>CAWUFW010002264.1:1800000-2318783 GCA_963921515.1 Calotriton arnoldi
AGCATCTGCAGGGAGTTAGGTCTAGAGCTCCATGGAATAATAAGTGTGCAGTTACATGCAATAAGGAACTACTCCCACATCGTGTCCCTTGCTACCGCTCCATGAGAAGTAGACATGTAGGGGTATAAGAGCACAATCGGTATTAAGGAGCACCTGAGTGTCCACGTAGATCAGAAACAACGTACTTAGGCAGTTCAGGTGAGCACATATCAATGAGTTGAAAGTAACAGTCTGCAGCTATGCATTGCATCTTGTAACAATCAAACAGGGACGAATTACAAGCGAGAGGGTAAAGTTAACTTGACCTCCCTCCCCAGGGCCAAAGAGGAATAACGACATACATTGAGAACCACGTAACCCACTAGGTCAGTGTGACCTCAGTCATTATCACTTAGCTGGTTATCAGTCTGGTCGTCTAGTCTTGGACTGCTCTTCGCCTTCCTGCCACCCACATATTTGGCAAATTTGAGGGCGGATTTGGCATCAGTGAAAAAATGGGAGGATCCATCATGAGACACCTTAAGTTTAGCAGGATATAACAACGAGTATGGGATATGTGCCTGCAACAGGATCCGTTTTGCCGGCATGAACTCTCGTCTTGCTGCTTGCACCGCCGGGGTGAAATCCGGGTAGAATGATATATGGTTGCCTTGATGTGTAATCTTCCCCAGTTCACGCGCCTGACGCAGTACCGCATCACGATCTTGGTAGTTTAGTAGTTTCGCCAGGATGGGCCGTGGAGGAGCACCCACCGGAGGTTTGGGACCCAGTGCTCGATGAATTCTTTCCACCGCAAAGACCGGTGAGAGATGGGTAGCAAAAATATCCCGTAGCAGTTCCGACACAAACAGCTCCATCTTGGCAATTGCTGTGGTTTCCGGAACCCCCGTGATGCGGAGGTTATTCCGGCGGGACCTCGCCTCCAAATCTTCATTTTTGGCCCTGATGACGCCCAATAACTTATCCATCTGTAACAATTGGTCTTTGGTCTCCACCTGGAATTCGTGGAAGTCCGCCTGTTTGTTTTCCATCACATCCAACCTGCGTTCATGAACACCTACTTGGGCCTTTACATTTTCCATTTGGGCCATCAAGGTGTCTAATTTTGCGTCAATAGGGCGAAGGCTAGATCGCATTTCGAGCATTAATGTGCGGATATCTTCACCTTGATCTCCCATCTGCCCCTCGGTATTTCCCCCTGTGGCGGTTTCAGGGTCCGATTCCGTCAGGCGGGTCGTCCGCCACTGATCAAAACTGATTTTGGGCTGTTTTGCATCCTGTTTGCCCATGGCACCTTATGGAGGTACACCCAAGAGCTACAATGGCGGAGTCCCGATGATACACACGTGGCACAGCTCCGCGTGTAGTACCTGTCTGCTCGTCTCTTACCGTATCTCAGGAGGTCGCCTGTGTACACCGGCCCACAGCCAGTGGTATCTCGCAGCTCAACGTCTGTTAGCGCCTATAGCTCTCCACAGATGCGATCCGGAATCCCAGCTGTACGGGTTGGGCAGGGGTTGGCTTATCCTCGTGTCCCCCCAGCACCTTTGACCAGCTATTCATTCCAGGACGCCACTTAGCACATTTGTCAGCTCCCGCTAGTATGTCCTAGGAGCGCACACCACTGTACGGGTACCGCGAGGTCTCCCGACCCCAAATGCCTCACCCTGGACCCCTGCGGATTAAAAGCGCTGACCAATCTCCAACGCATGGCACGGGGCAGTTCATGGGGTCCTTTACAGGCACGACGCACTCCCTGGCCTTGATTGGTAATTCAAAATGGCGCCGGCACTCACCCAGGGCTTCACGGGTCCGTCAACGGTGCCTCGGGTCGCGAATCGAAGCGCCTCCGCTATGCGATGCACCACAGGACCTTCCGATCTCACAAAGCAGGCTTTATGTGTTAAAACGGGCTTACAACCGCCGTTTTGCACTCCCGGTCTCTCTTGTCCCCAAAATGGCGCCCAGCGGATCCGGAGTGCTCCGCAGATTTATCTTCTTTTCGGCCCAATCAACCTCCGCACCGCGCTAGCTGAGCTCCCAGGCACCCGAGCTCGACCGGTATCTTTGCAGCCGGCCCCAACCACCGCAAGTGCCGAGAACTGTGAAAGCGAGGCCCGCACCTCTGACAGATCCCCGGCCTCTAGTAGATTCGGCCGCACCGTTGCGCGGGCTTCGGGTCTGCCTGTCTCCCCGCTGGGCACTCTATGGCACGTATCTCAGCCCCCGGGCAGCTCCGGTATCCGATTTCTGCACCGCCTGTAGCCGCAAGGCTGCCACGTCCACCGAAGCAAAATGCGCTCGACTCTGACTCCCTTTTATGCCCGATTTATGTAGGATAATATCTCGGCCGGCGGAGCTCGCTCACAGAGCGGCCATTCCGCAGCACGGCAGACCATGCCCCCGACCTCCTATCTGTCTTAATTATTATTGTTGTTGTCTCCCATACAGTAAGCTTCATTTTTGTGATTTGTTTATTTATTTCCTTTTTTCTCTGTAAAAGAGGAAGATGTGTTGTGTATTAGTTCTTCATGTAACATGGCTGACAGTGGTCATTAGCCCTTCCTTTGTGTTCTTACCTCCTTAGCCTCTAAGAATACCTGTGAGTGTTCTAACTCGTACCGGAGTGTTCCACTCTTGTCAGTTGATGGTCTGGTCAGCTGGCGAGGTGTGCGCTCAGCTGTGTCCTAAAATAAACCTACCTGTAACTTAACTAGAAGTGTCCTGAGATCTATCTACAACAGTCCTTTATACATAACCAAACGTAATGGAATTAAAATTTAAAGGTAATTGATTCTGGTTGGTGATGCTTTGGCACCTTTGTCTGCAAAGCCTGCCTGTCAATAAAAGATGTCACTGATAACCAGATCAAAATTACCATGGGGTAACTAAATCTCAAGAGAAAGCAATATCAAAGTTCTCTCCTCTATATTTTCTTCAGAAAAACTAAATAAAGATGAGATAACATAAAACATCAGACTAGGTCATATTGCATAATTTTGTGTATGGCTCTCACTGAGAGCCACTAGTGTGAACATCAGATTCTACATCTGAATATACATTGTCAGAACTAGCAACAGTGGGTAAAAAAAGTTATTACCCACTGTTACTACATCATAAAAGAAAGAGAGAAACTGTTATGTTTGGCTCCCCATTACTCCTGCCTCGCTGCACTAGAGGGGCACATGATTTTGGGGGTCATACATAAAATCATATTATAAATGAGTAAATAGTGAATAATGGGGGTATTTTTCACTTTTAGGGTCTGAGTGACATCATAGTCAACTCGAGCTGCGCTTCATTAGAGTGATATTTTTTCCTAATCTATCATTTTGTTTTTAGGACTCTATGTCAGAAATAAAGCTTCACACAACACCAATGGATAATAACAAACTGGTGAAAAAACTGAGGGGCATATTTACAAGCACCTATCTTCACCACAACGTCACTTTTCTCGATGTTGTGGTGGCAATGGGAGCTTCACCTTATTCACATTATTGTGAATAAGGCACCCTTTCATGCTATACTTAGCATGAAAGGGGTGGCCAATGGGTGTTGTGGTGGGCATTCCACCCATTGATTTTAACGCTGCCCCATATTTGCAAGGATGGCGTAAATATGGGGCAGCGCCAAATTAAGACCAGGGAAAACCTGGTTTTACCCTGGCGCAATAAAGAGAAATGTTTAATTTCTCCTTGTTTGTGCTGTTTCCATGTGTGCTGCGTTGTGCAGCACACGTAGAAACAGCAAAACGCCATTGATTGTTTATGTGCAGGAAGGTGTGCCTTCCTGTACATAAAATATAATTTAAAAAAAGACGCTTTACAACTTCTATGTGTGCTGCATTAAGCAGCACACATAGAAGTTTCAATACACCATTTCAGATTGTTTATGTGCAGGAAGGGATACCTTCCTGCACATAAACAGTCATTCTCCTCAACGGAGGCACCCTTGCACTATGGTGCAAGGGTGCCTGCATTGGCCCTAGGCAGCTAAATTAGTGCCAGCGCGGAGGAAACACATGCAGCACCGTATTCTTGTAAATACGGTGCAGCCCTGCGTTTCAGAAGTGGCGGAGCAAGGCGTTAAGCCAAGGAGGCTAATGCCATGCTCCGCCACTTCCTTGTAAATATAACACTGAATCTGTAGAAAAACCAGTGAAGTTTTAAGGTATGGGCAAAGTGGGCTCTGGCCTAGGGCCCCAGCCTTTTAGGGTCCTCCTGATAGAGCCAGCTCGGTTCTGCCTGGATTACATTGAAAAATTCTTAAACAGATTGTTTTGAAAACCGTTTTCCTTTAATTTATTTTTAATGTGGGTGATGTGTGAGAGTCCATTACCAACATTTTGCAGAGAAATGTTGTGCTTATGTTTCATGCAATATCCATAAAAAAAGTTTCTTTTAGATCTCAATAGGACCTTACATATGAAAAATGCTAGGGTATCACAGAGATTATTTGCAGTAATATGAGTGAGCTGCTACTGTGTTAGAATATTGAAAACACACGTCACTATCCGTGAATATTAGATGGAAACACATTTAGAATTTGGACGTGTGCACCTGTGCACTGTTAGTGACCGGGCTAAACAGGGCATGAAAGAGCTGAAATTGAATCACAAATTCAAAGCTGCTCCGAACAGGGGCCCCCCAAAATACGTTTGGCGCAGGGCTCCCAAAATCATTCAGATGTTCCTGAGAAAAACAAGAGAAAGCTCCTTCTCCTGCTGTTTGCACCCAGCAATCCAAAAATGCGTTTGGGAGTCGCTGTTAGCTGAACTTGTGGTGCTGAGGTAGCCGAAGAGGTCAGCAGAATCAGAAACAGGGAGGCACAAGACCGCCAAATACCCCAACAGTGTCCTCCATCCTCCTATTGGAACATGTTGTTCCTCCCGGAAAGCTGATTTGTATGAAATGTTATTACCCAACACATCCTAATCTTTCAGTATTAATTCATATACTGCAGATTACAGTTTTGGAAAGGTGCCAGCTCACGCTGGGATCCCATTTATGGATTAAAGGATTTGAGCAGCCTTGCAAAAGCAAGACCTCACGAATACCGGAATAATGTAAACTCGGTTCTGTATAAAATGCTTTACGTCTGCCATAGCAACCCCCATTACAGGCAGATTGTCACGGGACACCTAGCAATAATGGCTGCCATCTCTCCAAAGGATGGATGCCAGTCCCCTCCCGGTGGTGTGTTTTGTTGCTTGATGCAGGCCAGCCTGAGGGATTGTCACCCTGGCTCTCTTCGTGGTATAGACTTATTGAGAGCTTTGCGGCGAATTATGCACTGAAATTTTAAAAAAGAGCCTTACAAGCTCCATGTATTGGTTTGTGTCATCACACAAGCAGTGCTTAATTTGTAAAATATTAAGTCCAGGTGCTCAAATTTTTGTAGGAGGCCACTCCCACTTTCTCTGGCTCCGCCCACTTCCCCCACTGGCTCCATCCTCTTACTGTATTGGCTCCACCCACATCTCAACTGGTGCTGCTGAAAGCCAGATATAATACCCGATCTGAATTTCAGCTAGGGAGCCTTCCTCAAATAAGGTTTTGATAGAAGGTTCCCCTACCCCATGAACATTTTGAAAGATATTAAATCAAAAGTGCATTTAAAGCAAAATTGGAACAAATTGGCTAAAGTGACAATGACATCACTGTTAGGATTGTGAAAAATCCAAGCATCACACAAACAAGCATAGCAAATGAGCCTTGCCCATTCTGGCACAGGTGGTGAGGGTGTGTTATGTAAGCAGTGCAGCATTTTGAAAACCGCTGTTGCAAACATATTACTAAAGCATGCTTTGGTAGCGCTCTGTCAATTACTGACAGCACATTTTCCATTGAAATTGCCCAAAAAAACATGCAGTTTTACTGATAAAACGATGTGCCATTCAAACGATAATGAGTGGAAATTGGGCTTCAGACAATATTTACAATTTGCACATCACCAACACCAAGGTTAATTGTGCTCCTATTAAAATCATTATTTTCATCATACTCCAGAAGTACAAAATAATGTGCTTCACTTCTCTAAATGCTGATATACTTTTGAAATATTTGTGCAGTTCCTTTACAAATAGTTCGTTTTACAAAAGCCACTAACTTTACAGTCACAGAAATAAAAGTAAACACCACTCTCCATTTAAAAAGAATAAACAGCACTCTGTCAGACAACATAGCCTGCCACTTGACCTGTCTTTGAAAGCACAGCAAATATGACAAGATGAAAAGAAAAACAAGTAAAGGCATTATATTGGCCATTCTCCATTTAACTCCTACCCTGATTATTTAAGGGGGGCTGCAGCAGCATCCACACCCCTATTTCCAGCACCTATGGCCCATGCCAGAAAGCATGGCAATGGCACACACTAAGTTCGGACAATGTAAACTTAGCAGGTTTTACTCACCACCACCAGTCCGCTCTGCCTGTGCTGCCATCTGCCCTCGTGGCTCGACGACACTGGAGAAAGCCCAACAAAGTCTTGGTCCAAAACTCGAGGTCACTCTACCTCAGAACAGAAGCACCCAGGGAGCCCTGTGCATGCGTGCAAGGCAAGGGGTAGCCAGCGAGGGATTACATATCGGAAGGGAGGGGCTCCTGCATATTGCAGAGAGGAACTACTGGGGAGTCCAGGTACGAATTTGCATATAATTTAAAGCTTATGCTCCGTACCACACGGAGCATAAGCATTAAATAATATGCGAATGCATGCCATGGTGACGGCTAGGTCAGAGGCCACGGGGAAAGGGCAGACCAACCACACTAGGGCAGTCAAATTTGTAGCGCTTTTGCGCTACCAGATTGAATGACAGCCCTGGGGAATGGGGTGATGTTTATTTTTTTTTTAAATGCAGTGCAGACTTCAGCAGTGTGAAGCCTGTGCCCGGCCTCCCAGGCTAATGCACAATAAAAATATGTGCCCAAGATCACATTCTCACAGGTTTTTCCTGCAGAGGAATGGGGAGCTGCTCGGGGTATCTCTAGGTTATGGTGCGTGTGAGGCAGCCCCCTATTTGTTGGAGACTAGGCCGCGCAGTCGCGCTGCTAAAATCCGGGGTTAAATAAAGTTAAAGGCAGGCCCTGCACGGCCCCTGCCCTTCTTCCAGCCTTCTCCTCCTGGCCCGGGCCAGGCAGTGGCATAGTACTTGCACTTGCACACAGTACCTGGCGCCGGAGGCATGATTGCTCAGGGCAGGCCTTGGACTCGTCACTCGGTGGTTCACTCACTTCACAGTTCACTTCATGCATATGAAGTGAACTGTGAAGTGAACAACTGAGTGATGAGTCCAGGGCCTGCCCTGAGCAATCATGCCTCCTGTGCCGGGCACGGGGCACCAGACCAGTACAATGCCACTGCCCGGCCCAGGACAGGAGAAGGCTGGAAGAAGGAGGGCAGGGGCCAGTGCACTGCAGGCCTGCCCTGCCACGCGGCCCGCCTACTTAACCTCGACCCTGGACTTCATGTGGAGCCGGAGCTACCACGCCGACGCCGGTGACTATCACGTGATGCCACCCACAAGTCCACGCCATGACCCACACAAAAAAATACAGCTTTGGTAATGTAATGGCTTATGGCTTTTACTTATCGTTACTGCCCTGGTGGTGGTAGTGGGCGGGCACTGGCCTGCCTGCCTTTCTTCAGTTATATTAGATAGGCGGCCTAGGCCAAGCTGCTGCCTGCACTATGACGTCGTCTGGCTAACCACCTCAACCCAGTACTGCCTCAACCGCTGATGACTCGTGGTCGTGGCGGAGACCGGTCCGTGCGGGTGTGCCGGGGCGAGGCATCTTAAAACAAATCTACGCACGCTGCCTGCCGCACAGCCCTACCCCGCAGAACCAAATCCAGGCCCCTGCCCAATCAGGGTTCCCCCCACTGGCAAGGGCCGCCGCCTAAAAGCAATTTCAAAATGCGCATCGTGACCTTCACTCACAATCTCATCTGCATATTGAATTCATTCATTCATGCAGTAAATAAATTGAGTTGGACGGTCTGGACCAGTATGTGATACGCTGAGTCAGGAGTGAGGTAATTTAATTTTATTTACTGTCTAGTCTACGGCTACGCGCGCAGCGTATCGTATGCCACATTCACATTGTCATATGACGTGCAGAGTTGCAGACGCCTGGTGTTACAGTAGACCCGGCCCTCATAAATAAGTGCTAAGCACCGGAAAGCACTGGCACAAATTAAGCACTGCACACCAGATGCCTCTATTGAAATGCTGCCCAGACTGCAGTTCAAAGTTTTATATAACGGAGTCTATTTATTTCTAAATCCTCCCTGAAGTGACAGATATAGGACTTAGGGCACAGGGAGTGCATTGTCCAGGATCACACAATTTTTAGTTGACAAACTGGGAGAACTTAGAAATCACGCAAATTAAGCCTTCATATCTATTTGTATGGCTGTCGCTGCATCTGGCGGGACCAGTTTATGAAATCAAATCATTAGGGCACTTTCCCATTCAGGATTTCAATCACGCAAGGGTCAGTGCTTAATCTGTAAAAGAATAAGGGCCTGATTTCGATCTTGGCGGTTGAACTGCCACGCTGCAGCGTCGGCGGTCGGGAGAAAGCCGCCAAGCCGGTGGCATCCCGACCACCGCATTTTGAGTTTACTGCCAGACCCGCGGTGGGCCGGCGATGGTCTTGTTGCGGTCTTTGGCTTGGCAGTTCGGGCTGGACTGTTCCCATGAGGCACAAAATGGCTTGGCAGTTCGGGCTGGACTGTTCCCATGAGGCACAGGGTCAGACTGATTTGCATATGGCCATGTCTGAACTGGGGTGGTGGAGTGAGCTAAAGAATGATGATGGATTAAACCCAGATCAGTTGACTGGGGGTGAGTGTTTGATTGGCTCAAACGTTCCGTCCATCATCCCCTTTTGTATCGCTAGGTCTTGTTGCGGCGGCATGCTTCAGCTCACACAGTGAGGCTGAAGGCAATGCTGCCACACTGCAGCACCAGCACTGTCGTGCATGTCGTGAATGCAAACAGTGCCTGCACGACTATGTAGACATAGTGGGGCACAACATGTGCCCCCAGCCACAATACCCAATGGGCTAAAGCACCCGGGGGCCCCTTTCCTGCCTTTCTGCCGACCTTTTCATGGCAGGGTCAGCACCATGAAAAGGTCGTCAGAAAGGCAGGTCGTAATAGGCACGATGGGGCGGCATCAGCACTGCCTCCATTCCCTGCCACTTTTCCCACCACCGCGGGATCCTGGATCCTGACAGCGGGCTTATGTCGGTTCGACTGCTATTGTCACAATCGGGCGGTCGGACTGGCAAGGAGGCAGCGGTCGGACCGCCACTGGGTACGGCGGTCTTGGAATCGCCGTACTTTGAATAAGGGCCTAAGTGCTGAGGCCCAAGGTTTTTCACAGAAGTCCGCTGCCGGCACTGCCAAATGTCGGATATCAATAGATTCATTCCACTTCGTGCCTCTTTCATTCACCATCATGCACTACTTGTCCTTTTATATCACCCTTGGAGGCTCTTTTTCGGCCATTACTTCTCTCTTTGTCTTTGTTTTCCTGTCTTGCTCCTCTCCCTTCTTTCCTCCTTTTCTGCCTTTCTCTGTCTATTTCTGAGGCAAAGTCTGAGGATAAAAAACAATATTGGTCGCGAAAAATCAGTTCTTGTGCGCTCCAACAGGAACTACTGCTTCAAATTTAGCACTAGTCAAATATAATAATTTCATTACAGCAGACATGAACTTGTTGTGTTCAATATAAATATACAATGTTATATTTTTAAAGAAGATTCAACAAAAGTTAAACTTTGAAAATTACAAAAATATGTATTGCAAACAACAACTGGACTTTTACCTCATTTAAACTTATTGAGGTACCAAAAGTAAGGCGGTGAGGCCAAAAAAAGTGTGCACTATAGTCACTGTTCAGTACTTTTCTTCAAAGTTTCCAAAGACGACGCTCAACTCTCCGTAGCCCACCGCTCCTGGCCACAATCCTCAAAATGAAATCACAAAAATGGAAAGGAACGTCTTATAGTGATGTCCATATCAACAATTTATTATTGTATTTCTTCAGCAAACAGTCAGCAGGCCAAGTTCCAATAAAATATTCCAATTTTTATTCCAAAATTGTTGCAGATGAATCAATATGTCACATATTCATGAAGTCTTTTCAGCCTACGCGTTTTGTCCTATACCGGACGTCATCAGGGCTCTTTATTCAAATATTACAACCAGTATTGATAGATTTCAGTCTTAATAATTATTCAGTTGGTTTCTTCTTGTACTCCATTCAATTAAGTCTAAATGATGAACAATTCTAATTATATATATTAATCTTTATATTATTCGGTCACCCTCTTCTGGCTCTCCAGACAATTCTAGCCAGAATAATATTCAATTCTTATGAATAGCTGTATTAGCTTATACTCTATTCCACCTTCCTTGGTATTCAAGTCCAAAGACCCTTAATATATACACATAAATATTCGGTCTTCGTAAGTAGTTTCCCACAGTATCCAAATATAAAGATTAATATATATAATTAGAATTGTTCATCATTTAGACTTAATTGAATGGCGTACAAGAAGAAACCAACTGAATAAGCAGCAATCACAATTCATGTCAGGGTGAAATACAAGCAAACCCTAAATTAAACTTTGCTCAACCCTCCGGTAGCTGGGCACTAAGCAGTCAGGCTTAACTTACAGGCAAGGTGTAAAGAGTTTATATAGCACTTCAAACAGTAATAGAGTGTTGTAGGGTGCTTTTTTAGGGAGCTGCTCTCCACCTAAACTTGGAAACTACTCAGAGTTCTCTGCTTCTTTTCACATACTTTTTGCAGCACTGTAAGCCTGAAAGGGTATTGTTTTGATTTATACTGGATGCTTTCTTGTGCCTGGAAAAGGCTAATCCTCTCTGAAGAGTTTTAATGAAAGTAAAACATGTGTTGCTTTTATTCATTCCAGGTTGGCTTGGATTGTATTTTACCAATCCAAAGCTGTAATACTGTGCCTGGAGTCGTAAAATGCTTTTGCCATTTTACAGCTCAGTGTGGATGGAACTGTGCTAATGCTATGCTTAGTGGCTTTGCTGTAGAAATGGCAAAAGACTTTGTCCCTTTCTAGGTCAGCGTGGATGGCGCTGTGCTAATCCTATGCATAAAAACTTTACCAGAAAAACAGACATTTGATGTGCGCAAATTTAAAGTGTCGCTGGTGCTGTAGGGTGTTCTATACAGGAGCTGCTCTGCACCTAAATTTGGGAACTACCCAGAGTTCTCTGCTTCCTTTTTGCATAATTTATTCAGCACTCTAAGCCTGAAAGGATATTGTTTTGATATATATATATATGTTGCCACTGGGTAGTTATAATTAGGATCGTATTTCCTTAGGAAATGCTTTTTTTGTGATGTTAAAAACTTTGGTGTTGGTTGACAAATCTCCAGGAAACTTTCCAAAAAAGTGCTACATTTTGACTAGGGTGCACATATCAAGTTTTGGGGTGATCTGTCAAGGTGGCCTAGAAAAAGAGATGTTCCAAAACGCTTTTTCCCAATTCATTTTTCCATAGGAACTCTAGACTAGGGTTGGGCAAAATTCATGGAGTTTCACTCCGTGGAATTCCACAGAGCTTGCACTGATTTTTAGCACCAGGAGATTGTCCCATTCTGTACAATCAGCGTGAAAGGCACCACGCGGAGTGCCAGAGGGTGCTGCTTCTTTCTGCCACTCAAGAAGATTTTCTACCTGAGCGGCAACTTTCTCAACATGAGCTGCAGCTTTCTCAACCTGAGCGGTAGCGACCTGCCTCAATAGCCCGAATTGAGAAATCTCACCAGGAGGCGGTCTATCGCTCAATTTTCTCGTTCACCAACTTAACGTTGTTGAGCCGCGTGCAAGAAAAAACTCTGCAACTTGGCAGTTGGAGTATTTTTCCAGAACTCTGCACTCCATGCAGAGTGCAGAATGGGCAAAACTCCACAAACTCTACGGGAGTGGTGGAGTTTACCACCCACCCCTACTTTAGACACTGTGACAGCCCAAACGTCTGGACAGATTTACACCAAATTTGACACACAGCTAGATCTTGGTCTAGAAAGAGTGCTTTTGTGTTTTGGTGTAAATACATTAAGTAGTTTTGGAAAAATGAAGGTTAAACAATGTGTAAATCACTCCATGGTGGATCCACAGGCCGACAGATCTCTTGCTAAGATCTGATTGGTTGCCACCCCGTCAACCCGGAAGTGGTGGCAGCCATCATATGACTCATGACTCAGTCCCAAGTCTTAAAAAAATGAACAAAAAAGATGTAGGGGCCCAGGTAGGGGCACCCTGACCATGTATGCCCAGTGGTGGGGGCCAAAAAAGTTTTACGTTTGTCACATATTTGAAGAGGATCCGTAAATGCACATCAAAAATAAAAAATATAACAAACATGGGCTCCAGAGAATGTTTTTTAAAAAAACGGGGTTGACCAGGGTGCAGGCGGGTGGCATATATATTTATTTTGGAGCAAGGGGTGTGACCCTTACCTCTAGCCTCTGATAGGCCTCTGGGACCCCATTCCCCAGTGCCAAGGTAAAAAAAGGGAGGGGGACACGCAACCCCCTTCCTGGAACCTAAAGAGTCCAGGTAATCCATACCCTGGGGCCAAGTAATTAAATGAAGGAAGGGGACACACGGCTCCCCATTCTGGAGCCTAATTAGGACCCAGGGATCCCATCCCCAGGGCCCAAAATGTAAATAAAAGTGAAAGGGGGCCATTAGGCCCCCTCATTGAGCCTTAACCCCTTCGCTGCTAGGCCTTGTACCCTCTGTGCTAAGCTTTTTTTTGGCTATTTGGGGTAGTTCGTGCTTAGGCCCCTGTAACTTTTTGACCACATAAGGTATCCATGCCAAATTTGCGTCCTTTTCTTCCATCACAATGGGGATTTTAAAGGTACCCAGGGATTTTTGATTCCCCTGGAAAGGACCCAGAAATTAGCCAAAATACATTTTGGAAAAATGGGAAAAAAGGGCTGCAGATGAAAGTGTCTGGTTTTTTCCCTGCAAATAGTATCAACAAAGGGTTTCTGGTGCTTAAATCGCCATCTTCCCAGCTTTCAGGGACTGACAGACTTTTGTCAGAAAACCAAAAAATTTTACACAGTTCTGGCATTTTGCTGGGACATAACGTATTTTTGCTATTTTTTGTGCTTTCAACCTCCTTCCAGTTAATGCTGAAAATGGATATAAAAGCAATGATGTATCCTGGAAAGCTATACATTTCTGAAAAGTAGACACAAGTCTGAATTCACCAAGGGGTCATTTGTGTAGATCCTTTAAGGTTTTCTTCTAGAAATTAACAGTTGAAAATAGGAAAAATTGAAAATGAGTTACACAAAACAGCCATTTGTGCCAACGTTTTCACCTGTAACTTCTTCTAAGTATGACAAAAATGTTTTAAAGCAATATAACGTTACATCCGCTGGACCCTTCTGGTTGTGTGGATATATAGGACCTGTAGGCTCATCAAGAACCCGAGGAACCCAGAGCCAATAACTGAGCAGCGTCTTGCAATGGTTTTTTATTGTGTACCAGGTATATAGCAATTCATTTGGGAAAATATAAACAGGGAAAAATCGGTATGAAAGACTCCTATGTATTTCTGAAATGGGAACAAAATATAGAGTTTATAAACAGTAGCTATTTGCACATCTCCGAAATTGTGGGTACCCATACCAGCATGTGAATTATAGGACATTTTTCAAAGTTACTTCTTTTTTACACATTGTCTTACATTTGGAAGGTAGAAATGCATTGAAAGTCAATAGGTAATAACAGTTGCTCTACAATTTTGTGTTCCCCAATATCTCCCGATAAAAATGGTACCTCACTTGTGTGGGTAGGTGTAGTGCCCGCAACAGAAAACGGCCCAAAACGCAACGTGGACACACCACATTTTCACAGTGAAAACTGACCCTTTTCTTGCAAAGTGCCTAGCTGTAGATTTTGAACCCTAGCTCTGCCAGCACCTAGGGGAACCTAGCAAACCTATACATTTTTGAAAACTAGACACCCAGGGGAATCCAGGATGGGGTGACTTATCTGGCTCTCACCAGGTTCTGTTACCCAGAATCCCTTGCAAACCTCAAACTTTGTCATAAAAAACACATTTTCCTCACATTTCTGTGGTGGAAAGTTCTGGAATCTGCGTGGATTCACAAAATTCCACCCACCCCGCATTCCCCAAAGTCTTCCGAGAAAAATGGTACCTCACTTGTGTGCGTAGGCCAAGTGCCCACGACAGGAAACGGCCCAAAACGCAACGTGGACACAGCACATTTTCACAGTGAAAACTGACCCTTTTTTTGCAAAGTGCCTAGCTGTAGATTTTGAACCGTAGCTCTGCCGGCACCTAGGGAAACCTAGCAAACCTATACATTTTTGAAAACTAGACACCCATGGGAATCTATTATGGGGTGACTTGTCTGGCTCTCACCAGGTTCTGTTACCCAGAATTCCTTGCAAACCCCAAACTTTGTAAAAAAAAACACATTTTCCTCACATTTCTGTGGTGGAAAAATCGGGAATCTGCGTGGATCCACAAAATTCCACCCACCCCGCATTCCCCAAAGTCTTACGATAAAAATGGTACCTCACTTGTGTGGGTAGGCCTAGTGCCCATGACAGGAAACGGCCCAAAACGCAACGTGGACACACCACATTTTCACAGTGAAAAGTGACCGTTTTTTTCCAAAGTGCCTAGCTGTAGATTTTGAACCCTAGCTCTGCCAGCACCTAGGGAAACCTAGCAAACCTATACATTTTTTAAAACTAGACATCCAGGGGAATCCAGGATGGGGTGACTTGTCTGGCTCTCACCATGTTCTGCTACCGAGAACCCCTTGCAAACCTCAAACTTTGTAAAAAAAAAACAAATTTTCCTCACATTTCTGTGGTGGAAAGTTCTGGAATCTACGTGGATCCACAAAACTCCAGCCACCCCGCATCCCCCAAAGTCTTCCGAGAAAAATGGTACCTCACTTGTGTGGGTAGGCCTAGTGCCCGCGACAGGAAACGGCCCAAAACGCAACGTAGACACACCACATTTTCACAGTGAAAACTGACCCTTTTTTTGCACAGTGCCTAGCTGTAGATTTTGAACCCTAGCTCTACCGGCACCTAGGGAAACCTAGCAAACCTATACATTTTTTAAAACTAGACACCCAGGGGAACTCAGGATGGGGTGACATGTCTGCCTCTCACCAGGTTCTGTTACCAAGAATCCCTTGCAAACCTTAAACTTTGTAAAAAAAAAAAAAGAAAATCCTCACATTTCCAGTGGCACAGCACTTCAAAGTACTGCATGGTCAAAATGAGAAGTTATTGGCGTTTGTGGTTCTGGATGCGGTTACACCACAGCAAAGAGGAGGCGACAGGGAACGTCAATTGAGAATTATGGAATCTAAATATATAATTGACTTTGAAACTCTAGCACCGGTTGGCCTTAATTCTAGTGAAGAGTTGGGTATACATTTAGGATAGAAAGATCAATTGTATATGTGGGGAGTATAGCCAACTATGTTTGTTTGGTCACCAGAGGTTTAATCGGGAACGCATCCCCGTCTGTGAGTGATCAGGAGAATTAAATTTAGATGTTCTCCGGGATTTTATCAAATGGAGTTTTATATAACATGAATGTGTATTTCATCTCTTTTTTGTATATAGTCTTGTAATATGGCTTTTTTTAAAACACATATATAGTTTTTTATATTTCTTATCTTTGTTTATTCCGTGTTTGCACATAGGGAGAAAAACGCAACTGAAAGGATAGAGAGCAGAGTATTAGAACTGATGCAATAAGAACATCGAATATGAAACGATAAGAATAAGTTTCAACATGCAAAAATGAATGATTTGGAGACAACAAATTGTGCACAAGTGTTATGTGTTGAACAATGATTATGAACTCGTCCACATGGGCAGGATCGATTATCATGATTTTGAAATATGAGGCATTTCTTGAGTAGGGGCTAATATTGGCCGCAGCCCACTAGGGCGGGACTACTTGTTAACAAGGAAACTTGACGTAAAGGAATCATGCTACATAGCATTTTTTGGCATTTGCCTTTAAATGATGTTGAATTGGTAACATGTGCAGGACAGATGAATATACTTCTCATTGTCTCCAAACTGAATGTAAAAATATAAAAAGGTAAAACCTTTTTATTTATGCCGGTTGATAAACTGACATATTTGTTTTATAAGACATTACAAAATGGCGCTCATTGAAAGTGCGTTTGTCCTCTTTCACTGTTAATTGTTATGTGTATGTAAGCGGAAGTATGGGAACTCAAGCCATACCGTGATCAAGCCGAAAGGTGAAACGGGTTGGTAGAGAGCATTTTCTGCGAATAAACTAAGCAAGCATTCTGGAATGTCCAGGTGTTTTCTTGAGGAAAGAAAAACTGGTTTGGAATTTAGTGGATTGCCGGAATCCATCCAGGACCGCCGCAAGGATAAGCCCTATACTTCCGGACTGTTGAGTGATATATACATATATATATATATATTTTTAGTTTAATGGTGCTACATTATATATAAATAAGAATAAATCATTATAATCTACTATAATGACCTATTTCAAAACACAAATAATAAAAAAAAAAAAAAGAATTAAACACATTTTAATTAGGCCAACATATAACATTTAGGGCCTGATTACAACCTTGACGGTCGAACCTCCAGGCCGCAGCGTTTGCGGTCTAGAGAACACTGTCAAGCCGGCGGCATCCCGACCGCCGGATTTTTACTTTTCCGCTGGGCTGGCGGTGTGCCAGCGGCAGTCTTGCAGCAGCGGCATGCTTTGGCTCGTATACAGAGCCTGAAGGCAATGCCGCAGGACTGCAGCACCTCCACTGTCATGCGCGCACTGTTGCCATGCACCATTTCGTGCATGGCACACAGTGCTCGCATGACAGGGGAAGCATAGGGGGGCACAACATGTGCCCCCAGTCACTATCCCCACTGGGCAGAAACACTCTGTTTGGGGCAGCTTACCTTCCTTTCTGCCAAACTTTTGATGACGGGGTCCCCGCCATGAAAAGGCCGGGGTAAAGGAAGGTCATGATCTGCACGGTGGTGCCGGCATAGGCACCACCGCCACAGATCGTGCCATTCCCCACTCCATTTTTATTTGTGCGCTCCACATGATGGGTGCTGCAGACTGTGGAAAGGAGGACATCTAAAATGTGCAAGGATGTGGGAGTAAACTAGTATTCACTAATGAAGAGAACCTCAAGCTTGTGATGAGGTCAGCATTTTCTGGTGGGTGTACTACTGCACAGCGATTACTAATAAGCATGAGTTGGAATGTGTGGTCCATAATTTAAGGTTGTGTGAGAGTTAGTAGGATGTGTACGAGGTTAAGTTTATGTGTTATGCAGTTTTTATGAAAGCGTTTGGCTCATCTACAACTGGATGTGATTGTGGTGATTAGAAACAAGGAGTGCTGGGTGAGACATATGATTATATCTTACCTTATAAGTTTCACTACAACAGGGGATCCAGCCCTAGGCCATTCCTGGGCCTAACAGTGTCATTGTCTGTGTCTGCCCTTAGCTAGGGATGCCATGAAGAATTAATAAAAGTAGGGAGAAAGCAGGAAGTCATATCATATATATAGCGGCAACCCTTCTGCTCTTTTAAGGGGGATTAGAGATCCCCCTGTAGGTGAGTGCAGTGAGTGACTGCACCTGCCTGCAATAGGATGTCTGGGGGGTCCATGGGACCCCCTTTCCCCCTCCAGAGGACTGCTATAAGGGGGCACAGGGACAGTGCACCACCTTTTAGGTGACGCACTTCTTTGCTACTGCGCCTGCATCTGTAATACGGTACGGGTGCAGAGGCAAAGGGATACCCTCATTTGCATGGGGCCACACCCCCATGCAAATGAAGGAACAACCTCTGATGATAGCGCTGGCGCTTTATGTGTGCCAGCGCTATCTGTATTACAGAAGGGGACGTATAAGCATCTGCGACCCCTTCTGTAATACCAAAGTGCCCCGGGGGCATGCAGAGTGGGCGCAAACGCCCGTTAAGGCCCCCGGGGCACTTCGCTAATACAACCCCAGATGTGTTTTTATGAATGTCTTTACTTTTGTGTAAACTGCATTACTTTCTTATTCCCTTCTGGAAGGTGCTATCTCCCACAAGAATCTGAGGTTTTAAATATGCCCCATTCACACCATCCTTCATTACTATAGCCTGCCTAGGTTATAGCATAGAGGCCATGATTCTTTTTTCTATCCAGGGTTCTTCACACCCATTGCTTCTTTTTTCTGAACATATTTGCTGCAACATGGTTAAAACTTTGATGAATCGTTGCAGCTTACATGTCACATAGGTCATTATCAATTTAACTGTCCCCGTTTTCAGGTTCACTAGAGAGCTTTAGCTTTCTAGTGGACCTCATGTCACAAGTTCATTAAGAAAGTACAATAAGAAGTAATGAGAGATTTAGCTTTCGATAAACTTCTTTCAGCCATTAGCTTTCATGTGCTTTTCATGGTTTGCCATTGCTTATATGGCCAGTTCATTAATGCCATGGAGTTTTATGGATAGTTGCATTGTCCCATTTGTGTTCCTGATAGGTTTTGGTAATCAGGTATTAATTCATCCTTTTGTTAGATTACAGTTGAAACGAGACATGCAGCTTGCAAATGAGAGACGTGTGCCTTCTTTGTGTACTTTGCTGACACAATGACATTTTAATATTTAATTCACTAAATTTTTTTTTTAGAAAGTGCGTGGTGATTGGATGCCTTCCCTTGTCATAAAAACATGGTACTCTCATGTTCATGCGTATTGCTTTGTCATGAGAGCATGTTGTTGAATTTGCCCCTTTTTTGAACACAAAGGGGCAGATTTACAACTTCTGGCGCATCCCTGCAAATCAGCAGGGATGCGCCAGAATAGTTGCGACACGCAATTCTCTCCTTGCGCCACCACGGATGCGCCGCATTTACAATGCGGCGCACCGTGGCGCAAGGAAAGGCCGATGCGTGTCGCATCCTGTGGCGCAAGGGCGGCGCATTGCTGGAGTCGTGTCGCAAGCGCGACGCAACTCCAGCAATGCTCGTGGGCTGCCCATACCTAACGTGGTGCGCCACTCCTTACGCCTGCTTGAAGCAGGCGTAAGGATTCGTCGCAGCGCAGTCGGAAAAGTGACTCAGTGAAATCTTGTAGATTTCACTGCGTCACTTTTACGAGGCTTTCCTTCGACGGAACGCCCACCCTGCGGAGGAACGCCCACATGAAACCTGACGCAGGTTTCATGTGGCGCAGGGCTTTACAACGTGACGCATCTCCCTAGATGTGTCACGTTGTAAATAATGCGCAACGTGGCGCATGGTTTACGTCGCCGCTGCGTCACAAAAGTGACGCAACAGCGGCGCAAAAGTGGCGCAAGGGGCTTGTAAATCTGCCCCAAAGTAAACATATGCGTCCACAAAGGCTACATATGCTTTCACAAAGTCTTTCATAAAGATGTAATAAAAGTACTGACCCTTTCCCAAAAGAAATATACAAGGCAAGTTTTTCCTGTACATGCCCTTTACGTTCACTACTTACAATACAAAGTTCATCTTCTGACTCCTTTTCATAACACTTTTTTGGTAAATGCAGCTTAAATTTCCCAATGTTCAGCAAAGGGTCCCATTCACAGCTTCTATATTGTTGTAGCTCAAGATGTTGCTTTGCTATGGGATTTTCTTTCAATGTCAGCTGGGGAAATGAAGATAGTCAACTATTAACGCTAACAAACCACCACAAGACTTGGCTTTGCCAGTGCTTGCTTAATTCTTTGTATGCCCCCCTGCTTGACAGAATCCGTTCTGTAAAGAACTCTTTCAGCCAGAGCTGCTGCAATAAAAGCACATTATGAAGCAGCAGATGAAAGCGAATAAGTCATAACGTTGAGATATACTTAGAGAGCATCCCCTGGTGAGGGTCATTATACCACTTCACAATATCATTTCACAGGGAGATAATATTGTCTGATCAGGAAGATAAACTCGGTACACAGTAACTGCGTCCCTGACAGTAAAATAAATATGTATTTTAGGCTCTGTTTAGCCGGAAATATCATTAAACTGGTGAAATAGGACTGCATGCAAATCAGGAAAGACATGGCCAGTCGCATCAAGAGAGGAAGAGAGTGCATGTTTAACAAGAAATCAGCTTCATCAAAACATGCACACACCTCACATAATTGACATGAAATCCTTTCCCATAAGAAACAAGACATGCTGTGAAGAGAAGTAAAGGAAAACGTGGCCAAAGATTCATGGAGGACTGAAATGAATTAATTTTTGTAAACATTTGCCTAATGGTGAAATTTAAATACAGAATAACCACGTTTAATGGTCCCCTCTCTATGGCCTGATTGTAGCGCTAGCCAGCCACGTGTCTGAGTTGATTCTATGCTGAAGAAAGCAAACACCAGAGATCACTTTTCGGGAACAAATCCCTTAGTCCATCACGTGCACATTAACAATGTATATACAGCTTGTGGGAAAGCACACTAATTGTAGGATTTGTTTTCTTCTTTTGAGCATTGTCATTGGCTTGTAGCTTTCTTGGTTGTGGTCATTTTTGATGGCTTGGTGGGCTTCGTTGTCGGCTTTATTATGGGAGGCAATATGGATCTTCATGCGGATCATATATCGAGTTCCTTTTGTGAGAATAATTGAGGGTTTTGTTGTGGGCCTTGTGAGTCATGCTGTAAGTATTGCTGAGGGCATTCTTGATGGGTTTGCCGTGGGTTGTGTTCTGATTGTTAATGTAATTCTGTCTCCAGGTTTTTTGTGGGGGTTATGAGCCTTGTTATAGGCCATGTTATAGTCATCTTGGTGGCCATGTTAGTGTTACTATAGGTTGTCTTGTTGGTGTTTGTGTGTCTATTGTAGGTCTTATCATGTGTCATAAAGTGACCCTTGTAAGTCTTGTGGGTTTTCTGGATGTAGATCTGAGTCAAGTTGTGGTCTTTGTTGTAGGTAAGCATGTTTTAGTCTTGTGAGTTTTACTGATGATCCTATTGTATTCCTATTGTGGGTCACATTTTGAGTATTATTGTCTATCTTGGTATGAGTCTCGTGGATTTTATTGTAGGTGTTGTTCCTGTTCTAATATGCTGTAGGATTTTTATTTTCACTTTTGTTGTGGGTTTTATTCTTGGTATTGTTGTTGGTTTTATTATGGATATAGGTATGTATTTGTTGTGAGATCTGGTGGTCCCTTGTTTTGAATATTGTTGGGTATTGTGATGTAAATTTTGTTGTGAGTCTGTTTGGTGACTTCTTTGTGGGCTTTGCCCTGAACAATGTTCTGTGCTTTGGCTTGAGTTTTATTGAAGGTTTTGTTGCTCATCTTGTGAGTCTTGCTGTTTTCATTCTACCGGGACTTGCTAAAGATCTTCATGAAAATATTGGTGTAGACTTTGTTTTTAATCTAGCTATGGACACAATTGTGAAAATTTGTGCACATTGTGAGTTTTTTGTGGGTATTATTGTGAGTCTTGATTGGTAACTGTTTTTGTTATTAGTGTGGGTTTTGTTGTTGGCATTTGTGTGAGTTTTGTTTTGGGTGTGGTATGTTGTAGGGTAGTACGTAATGAGAAAGAGAGTCTGGCACTGTATCATTTTTTGGACTGCTGGCTTGAAATCGAAACTAAGTTCATATACCATGATGTCTTCCAGAATGCTGACTACTTTGTCGTCAGTCCTTTTTGTCTGGTATGTTCGTCGGTTGTACCCATTTCTATTAGGTCCTCTCATCTACCATTCAGTAACCAATTGTGGAAGCTGAAAATTTTTACATAAATTTACCTCACAACAATGTAGAAATGTGCATTAACGTTAACATAGAAAATGCATGTCAAAATAGTGGTTAGCGAAAGTGTGCTTTTATTAAATGTGCAAAAAGTGAAAATGCTGCTTATTGCTGCAGAAAGCTCCTATTTCTATCATTCTTTTGTCGTCAGTCCTTTCTGTCTGGTATGTTCTCCAGCAGTACCCATATCTATTAGGTCTTCTCATCTGCAAGTCAGTAACCTATCAATCAGTGAAAACATTTAAATATGTGTCTTAGGGAGTCAGTGATTCTCTATTCTGTGTCCCACCTGGCACCAGGTTAAAAGTGTTATGTCATATGTTTGGCCATATGTCATATGTTATGTCATATGTCATATGTCATGTTATATCATATGTTTGGGGCACTGAATACATCCATCAGTGATTCCCTCTGGTTGCTTCCATGAGGTGTCTCCTTTTTATGCTAGATGCACCTCATCATCTAAAGCTAAAGGTACAGGTCGGAAGTTGGCCTCAGTGTCATACGAAATGGTCCTTAGAATTAGTATGTAATGTATACATGAACCATTTTTGTGAGAGGTAAGCTCACACCACTGTCACCTCCTTTATAAGTTTTCTATGTATGGTGGAGATTTTGCTGAACTCTTGGCTGCATTATACCTGTCGTGTGTGTGGGTGTGTGTGCACCTTTGTGCGTGTCTGTGCGAATACCGTATTGCTGCTGCTACCCGTCTGTGCGAATTCTGCATCGCTGCTGCTTCCCATGCTGCACCTAAATACACTTCTTGTGCACATGTGGTACCTGCTCTCTGTGTCATAGTAGAGACCGAGAAAAGCTTTTCACTATTCAAAAGCCTTAGCTTCTCAACTTATGTAGCAGGATTTGGACAGGTATTCAAAGAGGAGTGTAGGAAAGTAGTATCTGCTTTCATGGTCACCCCCACTTTTTGCTGGTGTTCAACTGTTTTCTGACTAGTCTGACTGGGATCCTGCTAATCTCCCCTAAATTGGTTATGGTAAGTACTTAGGTACCTCCCAGATTGGATACTGGTGTACCCTTATAAGTCCCTAGTATATGGTACTGAGGTACCAAGGGCGTAGGTACACCAGGGGGTCCCCCATGGGCTGAAGCATGTATTGTGCCACCAATGGAAGACCACTCAAACTGTAACTACAGGTCTGCCATTGCAGCCTGTGTAAGCTGGTGCTAGCACCACTTACGAGAGATATAGGTTTCCCTATATCTAAGGTCACTGCACTTAAAACCCATAAGTCACCCCTGTAACAGGCCTTCCAGTCCTGAAGGCAGGGTGCTCGGTCCTAAGTGTGAGGGTGCCCCTACATGTGCAGGACACCCCTACAGCCTACGGAGTCCATTCTCCCAGGTTGTAAGTGCATCAGCCATATAACATATAGCTGGGCATCGCGTCATTACGCAATGACCATCTCTAAACTGGCTGGAACGAACCTTGGCATGTTTGGTATCAAACATGTTGGAATCATACCCCAACACCGTATCCAGTGTTGAAGGTATGTTTCCATCCATGGTAGGGCCCCTCTGGGAGTCCCTCCATGCTCCCAGGACCGATCTAACAGAGCCTGACAGCAACCTATGGCTGCTGCCGACCACAGGCACGATTCTGCCCTCCTGCTGCTGGGCCAAGCCTGAGTATGGGAAGATAGGACAATAGGTTTCCTGTTACAGGGAGGTGTGACCACCTCCCAGACAGGACTTAGTGTATTGGGCCGGGGCAGGAGTGCTTGCCAGCTCCACATAGTCTGCTCGAAGGGCACATTTGGTGCCCTCCTTGCATTCTCCAGTTCAAACCAGATCAGGGAGCCGTTGGCTCCCCATTCTGGCACGAAACTGGACAAAGGACATGGGAGTATCCTCCCCACTGTCCGACCCCTCCTCTGGGAGGGACCCCTGAATCGTCCCAACACTGAAGGTCCCTAGATTCGTCATGGGATTCGATTCAGATCCAATTCCACTTCTTCTTTAACCATCTGGACATCTTGGCCGAGTCGTGCTGACCTTTCCGAACTGATTGCATCGTCCTTTGCTTTGGGACCGAGACTCAACTGAGAAGCGTCTGTCGACTCCTGATCTCATCTTCCTGCAAGCCCGCTGCACAATCAGTGTCCATGCTCCATACAGGTTCCATCCCGGGCCTGTGGACATCAAAAGACCTCCAAAGGATTCTCCCTTGGAGTGAAGGAGTCACTCCCCTGCGTCTGCAGGCACCGCAACAAGATCGACTGGTTTACCGAACCTGGGCTCCAACGGACTCCACAAGGCTCTGCAACACAGGTGGTGAATGGGCGTTCTCCTGAGGCCCGAGCTGTCCTCTCGTCGAGTTTAGGCCAGCATCCTTCGTAGAATGCCCTGCAACAAGACACCTGTGCACCGTGTCGCTGCATTGCTTCAATTACCCTGTGTATGCAAGGGTTACCACGACCGACTTGTGCCAACAGAGTTGTACGCATCGAGAGGTTCTGTCGACGAGTCTGTCCCCGCTATAACTGACCCGTACCGACGTGGTTGGTTGGACGGACCATTTCCATTGTCTTCAGCATCCCGGTGGCTCAGGCAGAGCTACTGCTTCGGTGTACCCCAGCTTGAGGCCTCTTCACTAAACTTGTCTTCCTGAACTTGAGTGGCCTTCGTCTTCTGTGCCTCCTGGACGTCCCAGTGTGGCATAGACTCTGTCCCCTCTGCTTCAGGTACTCTTCGTCCTGAACTTGCTTCTGAGTTCCAACAGACTCTTTCGTCCTTCTGTGGTAAGACTGCAACCGCGACATACCCACTGAACAGTATTGAGTGTACGGTCAAGTATTCCTTCTCACCTGACCGTTGGGGAGTTCTACGACCCTCACCTAAGGTGGTTCCTTGGGTCCCCAACTCTTCTACCTCTCCTGGGTCCAGTCTTGACTTATGTTGTGGTTCACTTCCTACTTATTTGATATATGGTCTGTCTCCCCTCTTGGGACCACTGTGTATTGGTGCTAACTGCTGTCCTATGTCCAAAGTATTTGTGTGCATTGTGAATATCTCCGGGTAGGAGATACCGTAACGTGTTAGTGAGTGATTGTAATAAATATTTATTTTTATAAGTACACTGTGTGGTTCTTTTTCATTTAGCTTACACTAAACGATTAGATACTGGTAAATCGAGCTGCCTTGCACTCCTCCTAGACTAAGCCTGAAGGCTGCTCTCCACAGCTACCACTTAGAGAGTTTTCTATGGTTATCTAAACCCCTAAAATCACCGTAAGGGTCGCCCGGGTTAGTGCAGGGTGCTACACTTACATAAGTGAGCACCATATTCTGACCTGGCTTCTCACAAGGAGGGCAAGAGCTGTATCCCCACAAGCTACCACTGAGCCAAAGTTGATCATCTTCTACTTTCTGAAGTTTATTTCAAATCATTACTTAT
Source organism: Calotriton arnoldi (assembly GCA_963921515.1). NCBI lineage: Eukaryota > Metazoa > Chordata > Amphibia > Caudata > Salamandridae > Calotriton > Calotriton arnoldi. Next base: position 1,825,275 of record CAWUFW010002264.1, read on the forward strand.
ATTTAGGGCTCCCAGTTTTCCGTTTTTACTGATTTTTACAGATAAATACAGACAGAAAACTATTTATTTTCCTGACTATATTTATTTTTAAATACACAAAAATACAGAAAAAAGGCCTTCTTTGGATGCTTTTTTCTACTATCAATCATAAGTGCCAGGTCAGTAGGTGTACAAATTCAGAGGTAGGGAAGATGAAAAAAGACAAGAGATTTCCTAATTAAGCTTAATTAAGTGCATATCTACAGTTATTTATGCAATTCTACAATGCAAGTGTTTTCAGATAATGCTATTGCACCGTATACTCCTGAAATCTTTTGGACATGCAAATGCGAGTAAACATTTATCAGTTAAATAAATGTGGAAAAATAGCCACTGCAGCTTAATTTATACAAAAAACACAAAATAATAATGGACAAATACAGAAAAATTTAGCAAAAAATATATTTGGATAAATACAGACAGAAATGTCGAAAAAATAAATACCATAAAACCGGGAGCCCTACTTATATTCCACCAGTCCTCCTGGAGGCATGAAGTGAAATTATCTGGGGGTGCTCCATGTGAGTCCTGGAGCCTCATATGGTCCTGAATGTCATCTACTTAGTTGGAAAACAACACACTGTTTTGGCCTTGCTTTGGGATTTACTGTCAGTATTGGCATTGATGTGTGCCATTTTGAGCAATGTTTTAGATGTTGGTGCTTGTTCTGTTGTGAGTTTTACTACGTGTTTTTTGGTTTTAGTTTTAGTGTGGTCTTAGCTGTTAGCTTAATGCTTAAGGGTTGTGATTGCTAAAGTACTTTTCTAATATCTCTGTGAGTTGAAAGTGTGCTACAGACATCTGAGTGTAACTTTCAGATAAAGAGTTTGAATCAATGACAAGCCAACTGAGCATTTCATCTAGTGGATGCGAGTATGATTTTTGGAATTATCATTGGATGGCTTTAGCAAAGCAGACCTACTTGATTATAGTTTATGTTGTTTTAAAAGGTTGTGCAGAGGTTTTACTTTACATCCTCTCTTTAAGGTCTACTCTCAAAATAGCGACCTTGGTCTCTAATTTAACATTTAATCCTGAATTTTAAGTAATTTGAAATCTATTGCTGGCAAAACTTTAACAACGAAACTCTGACAACGAGTAGCATTGACGCTATCCAGGTTGACAGGGGGGTTAAGGATCCTCTCTCATCATTCAGCGGCCATTGTTGTGCCATTGTGGTGTTTTTTAAGCTGTCTTTTACAAAGTGGGAAAGATACATTGCCAGGATATTGTCTTAAAGAGATTTTATGTGAAATAAACTTGGGCAGAATTAACAAAAATAATTGCCTTGATATGTTTAATAAATACAACTGACAGTCAAATTTCAGTTGAAATTGCAATAGCGATTTGTTACTTTATGGATGAATAAAAGTATACTCGTAAATTGCAAAGATATGGGGACATCCTGATGTTTTTTCCTGTGACCGCCACATTTTAGTTAACTAAAGATGTTTAAGGATTATTTAAAAGATACTCAGCATAGGAATATGCATTATTTATAACTGATGCTATGAATAGTTTGAGTTCTTCGTCATCATGTGATGATCTTTTTATATACTGGTAGGACAGTAGCTGTATAAACTAAAGACCTGATAAACCGTTCCATTTATTATTGTTTTTTTTCTCTAAGTTTAGCTGCTTAGGGTTTATAAATACTTTTCTTATTTAACTAAATGTGTTTTTTAATTGGGAAAAAATCCAAAATACTTTATTATGAGGTTATTGAATAGTGAAATTGTTTTAGAATTTGCTATTTTATCAAAGACTGTAACGGATTTGATTCATGAATTCTGTTTTCTATGGACATATCAATCAATCAATCAATCAATCAGGCGTTTGTTAAGCGCGACTACTCACCCGTAGAGGTCTCAAGGTGCTGGGGGGGAGGGGGTTAGCAGGTTCCAGTCCATCAAGGGGGGGTCTGTCGAAGAGCCAGGTTTTGAGGTTTCTTGCAAAGATGGGGAGCGATGTTGTCTGTCTGAGGTGGAGCGGAAGGGCGTTCCAGGCTCTGGCCGCGAGGAAGGAGAAGGAGCGGCCTCCCGATCTGGTCTTTCTGGTGCAGGGGACCACGGCGTAGGAGAGCTGGGCTGATCGTAGGGTCCTCTGGGGTGCGTGGAATTTGAGTCAGCTGTTCAGGTATGCTGGTCCGGTGTCGTGGAGGGCCTTGTGAGCGTGGGTGAGCATCTTGAAGGTGACTCTAGCTTCGATGGGGAGCCAGTGGAGTGTGCGCAGGTGCTGGGAGATGTGGCAGTGTCTTGGCAGGTCGAGGACCAGTCTTGCGGCGGCGTTCTGGATGTTCTGTAGCTTGAGGGTGAGGTTTTTGTTTATTCCGGCGTAGAGTGCGTTGCCATAGTCGAGTTTGCTGGTGACCAGGGCGTGAGTGACGGTCTTTCTGTGTTTGAGGGGGATCCATTTGAAGGCCTTACATATGAGGCGGAGGGTGTGGAAGCAGGAGGACGAGACGGAGTTGATCTGGTGGTCCATTTTGAGCTCGGAGTCCAGGATGATTCCCAGGTTGCGTGCGTGGTCTGTCGGGGTGGGCGGGCTTCCGAGGGCGGGGGGCCACCAGGTGTCATTCCAGGCGTCAGGGTTTGGGCCCATGATGAGTACTTCTGTTTTGTTGGTGTTTAGTTGTAGGCAGCTGTTTTTCATCCATTTGGCGACGGCTTCCATGCCTTCTCGAAAGTTGTGTCTGCTGGTATTGGGTTCGTTGGATAGGAAGAGAATGAGTTGGGTGTTGTCTGCGTATGACACAATGTTGAGTCCGTAGGTTCTGACGATGGGGGCGAGCGGAGCTATGTAGACGTTGTAGAGCGTAGGGCTGAGGGAGGACCCCTGGGGGACTCCGCAAGTGGTTGGTGTAGGGTCCGAGAGGAAAGGGGGGAGTCTGACCCGCTGCGTTCTGCCAGAGAGGAAGGAGCACATCGTTTGTGTCTAATAAACGGTAACTTTTAAATAAAATAATATGATTGTCATTGAGGGGATAATCCCTATTATTAAATGGACAAACGACAATGCCATTAATAGTGCCGGATGATTAATGCTGATGCTGATTAATTTTAGTTATGAAGAATTATAACAATTTGACTAACAGTAAAATTGCTAAATGGTCAGCATAATGAACTGATTGTTAAAACAATTAAGACCTATATTTATAAAGGTTATGCGCTGCCCTTGTGCCACGAGAGGTAATGCAAGGACAATGCGAAACCTAAATGAGATTTATCAAGTCAGACAAGGCCACCTTGTGTGGCTCGGTAAATCAAGAGTAATTCAAGGCAGTGCAAATCGCTGCTTTGTGTTACTCTGCAACAGGGAGATGTGCCATGGGTGGAGCGTGGGTGTTTCCAACCATCCACCCATGCATTCTGACACATCCCCAAATTTACCAATGCTGGTAGACCAGAGTAGACATCAGAATGCCTCCCCACCAGAGGTGCAAAGAGAAGAAATAGCTTTATTTCTCCTCGTTCTTTCCTCTTTCTAAGTGTGCTTCTTTCCGAAAGAGGAAAATGCCTCGGAGGCATGGAGCAAGGGTGCCGGTGTGGGCAGTGAGCAGGAATGTGCTGTGTAATGTTGAATATGTCACATTCTTGCCATCTCCCTTTCACACAGCACAGCAAGATGGCTTGCTGCGCTGCGTTGCGTGAAAATTTGATAAATATGCCCCGTAATCTGATCAACTGTATGCCATTGTCCACTATCAAATTTCATGTCAAGAATGAAAAAAAAAAAAAAAATTAAAAATATAGCTGAATTCATTAAAGCAAAATAAAAATTGTTCCCAGATGGTGCTTAACATGCACACACATTTGCAGTAGCTATCTTAGGGCCTGATTCCGATCTTGCTAGGAAAGCCCTCCGTAGGACTCGGATCCGGAGGACTTTCCGAGTGAAATGTGTTCCGGGAGTCTGAACGAGCGAGTACGATGCAGCCGCATGCTTACGGACTCAGTTCGCTCGGACTCCCATTGAACTCCATGGGAGCCTGTGTACAGACGCGTACACAGGCTCCCATAGCAAAAAGGGGTGGGTGGGGAAAAGCGTACAACCTGTGCCACACTGTGCATACCTGGATCAGGGGGACCCCGTGACAGATTCGGAGGGCCCCGGGTGAAGGGGGGCCTGCTACGGCCCCCCAAAGTACGGTTCCAACAGCTGTTTCACCTTGCTGAGACCAAGGCGAAGCAGCTGTCCAAATCCTGCATCGTACTCACTTGGTCGGAATTTGGCTCCATTGCGTGGCACGATTCGGCTACGAACGAGTCGTATGGACAGGTTTGGGTCCCGGAAACGATTCGGTCGACGAGTACGCGATATTCGCATTGTACTTGGTCGTTCGGACCTGTGTACGATTCGGTCGGAAACAAGGGCTATGAATCGGATCCGGGAAAGCCAAATCCAATTCGGAGGCCCTCCGAACGACATCGGAATCAGGCCTTAGTGTACAAGCGGTCCACTAGCATTGTGAAGAAACAGGGCTCTTGCAAAAACATTTTTTTTTTAAAGTAGAGATTATTGAGGCGTGGGAGGATTATTGATGGCTGGGAATAAAAGGATGGAAGAAGGCAGTACAGTATCAATGTGCAGCTGTCTTCACCTTGTAAAAGTAAACAATAAATACATAAATAATTAAATAAACAAATAATTAAGCAATACGCAGACAGGCATTCATGAACATTCACACTAACACAACTACAGTCACTGAACTACATAGGGCATGCATGTCTAAAAGCACTCAAACACATTAACCACCGAGCATGCAGTTACTGTGAGAAATTCGGTCATTGGTTGAGGGGGGTGGTAACCCCACTCATGCAGCAACCACAATCCTTGTCAGGGAGAATCACAAAAAGTAATTAAATCAACATATGCTTAACCCTCTGGTAGGGTGGCACAAAAGCAGTCAGGCTTAACTTAGAGGCAATGTGTAAAGTATTAATGCAGCCCACAAACAGTAATAAAGTGAAGCACAATACAAGAAAAATCTCTAAACAAATTAGATAAGTAGAAGAAATGGAAATAAGTAAAAAGACACCAAAAGGGATTTAATTAAATCTGTAGAAGAAGAGTTAGGAATTTTTAAAGTTTTTAGTGAAACCTAGAGCCTAAAAGATCAAAGCGCCAACTGAGAGTATCTGGTCACGAATATGCCACGTTAGTTTGCATGCGTTTAGAATGCATGCCATTACAACGCAGTCGTTACAACGACCGAGTTGTTACATCACATATCTTTACAACGCAAGTCGGAACAACGACTTGCTGTAGGGGGGGCGCTGGATGTTGGAATAGTACAATTTACTATTCCAACTTCAGTCTGTGCAACAGTAGGGAAGGTGTTGGATTTTAAATCCAACACCTTCTGCCCCCTACAGCAAGTCGTTGTTCCGACTTGCGTGGTAATGGTAAGTGATGTAACAACGCGGTCATTGTAACGACGGCGTTGTAATGGCATGCGCTGTCTCGCATGCATGGTAAACGATGTTTATCTCTGGTCACGCGAGACAAGGTGATAGTCAAAAATTAAGGCTAGCCAAGATGGATCAGGCTGTGTATGAGGAGGAGTCGTCAACATCAGGGAGCTGTTGGACGACGCCTCGGTGAAGCCATTGACGATGGCAGGAAAAGTTCTGAGTGGGAAAAGCTTAATTTCCAGGCCGAGGAGGTCATCATCTTCAGTAGGGAGCCAGTTATCATTGAGCATTGTGAACATTTCTACCTTTGGATTTACACAACAGAGTCTGAATTTCCAGCAGGACGAATCTGTAGGCTGTAGCCAAAGAGGGTGCAATGAGGCTGGATACCGTCGCTGGGAGGTCCAGCTAAACAGGATTTGCTGCTGTGAAGAAGAATGTAGTGGGAGCTATTATGGAGTCATGCCCACTAGCGATGCACCTTGGTCAGATTGGTTGGCTGATGGGTTCCGGTCTTCTGTCGGTTCTCCAGGAAATGTTTGTGGGAACATTTTCTACATTCCAGCATTTGGATAAGTACCAACAACATCACTACCAATGGCCAAGGACTGGAGGGCACCACTGGGGGGGGGGAGTTGAGGACTCACTCTAGCAGAGGCCAGTAGCAGGGTTCAAGGCCTCAGGAGCTTGATATGTCTCTGTAGCTCACACAGGAGGCCAGCCAATTAGCCCTTGGAGTCACGTCTGGTGGTCCTCGGTACAAGGAAATGTGCCAGCTCGCCTTCAAACAGCACGGCAAACCTTCAAGCAGCAAGGCAGTCTTTCTGGCAGCAGGGCAGTCTTTCTGAGTTCTTCCATGGGTCCAGGAGTGTATTGAAGTATTGTTTTAAGGGTTCAATAGTTTTACATGGTGCCAGTCTTTGTGTATGGGGGGACCCTGTCTTACACCCACAACTGTTTCTGGAAAGTTCTTCCCTTCCCCTGTCAAGGCATCTAGAGGTCTGGGGTGAAAAGAGGCTAGTATCAGGTTCCTATGTGTGTGCTGGAGGCAAGCCCTAGGTAGTGCAAGTAGGGAGGGTGCAGTTCTGACGGCCCGTCCTACCCACACCAAGTTCTTTTTGTGTCAATGTCAAGTGGTGTAAGAAATTGAGTTCCTGGTTGACTGGGGTGTGAGCCCTGGTCAAGCAGCAACCACAATCCCTGTCAAGGTAAGGCGCAAGCAAACCCCAAATTAACCTGTGCTCAGTGCTCTGATAGCTTGGCACAGAGCTGTCAGGCTTAACTTAGAGGGAATGTGTAAAGTATTTGTCCATCCCTTCAAACAGTAAAACAGTGAAACCACCACACAAAAAGAACACATTCCAGGTAAGGAAAATAGAGCTTAATTTAATAAATAAAGCAAGATCAGAACAACAAAAAACCAATCAGTAAACCAGACTTATGAATGTTTAAAGAATAAAGTGTAAATTAGCACCTGTCAGGGACTGTCTGGGACTATGTCTGGAACACAGTCAGGGACTTGGGCAAGGACTGGCGACTGGGTAGAAACCGTAAGCAGAAATAGGAGTACAGCGCTGCCCAGGATCACACAGGATGTCAAAGGAGAAAAGGGATCCAAAGGGGAAGCCTGCACAAGTGAACAAGATGGCTAAGACTCAGAAAGGATGGGCACTGAAGAGGCATTTTAGCATTCAGAACAACTACACCCACGACGGACGTGCAAGATATATATATATATATATTCACTGAAAAAACCATAGGTTTCAGGCACGTTATAGTTAGAAATTAGCATTTAAAAAACCTTTGAAATTCACTGAAAAAACCATAGGTTTTACGGACAGTTATAGTTAGTTGGACATTTCACTCGTACAAAACCTGTGAAATTCCCCCGTTATAGTTAGTTCAGCTAACTATAACTCACGCCCCCGCAATGCACTTCCTGATGACGTCACATATTACATCATTCATGACATGGTCAGTGACATCCCTGATGACATCACTGATGACATCTCAAATGACATCACTGATGACATCATCCAGTGACTGTGTTTCTATAAAGTTTAAATATGTTTAATATATATGCCAAGGTGTATTGAAGAATGAGTGGGTGTATAAGTGTCTGGATGGATGATTTAGTAGGTGCGTGACTGACTCTATAAGTGAGTGATTAAACGTATCTTACTGAATGCATGGGTTAGTGACTAAACTGTGTGAATGTCTGTATCAGTCTGCCTGTTGGTGTGTAAGTGGCTGCATGGGTTTGTGAATAGCTACATGAGTGTCTATATGAGTTATTGATTGGTTGTCTGAGTATCTGTATGGGTGCCTGAGTGTTTGTGTGGGTGGGGTGTGTGTGACTCTGTGCATAGATGTGTGAGTGGGTGATTCACTGGGTGCATGGTTTCAAGAGTGCATCTGTGATGGACTGTATGGGTGGGTCAGTGTGTGTATGGGTGTGTTAGTGAGTGAATGTATATCTCAGTCGTACATGTGTGAGTAACTACATATGTGAAAGGCAGTATATATGTGTGTTGGAGTATATAAATGGCTGTAAGTGAGAGTGTGTGATTGTGAGAGTGGCTGTATGGATGAGTGTGTACTTGTATCAGTGATTGTATAAGAGCGTAAGAATGTGCTAGTATTTGTATGAGTAAGTGAGCTGGTGTTGTATAACTGTATAGGTGAGTAAATGGCAGTGTGATTAATTATTTGCATGACTGACTAGGTGTGTGAGTACCTCTATGGATGAGTGGCGGTGTGTGAGTGTCTATGTAGGTGTATGAGTGCATATGATAGTCCTGTACTGAGTGACCGTAAGTATGAGTGACTGTACAGGTGAGTGAGTGGATGTGTGTGTAGACCTAAGAATAAGTGAGTGTGTATGTAGTTATTGGTGTTGGAGTGTCTATGGTTTTGACAATGGCAGTCTGTAATTTACAGTGGGTGTATCAAAAGTTATATTAGGGTGTGAGAAGATGCATCAAATTATCATATGGATGATGTCATCAGTGATGTCATTTGAGATGTCATCAGTGATGTCATCAGTGATGTCACTGACCATGTCATGAGTGATGTAATATGTGACGTCATCAGCAGTGCATTGCGGGGGCGCGAGTTATAGTTAGCTGAACTAACTATAACGGGGGAATTTCACGGGTTTTGTACGAGTGAAATGTCCAACTAACTATAACTGTCCGTAAAACCTATGGTTTTTTCCGTGTGGGACCCCCGAGCAGGCCTAGGGGGTCAGGGTGTTTCTACACTGCCCCCTTTTTGCGTTTTGTGCGATTGTTCTACTGCTTTCTTGTGCCTCGGTTCTACCGAGGCACAAGATGGCTGCCAACACTTCCTGGTTTGGAGTGTTGACAGCCAATTAGCATACAGCTCGTGATCGGGAGGGTACGCGGACCCTACGCGGCCATAGATATATTTGTGATTTTACTTGTGATTTTCTCAGGAACTACTGAACGGATTTACACCATTTAAGCAAAAGGCATGACTCTGAACCAAGGGCTACCTTTTTGGCAAATTTGGTGTAATTCCGTTCAGCAGTTCGGGCGATGAAAGGTCCCTATGGAAAAATGAATGGGAAAAACACATTTTGGGACCCCCCTTTTTTCTCGGCCCCCGCTTCACGAATCACCCCGAGACTTTCAAGATAGGAGCGGACCGGAGCGGGCCACAAAGTTTAAAAAATTCGCGAAGATTCGTCAACCGACGCCAAAGTTATTTCAAATAGAATGTTGCGGATTTCCTATGGAAAATAGGTCCTAACTATAACTATCTACTGGTGACCGCCAGTAGATAATATATATACACATATATATATATATATATATATATATATATGTATATATATATGTATATATATATATATATCTCTCAACATTAACAATAAAGGGAATATGGGGTAAAGCACTCGGGAGCTCCATACGGTAAGACTGAAGCTCAGTAAGTTCCTCACCCACAATTGCTGTTGCAGATTCTGACTGCAAATACCTACGTATACATGCAAAGGCATGGTCTGTGGAGCTGATACCTATGGTTATGTTATAAATGTAACTCAAAGACAATACTCACAGTGAAAAAGAAACACCACCTAGGTTGTCAGCTGTGCCCACGGATCCTGGGGATCAAACAGGAACACACAAGGCAGCAACTGCAAGGGGGAGAACTAAACACAAGCACGATAGACAAAGAGCTAGCAAGGAGGAGTGCTTAACAGGAAAAGAAGGAAATCACAGGGCACACTTGGCAGAAAGCAAGTAACAAACATACAAGGTAATAGAAGCAAGACAGCAGGAATAGAAAGACAGCAAACTATGACCTGGAACTAAGGAAATGGGAAGAATCCAGGGACTGGAAATGGATAAACAGAAGGGGAGGCTACAAGGGTATACTAGAATAGTGCTGGATCAGGAGTCAAGAAAACAAAGTAGCACTGAATGCTGTGCTAGAGCAGGAACAAGAATTTAGCAAAAGTTCAGGAACAAGGAATGCTAAGGCTCAGGAGTCAAGGTAGCACTGCAGGTATCTATTCAGCTGAAGGCACTTTGCACACTGAACTGTATCAGAAGCCCATGGCTCGCAATGCCTTACTTTTATATGACAGCTACCATCCCAAGGCATTGTGGGATAATCTACCTTTCGGACAGTTCCTGAGGGTAAGATGGAATTGTTCAAGCGTTGAGAAATACACTGAACATGCCTCACGACTACAAAGCAACCTGCTTGACAGGCACTACCCAGCGGACCTAATCAAAAAAGCTGCAAAACGTGCGCTTAATAACAACCGAGAGTCTCTGTTGGACCATTCCAGGACTAAAGAAACACCTTCCGAACTGGTATGTGTCAACACCTTTAGTCCTATGTCTCATGTAGTCAAGAAGTCAATACTACGTAACTGGGACATTCTTAACAAAGGCCAGATGTCCCTCAAGAAACCACTCTTTGCCTTCAAGAGAGGGCGTAACCTATGAGACTGTCTTGTACACAAACGACCATCCCCCAATACCACCCCTAAACCTAACACCCTTTGGAATCTTCCTGATGTCCAAGGTCATTATCCTTGTGGCTCTTGCACAGTGTGTGCCCAAACGAGAGTCACCAAGCACATAGACATTGGTACACAAAGGCCGTGGGTGCTCCAATACCACACCAACTGCAACAGTGAGCGGGTGGTGTACCTTATTACCTGCCCTTGCGGTTTGAGGTATGTGGGTATGACCACCAGGAAAGTTCGCACCCGCATACTGGAGCACAAGAGCACCATAAGATGTGGTAAACAAATGACGAAACTTATCAAACATTTTTTAGACATGCAACACGGAGCTGACTTGCTCATTTGGACAGTGCTGGGTAAACCTAACCTCAATTCAACTACTCCTGGTGTGGCGACTAAGCTTCTTTGATTCGAGCAGAGATGGGTGTACAGATTGGGCACTGCCAATGTGGGTCTTAACGACGATATCCCCTGGCTAGCCTTGTCCTAATAATAATTTTTTCTGGTACCCCTTCTTGACCTCCCAGCTTTGGTAGTAGGACCATTCTACCCTGCCACCACCCACACCCTCCTCCAGTGATTTTCTTCCATACCCGGGTTGCACTATTAAGACTCCCTTCCTTCATGACCAGCCCCACGCAGTTGCATGGTTACTAGCAGTATGTGAGTCCCCTTGCTATCTGTCTACACCGTCTATGACCAGGTTGGTTTTTCAACGGTATTTGCTCCGGGCTCCACATTAGCTATGCCTGTTCCAGGGTTCTGCTACCACAACCCTTTGCATGCCTCTGACCACCCCCACAATTGATCGAGTTGTGCTCATCACATCTCGGTATGCAACATACAGTGCGTGCCTCCAATCCAGTCATACCCCCCATGAGGCCGTATGGATCTCATTACCATTCTGTGTTAGGAATACATTACATCCCTCGGCCTGCCTCCAGCCACTCTCACCGGTGTCGTAAGGCGAGCCTCAGATCCAATCATTTCTCTCCTGAGGCCGTGCGGACCTCATTTCCCATGGTTCCTCCACTTCCGGCGGATTTCCGGTCAAACACCGGTGTCCAATTCAATTTGCACTACTTAAACGGGCGCAGAGCGGCACAATGATTTCCAGTCCTAGGACGTGTGCCTTCCCGGACCAGATGCTGCATGCTCGCGGTAAGTTCTTCCTCGCGCAGACCTAAGTGGACTTTCAACGCTACCCGCACGGTGCCACACAGCGCTCCCCTTTTCCTTACTCGGGCGTCTCCTCTTGGTTGCTCAGTACCTTTCACTGCGCCCCATGCCCCTGGCGCCATTTAGCGCCCCAACTCTCTCCTGATCCCTTCTCTCACTCGGGCGTCTCCCCTTGGAGGCCTTTTATCTCCCTCTGAGCCCCATGCCCCTGGCGCCTCTCAGCAGACCTCTCCTGATCAGCGTCCACAAGCATGCTCTTCTATGAGACAGGTTACCCGTCATGGTTCACCCGTGGTGTGCCTGTCTAACAACCTAGCCAGGCCCCGCTAGACACGCCTTTCCTATCAACTGGACCTTCGGTTGCACACCATGTTGTTCCTCCAGTTGTTGGGTCAACACCCATACAACCATAATACGCTGCAGAGAGCTCCGTTTCTATGTAGCCCTGGGCATTCCACCATCGGCATCCAGGAGCTGCCGCTACGCCCCCACCCTGTTTACCACTCACTGGCCACCTGTATGTGCCTGTTTTGTCCACCTTAGCTGCTTGGTTGGAAGTTAGTAGCCACAATTGTATGAATGAGATGGTTTATCCACCTGGCTTTTACAGACATAACAACACCTCTAAACGCTGCCACTGCGTTCTACTCTCATTCTTTCCCCCTTTTTTGGACTCCTGATTCCATTTTAAACACATAATGAACCTTCTTTGATAGGTTCGGCGCATGTACCACGTGGCTAGTATGCCAGGACTGATGTAACGAACTCTATAACCAACAGTGGTGAGTCTTACATCTCTGATACATTTTTGACTTTATGCTCGAATGTTTTCTATATGTGATGCATGAGAGGATCAATTTGAGCTATAGCCCCACTTTACACACGTATATAGAATATGTATGCACATATTATATGCTGTTTTTGTTTCTTATTACAGGTTATACAGTGAACATACTGAACAGATATCTTACTGGTTCAGTATACAACCTTTTTTGATTTTCATTATCGCACGTTTTCTTGGTTTGTGAGCACATATACACATTCTAGTTTTAATCGCAGTAGCTGATCAACCGACCCTGATGAAGGCCGCGACACTACAATAGGTCTCCAGGCCGAAACATGTTGGTCTTGTATGCACACAGTCGCTCCTGATAGCATTATCTGTGTCACAAGCTGTTTGGTTTGTTTTTAATCCTGACACTGGGTAGCAGAATAAAGTTGTTACTTAGCTAACCCCTTAGCCAGTTTTAGAACACACACACACTAGCACTGCACTTTTTTACCACACCAAGCTCACACAGGGTTTTAGTACACCCACTGTACCAAAAAATAAAACATCCCTGTGCTCCTCCCTCATAGAGAGGGGGTTGTAGCCCGCGTAGGGACTAGGTCCCTCACACGAGGAGGTACCCCTATGATGAAGCATGACACCTTTGGTGTGTGAGGGGAACTGTCCTTAAAGGGGATTCCCCAGGTATTGGGCAAGTGGACGCAGCTCTTTCTGTAATAATTTGGACCCGTGACTTTTTTCAGTGTTATGATTTAAGAGTGGGGAGTTGGTTCACACTGGTCCTTAAATCTCCCTAAGCCCCCCTTGTGTGAATTCATTTAAGCGCAGCGGCTCAGTTGCGGACTTTGTTTAATTTCTTTCTCTTTTCACGTAACTTCAGAACGCTTTGGCCATTACACAGTAACACAATATACGCCTTGATAGATTAGCAACCAATCATGGCGGAACGAACAGGTTTATCCTTTGACGAAGCAGTAGTATGAGATATTCTAACCACACCTAGCATCTTAGATGCACCCTCAACCCAAACTATGATCACGTCAGATGAGTGGAGTAAACTCATGAACCTTAAGCGACTATATATTCGAACCACCACACATGGGTCCATTATGACTGAATACCCACTGGGAAACTGTGCCCCTACAGGACTCATTGTTACTAATGCCCCTAGGCTGTTCTTAGATAATCCATCCTTCTTGAAAGACTGGTCCCTCATTGCATGGCGATGCACGAGGGACTGGCTTATACTGATCATAAGTACAGCGATGAAGGAAGCGGAAAATATTTTGATCCAAATCCAGACATTGGAGTCTGAGATTAAGACAATCATTGGCGCAAAAGTCTTCAAGAAAAACCTAGACGAGACGAACAAGACCACTAAAGAATACAAAGATTCCCTCCTTACGAACAAAATCACCAAATTCAAGAAAGATTTGGCGAAGTTTGCCACCTATTCTTCCTCAGACAGAGAGGATACTTCCAGTGACTCAGATACAAATCCAGGCAATAGCAACCAAGGAGCCCGCTACCAGAACCAAAAGAAGTGGCGTGGACCATGAGGAGGAGCCCAAACTGCCCAATGGTGGCCACCGAATCCATGCAACTATCCCCCTTTTCCATTGTTTGGCCAAAATCACCCTAGCTCACTGATGGAATTCCACCAACAGCCGCAAGCAGATTACAACCACCTTTTTTTAGGGCAGGGCCGCGGACGCTCCAGAGGACGGAGGCGGTCCCAACAACAGGTACACTGGAGCTCGCCTGTCACACAGAGGAACACCAGGAGCATGACGAAAACAGCACAACAACAAGCAGGCCCGAGCAGGGATCCAGTCTAATAGTCAACCTTAGCAAACGTGAATTGACTCCTGATGAAGTCTCGGTTCTCAACCGTGGACTAGGTTTCGTACCAACGAATAACGGGGACCCCCTCCTGATTCAACAAGAGGTACACCAATTTTTCAGGAGGATTAGACTTCACTTTTTCTTTGCAGATCAGAGTCCCTCCTTGCCTGGCATGGAGAATAGAAACACCAACTTGCGACCAAAGTCGAACTTTATTCCACCAATCGGCACAGTTCCAACTGAAGTGGCGACGTTTGAGAAAGCAGTTTTGAAAGACCTGAATTCCGGTCTCTCCATGCCCCAGAGGAACTACCATAACCTTCCGAAACGTGAGCCACAAGCGCTACGCAACTTGACCTCGGACAAGACCATCCCTATCAAACCCGCCGACAAAGGCGGGGCCACTGTAATAATGGACACCGACAGTTATAGAGCTGAATGCATCCGTCAATTGAGCGTTGAAACCTCATATCGGCGTCTGGAAAAAGACTCCACAGAAAGGATCACAGAGACTATCACGATCATGACCAAAGAAGCCTGTGATAATGGGTGGATCACCTCTAAAGAAGCTGACTTCCTTTGCACTAAGACACCGGTGACCCCCTATTTCTATGTACTCCCTAAAATCCATAAGCCACGGACACCACCACCGGGGAGACCGATTATTTCGGGGATTGGTTCTGTCCTAGAGCCTTTGTCGCAGTTTGATGATTTCTTTCTGCGACCGCTAGTGAGTAAGATGCCCACCTATCTCAAAGACACCACAGATGTTCTACGTCTTCTGGATGGATTGCCTTTTGATCCCAACACCAACTATCTTATTTCTTTTGATGTAGAATCACTTTACACCTGTATCCCGCAAGACCAGACTCTGCAAACAATAGAGAAACTTCTAACATCGCAACCCCCAGAAACCATCACACCGCTCCCCTTCATTATGAACTGTGCGACAATGGCTATGAAAGAAAATTTCTTTTGATTTGAGACGTAACTATACCTACAGATATCGGGGACTTCCATGGGCAGCACCTTCGCTCCAACTATAGCGAACCTGTACATGCACGAGTTCGAAAAGGTGTTGTCCTTGGGCGAGACAATCCTTTCCTCGCACACATCATCTGGTGGAAGAGGTATATTGACGACATTCTCGTGATCTGGCGAGGTGACGATGTCACGATTGAACGCTTCCATGAGTGGCTCAACACCAGAAACAGTCACCTTCGATTCACCTGTGAATTTAGCAAAGAGAGACTTGCCTTCCTGGATATCTCCATCTATTCAGCTGAAGGCACTTGGCACACTGAACTGCATCAGCCCATGGCTCACAATGCCTTACTTTTATATGACAGCTACCATACCAAGGCATTGCGGGATAATCTACCTTTCGGACAGTTCCTGAGGGTAAGACGGAATTGTTCAAGCGTTGAGAAATACACTGAACATGCCTCACGACTACAAAGCAACCTGCTTGACAGGCACTACCCAGCGGCCCTAATCAAAAAAGCTGCAAAAAATGCGCTTAATAACAACCGAGAGTCTCTGCTGGACCATTCCAGGACTAAAGAAACACCTTCCGAACTGGTATGTGTCAACACCTTTAGTCCTATGTCTCATGTAGTCAAGAAGTCAATACTACGTAACTGGGACATTCTTAACAAAGGCCAGATGTCCCTCAAGAAACCATTCTTTGCCTTCAAGAGAGGGCGTAACCTACGAGACTGTCTTGTACACACACAACCATCCCCCAATACCACCCCTAAACCTAACACCCTTTGGAATCTTCCTGATGTCCAAGGTCATTATCCTTGTGGCTCTTGCACAGTGTGTGCCCAAACGAGAGTCACCAAGCACATAGACATTGGTACACAAAGGCCGTGGGTGCTCCAATACCACACCAACTGCAACAGTGAGTGGGTAGTGTACCTTATTACCTGCCCTTGCGGTTTGAGGTATGTGGGTATGACCACCAGGAAAGTACGCACCCGCATACTGGAGCACAAGAGCACCATAAGATGTGGTAAACAAATGACGAAACTTACCAAATATTTTTTAGACATGCAACACAGAGCTGACTCGCTCATTTGGACAGTGCTGGATAAACCTAACCTAAATTCAACTACTCCTGGTCTGACGACTAAGCTTCTTCGACTCGAGCAGAGATCGGTGTACAGATTGGGCACTGCCAATGTGGGTCTTAACGACGATATCCCCTGGCTAGCCTTGTCCTAATAATAATTTTTTCTGGTACCCCTTCTTGACCTCCCAGCTTTGGTAGTAGGACCATTCTACCCTGCCACCACCCACACCCTCCTCCAGTGATTTTCTTCCATACCCGGGTTGCACTATTAAGACGCCCTTCCTGCATGACCAGCCCCACACGGTTGCATGGTTACTAGCAGTATGTGAATCCCCTTGCTATCTGTCTACACCGTCTATTACCAGCTTGGTTTTTCAACGGTATTTGCTCCGGGCTCCACATTAGCTATGCCTGTTCCAGGGTTCCGCTACCACAACCCTTTGCCTGCCTCTGACCATCCCCACCGTTGATCGAGTTGTGCTCATCACATCTCGGTATGCAACATACAGTGCGTGCCTCCAATCCAGTCATACCCCCCATGAGGCCGTATGGATCTCATTACCATTCTGCATTAGGAATACATTACATCCCTCGGCCTGCCTCCAGCCACTCTCACCGGCGAGCCTCAGATCCAATCATTTCTCTCCTGAGGCCGTGCGGACCTCATTTCCCATGGTTCCTCCACTTCCGGCGGATTTCCGGTCAAACACCGGTATCCAATTCGATTTGCACTACTTAAACGGGCACATAGCGGCACAATGATTTCCAGTCCTAGGACGTGTGCCTTCCCGGACCAGATGCCGCACGCTTGCGGTAAGTTCTTCCTCGTGCAGACCTAAGCGGACTTTAAACGCTACCCCCATGGCGCCACACAGCGCTCCCCTTTTCCTTACTCGGGCGTCTCTTCTTGGTTGCTCAGTACCTTCCACTGCGCCCCATGCCCCTGGTGCCCTTTAGCGCCCCAACTCCCTCCTGATCCCTTCTCTCTCTCTGGCGTCTCCCCTTGGAGGCCTTTCATCTCCCTCTGAGCCCCATGCCCCTGGCGCCTCTCAGCAGCCCTCTCCTGATCAGCGTCCACAAGCATGCTCTTCTATGAGACAGGTTACCCGTCATGGTTCACCCGTGGTGTGCCTGTCTAACAACCTAGCCAGGCCCCGCTAGACACGTCTTTCCTATCTACCGGACCTTCAGTTGCACACCATGTTGTTCCTCCAGTTGCTGGGTCAACACCCATACAACCATAATACGCTGCATAGCGCCTACGTTTCTATGTAGCCCTGGGCATTCCACCATCGGCATCCAGGAGCTGCCGCTTCGCCCCCACCCTGTTTACCACTCACTGGCCACCTGTATGTGCCTGTTTTGTCCGCCATAGCTGCTTGGTTGGAAGTTAGTAACCACAATTGTATGAATGAGACGGTTTATCCACCTGGCTTTTACAGACATATCAACATCTCTAAACGCTGCCACTGCGTTCTACTCTCATTATTTCCCCCTTTTTTGGACTCGTGATTCCATTTTAAACACATAATGAAACTTCTTTGATAGGTTCGGCGCATGTACCACCTGGCTAGTATGCCAGGACTGATGTAACGAACTCTATAACCAACAGTGGTGAGTCTTACATCTCAAATACATTTTTGACTTTATGCTCCAATGTTTTCTATATGTGAAGCATGAGAGGATCAATTTGAGCTATAGCCCACTTTACACACTTATATAGAATGTGTATGCACATATTATATGCTGTTTTTGTTTCTTATTACAGGTTATACAGTGAACATACTGAACAGATATCTTACTGGTTCAGAATACAACCTTTTTTGATTTTCATTATCGCACTTTTTCTTGGTTTGTGAGCACATATACACATTCTAGTTTTAATCGCAGTAGCTGATCAACCAACCGTGATGAAGGCCGCGACACTACAATAGGTCTCCAGGCCGAAACATGTTGGTCTTGTATGGACACAGTCGCTCCTGATAGCGTTATCTGTGTCACAAGCTGTTTGGTTTGTTTTTAATCCTGACACTGGGTAGCAGAATAAAGTTGTTACTTAGCTAACCCCGTAGCCAGTTTTAGAACACACACACACTAGCACTGCACTTTTTTACCACACCAAGCTCACATAGGGTTTTAGTACACCCACTGTACCAAAAATAAAACATCCCTGTGCTCCTCCCTCGTAGAGAGGGGGTTGTAGCCCGGGTAGGGACTAGGTCCCTCACGCGAGGAGGTACCCCTATGATGAAGCATGACACCTTTGGTGTGTGAGGGGAACTGTCTTTAAAAAGGGATTCCCCCAGGTATTGGGCAAGTGGACGCAGCTCTTATCTTCGACCTCTCTGTAATAGTTTGGACCCGTGACTTTTTTCAGTGTTATGATTTAAGAGTGGGGAGGTGGTTCACGCTGGTCCTTAAATCTCCCTAAGCCCCCCTTGTGTGAATTCAGTGCTAATTCAGGATCAGGGAAAACAGCAGCAGCTCAGGAACAAGGAATAACTAAAGCTCACTAAACACTGGAAACAAGGATATCAAAAGCTCAGGAAACACTGGAAACAAGGATATCAAAAGATCAGGAAACACTGGAAACAAGGATATCAAATGTTCAGGAAACACTGGAAACAAGGGTCAGTCTCACCGGTACACAGCTGCAATTAACAACACTGGACTGAAGGGAGCTGGGGCTTAAAGGAGCTCACAGTAATCATGTGCATCAGATGTGAGCAGGCTAGCAGCAGCCAGCCACAGGTGAGTTGGATTCCTCCACCCATCCTTGGTCTGCAGGGGTGGAGACGAAGCAGTGAGTAGGGGATTATAGGTAATGGAGTTTCAAGCATGAGCAAACTGGCTTCCACAAAACCCGGCATGGATTAAGAATGGATGTGAATTCTCAAATAGTGTCCAAATGGCTGGAAGTCAGGATATGCATGCAGGGGAGTGTCTGGAAACTTATTAGAACACTGGAAAGTCACACTATGCGCACCTCTGGTGGTAGGCACGAGAGCGCAGGGAGCGAATCGTGACAGCACAAAGCACCAACCGTGGTTATCTGGTCGTGCTGGAGTGGGTCAATTCAAACGTTCAAGCCAACGGCGATGGAGCACAGGTCGGATACAGTCCCAGACTAGTCCCGCTGAAGGTTTACCTTCTCAAGTTTTGTGCCAAGAGTCACGTTTGCATTGGAGGCTGATGACGTGGCGTGAAGAGTGGCCCGATGTCACAGTCAGGCATACTGGTGCTTCGTATTGGCAGTCCACCTCGGTCGATCAATGCTGCTTTATGAATAGACAGGCTGGCAGCGGCTTGTGCTGGTTTTCAGTGCGAGTAGCACAGTCTTGGTGCAAACAGGCCTGTTCGTGCTTGGGAACAGCCCAAAAGCCTGATTTAAGAGCCTGTGAGTCACACCAATGGTCCAGGACCTGAGAGGTACCACCTGGAGGTCAGGAACTCGCTGCAGCTGGGTCCAGGAGCTGTTTGGAGAGACTTTAATGTCCACAAGGCTCAGATCAGGAGGCCAGTAGACCAGCCCTTGGAGTCACTCAGGGTCAGTCCAGCAGAGTGGCAATACTTGCAGCAGCACATAAGTCCTTCTTCCTGGCAGAGTATCTACAGGTCCAGAAGCGTACTGAAGAGGTGGTGTCTAAAGTCTGGTATTTATACCCAGTTATGTCTTTGAAGTGGGCAGAAGCTTCTAGAGGTTTCCCTTTGAACTCCCCAGGCATCCTGCCTTTTCTGCCCTGTCTCAAAACTATCTACAGGGGGTATCCAGGCCTTTTTCTGGAGGTATGATGCAGCCTATTCAGGTGTAAGTACGGCTGTGCCCAGCTCCTCCCTCCGATCCTGCCTTGATGGCCCATTCAGGCACACCTAAGCTCCCTATTGTGTCTGGATGTCTAGGAGGCATACACAAAGCTCAACTGTCAGCTACACCCAGTCACGTGATCAGAGACAGGCTATTGGCACTAAATGGCTAAGGCAAAAAAATTCCAACTTTCAAAAACAAAATTGTTCTTTTAGCATTTGTCACCCCGAGTGGGACAGGTTTGCCCAGACGTGGGTCCGGTGCTCTCCATGCCACTGGAGTCAAGCTACCCTGGCTGATGAGGGATGAAACCCCAAAACTGGTCCCAGGATGCTTGTTTATAGTCCAGGGAGGACCTGGCCTGGAAGTTCGGGTTGGGCTGTTCCCATGGGAAGCAGGGTTAAGACTGATTTGCATATGACTGGGTTTAAACTGGAATGGCATGGGGAGCAAAAAAACATTGGACTTAGGCCCAGATCTCACTGCTGGGGTGAATGTTTGACATTGTTCAACATTCTGTCCATCAATTATTCTTTTTGCAACTTTCTAAAAGTGGCATTTTCAGAATTGTAATATAAAATCAGACTTCCCCATAAGTTAGGATTTTAAATTGTGAATCCTGAGACACCAAACATGTACTGGATACCTGTTCTACCCTTATAAGAAAATAATAATCAACTCCAATGTTATCCTGTAGGAGAGATAGGCCTTGCAGTAGTAAAAAACTAAATTCAGAGTTTTTCACTACCAGGACATGTGAAACTTAAAAGTACATGTTCAAATTTTTAAATACATTGCACACTGCCCTCTGAGCTGTCCAGGGCCTACCCTAGGGGCGATTTGTGTGTATTTAAAAGGAAGGTTTGGGACAGACAAATGGTTTACTTTGCCAGGTCAAAATGGCAGTTGAACAATGCACACACAGGCTCTGCAATGGCAGACCTGAGAGAAGATTAAGGGGCTACTTAAGTGGGTTGCACGATCAATGCTGCAGGCCCACTAGTAGCATTTAATCTACAGGCCCCGGGCACATGTAGTGCCAATTCATTAGGGACTTATAAGTAAATTAAATATTCCAATTGGGTATAAGCCGATGTTTCCATGTTTAGAGTAGAGAGCACAAGCACTTTAGCACTGGTTAGCAGTTGTAAAGTGCACAGAGTCCTAAGGTCAGCAAAAACGAGGTCCATAAAAAGGGAGGAGGAAGGCAATAAGTGTTGGGGAAGACTACCTTAAGGATGACAGGTATTACAAGGAGCAATACACAAACACCAACAGCAGAGCCATTCACAGTCAGGTGATCCAGGACACTGGCAGAAGGAACAAAGGTTTAGGACAACAACAACACAACTTTCTAAAAGTGGCCTTTTCAGAATTGTGACTTAAAATCTGACTTTTACTATTGAAAAGGACTTTAGCTAACAATTAATTTGAGTCCAAACATGATATTGCTACCTGCTCCCAATACAAAGTCAGCACTTGCTAAATGTATTAAGGTAACCCAGTGTTTTGAGAGCGATAAGCCTTGCAGTATTGAAAAAGTAAAAATATCTTTAGGAGTTTTTCACTATCAGCACATGTAAATCTTAAACCCGCATGCCCTACGTTTTAAATACAATGCAGCCTGTCCTTCGAGCCTTAGAGGTGACTTATATGTATTGAAGGGAAGGTTTAGGTCTGGCAAAAGGATTACTTAGCCATGTTCAAATAGCAGTTTAAAAGTGCACCACAGGTTGCAATGGCAGGCCATAGACATGTTTTAAAGTGCCACTGTAGTGGGTGGCACATTTTATGCTGCAGGCCCTCTAGTAATATTTAATTTACAGGCCCTGTGTACATGCAGTACCACATACTAGGGGCTTATAAGTAAATTAACTGTGCCAATCAGGTTTTAGGCCAATTTTACCATGTTTTAGTGAGAGAGCACAAGCACTTCAGCACTGGTTAGCAGTGGTAAAGTACACAGATTCTTAATGGCAACAAAAAGAAATTCAGAAAAATTGGAGGGGTGAAGGCAATAGGTTTTGAGGAATACTACACCAAGGATGTCGGTAGGAACTGAAAGAGTCCAATAGAGAGCAACGACTAGACTGTAATAGACGTGCCTTGGCAAGCAGGGTACACATGTCCCGAAACCAAAAGAGGGTGACATCTAAACAGGCAACAAACGTATAGAGACACAGATGGCCCCACTGAATAAAGATGCATTTTCATACAAAATCAACGACTTTGACAATTAAATGATTATTTCTCTTGTTCATTACAGTGATGGCAATGGAACCCAGCTTTGAAAAAGGGGACATGTTCTCTGTAGTAAGGCATGCATTAATATGGGTCACATAGTTATGACAAGAAAGTTTGCCTCAAACTGTTCTATGTGCAAATGCAATTTGTTTCTACTAGAGCCAGTGATCCACTAGCACAAATAATAAATTAGCACACAAGACGAGAAAACGCTAATCGTCAACCATTGCCCATGCATACAGTCCTCTCTTAACCAGTCACAAAGCAATGGTATAAACTAGAACCCATAGTTTCTTCATTTCGTGTGTTCTATTCAACAAGGTGCTAGAAATGCTGCAGAAGATATGTCAAATCTAAAAAACAAAAAGTGAAATGGGGAAAGACAAAAGGGAGATGCAGAATTCAGCGCTGTAAAGTTTAAAAAGCCTGGGAGGATAGGACAATACAACAGACCATTTTCGTAAGATTGTTTTCAGCAGGATGTATTCACTGGTAATCCATGCATCAGGTTGGCATTCATCAGTAGAACTGGAGTCCCTATTATAAGTGTCGACATTGCTATTTTCAATTGTTAAGGGTTACTTGAATGTTGTGCAAACCGTTTCTCGATTTGTAATCTTCAGCACACCAGAAGAAAGCCTTTTGAATAAAACCAAGGTGATTAAATTGTCAAAGTTGTAATGAGGGATGCCTAGTTTTGAAATACTTGTCCAAATTTAACTTTTCCTTAAAATGAATTGGAGAGTTTAAGTATTTTGTTCGGAGAACCTAAGAAGGATGCTTTATTTTTTCTAAATGAGAAGAGTAAAGGAGTGGCACAGCCAAGAAGCCAGAGGCCCTAGTGCAGCCCAGCAAATTGCTATCCTTGGTTAGGTACTGTCATACAGCCATAATTGGGGTACGTAGAGCCCCTAAGAGCACTCGGCCCTGGTGTCACTGCACCTGCTGCACTACTGATAGCTATGCTACTGACTGTACCATCCAAAAAGAATCACATGAGCGAAAGTGACAGAGCTTTATATGCTGCGAGTCTGGCTTAGTGAACCGGCACATGCCGGCAAGGGAAACCTGGAATACTATTCATTGGGTAATGTTTGGAAACGGCATTATTATTATAACTTAGAGTCTGTGAAATTCACGAGTAATTATCTTGTCTGGGGAGGTTCTGACCTGACCTCATCAACTTTCACTTTCCCTGCACACATCAGCATTTCCTGTCTCTCTTTAGAAATACTTCTTACTAGAGCATGTTTTGTCACAGAGTGACCAGTAAGTCCAAACCTAACCTATTCAGTTTCGAAAATATAGTGCCTGATGTACAAGGTCATTTTGCAGTTGTAAAACCTGCGATCTGCAAAATCACATGGTTTGCTACCGCAAAATAGCTTTCTAAGGGGCATATTCACAAGGAGCTATCGCCGAATTAACGGCACTTTATCGCAGCCAAAGTCATGATAAATGTACCCCCCCCCATTCACAAGCCGGTGTTAACAGCCCACAGCACCAGTTTACCCGCGATAGCAGCCGCAAAAAACATCGCCACAGAGGACCCCCGCAAATATCGCTAATGAGATGCAGAGTAGGCGTTCCCGTGCCAAAAGTCGAGACAACATCACACCAACATTCACAACGACCAGCCACATCGGCGATAAGAACACAAAACCCGCGATAAGCTGCGTTAGCACCAGGAAATCTACACCTGCCCTGACCTGGTGTAAAGTCAGACCACAGCCTGCACCACAAAAGGGAGCACAGCCCAGAAGACAAAAGAGGTACGGTGTTCCTGGGTGGCAAGTTGGCCACCTAGTTAGTACTCAGAGTGGTGGGGAGGTGGGGAATACCTCCTTTCGGAACTAGGACCCTCACACACCCAGCAAGCTAGGTGTCATGCTTCATCATATGGGTCTGCTCTTCGTCGAGCCGGCGCTGCAATGCTCGACGGGCACCCATAAAGGGGCTCTTTATCGGAGATCTTTTGTTCCTTGCCGTATAGGTGCCGTGGGTGTGAGGGGCCTGGTAAGATGTAGATGTGGTGTGTGGGTTAAAACAGGTAAGGGAATCCTCTATAATTATTTTTATTCTGGAGAGGTCACAACCTGAATAAAAAGTAAAAAGAAGGAGGGCGACTATTTTGTTTTAATCTGACAAAAATTACGCTCTACCCCTTAGTGGTCAACATGTTTCTCGCCTATAAAATGTCTCTAATAGATCAGTTGGCGATTCCTCAGGACCTAGTGACTAAATGAAAACTATCTACAGTGTGTGGTGTGGTTCTACATACCACTTCTTCTCTCGGTAGGACGTTGCCCCGGAGAAAAGCAGCCAACCTAGAGTACAAACAAAAGGATCAAAAAACCAAATGGAAATATTGGTACATGGTCCTATTGATTCAAGTGGGTGTGTTTCACCGTACACAACCTCTTTGAATCTATACAAGTGATAAAAACAACGTGATTTCATGCATATCACATTCTACGTGTGCCTTCATTTGTATTTAGAATATAAAACCTCTGTGTAACTAGTTAGAGTAATTGAACAACATGGTGAGTGAGTATCAGCTCACCTCTTAAGGATTCAAGTGCTGCTTCATCAGACCGCAGCGGAGTATATGGACACTCAACGTAGTGTCGCTGTTTATTAAAAGGAAAAAACAAACAACAAAATATGTTGGGTGTGGGCTTGTAGGCACAACATTTAGATGCAGCGGAGCGGGTAGGTGAGCCGGACTGCTCTGAGCGGGAGCAGGTGAGTATGGATTACACGTTGAGACTATGCCTGGTCACAAGCTTTTAAGAGAGGTAAGAGGTGCTGGGAATTGCTGCCAAGTTACCGCTGGTCTTTGGGAAGGGTACGCTGACTCTGATGTTCTGTAGAGCTCTGCACTAAGACATAGCTTGGGCGTTGTAGGCGCTCTTAACACACCGCACGATTGGCATAATGTCGGAGCGCATGGTGAAGGCGCCAGCAGCTACGCAGGCAGGTCTGGGGCACTTTTGAGTCTGTTGAATAACCTTGTCAATGATACCAATTTCACGACTATGGGCTTACTTTAACCTGAACCATGCCCACTTTCACTTTTAATGCTCTAGAGACATGGCCTTAGCAACTAAACGTTGTGCCTACAAGCCCACACCCAACATATTTTGTTGTTTGTTTTTTCCTTTTAATAAACAGCGACACTACGTTGAGTGTCCATATACTCCGCTGCGGTCTGATGAAGCAGCACTTGAATCCTTAAGAGGTGAGCTGATACTCACTCACCATGTTGTTCAATTACTCTAACTAGTTACACAGAGGTTTTATATTCTAAATACAAATGAAGGCACACGTAGAATGTGATATGCATGAAATCACGTTGTTTTTATCACTTGTATAGATTCAAAGAGGTTGTGTACGGTGAAACACACCCACTTGAATCAATAGGACCATGTACCAATATTTCCATTTGGTTTTTTGATCCTTTTGTTTGTACTCTAGGTTGGCTGCTTTTCTCCGGGGCAACGTCCTACCGAGAGAAGAAGTGGTATGTAGAACCACACCACACACTGTAGATAGTTTTCATTTAGTCACTAGGTCCTGAGGAATCGCCAACTGATCTATTAGAGACATTTTATAGGCGAGAAACATGTTGACCACTAAGGGGTAGAGCGTAATTTTTGTCAGATTAAAACAAAATAGTCGCCCTCCTTCTTTTTACTTTTTATTCAGGTTGTGACCTCTCCAGAATAAAAATAATTATAGAGGATTCCCTTACCTGTTTTAACCCACACACCACATCTACATCTTACCAGGCCCCTCACACCCACGGCACCTATACGGCAAGGAACAAAAGATCTCCAATAAAGAGCCCCTTTATGGGTGCCCGTCGAGCATTGCAGCGCCGGCTCGACGAGGAGCAGACCCATATGATGAAGCATGACACCTAGCTTGCTGGGTGTGTGAGGGTCCTAGTTCCGAAAGGAGGTATTCCCCACCTCCCCACCACTCTGAGTACTAACTAGGTGGCCAACTTGCCACCCAGGAACACCGTACCTCTTTTGTCTTCTAGTTCTACCCAGGGCAAGTACGGTGGACCTTTATCAAGCCCTCATTGTCCCCCTTGTTGTTTACTAAGCACAGCCCAGAGCCACACATGAAGGACAACAGATGCCCACGAGCAACTGAACATGCAGCACGGACATCCAAGAGGGCCACAACACCCACCGACACCACACCCAGGACCGCAACAACCCCCCCCCCGGGACCACCCCCAACCCCGGACTAAGAAACTGCACACCAACACCACGGTCCCCAAAACAAACATTTTGCCTTATGTCGCACAAGCAGGAAAATAAACATACATGCGTGGCCAGAAAAAGGAGAATCAGTCATACAGCAATGCAATCACCAACACAAAACACCATACAAAGAAAAGCAGAAACAACCCTTAGGATGAGTCCTAGCTGCTCCTCACTGGACAATCCGTAGCACACAGCCTGGAAGACCAAATCCAAGAGAAGAAGGTGTGCCATGCGCCCAACAAAGGAAAGAGAGGAAGAGAGCGAGGGAGAGAGATGGAGTGAGATAGCACAAGCAGCGCAAGGCCGCTCGGGCACCTGGCTCCACATGCCAACATGTGTGTGTGCATCGCCATCCGTACACCATGAGCCCAAGGTCGTGTTCCAATCTCAGTGCCAAAGCCACATCACATTCTGAAAACGCAAGTAGTAGTCAGACAAACATCAGGGATGAAAGCACCATTGTCCCAATGCAGAAGGCGGGAGGACACCTGCACCTCTGACCTTGGTCCAGAACGCGCCTGGAACACCCTGATAGAGATGCAATGGCAGATGGGGACGACTCCCACACCACGCATTCCGCAAATTAACCATCCAACTCATCCACAGCCCACAAACAGAAGCCCCTGCCTGTGGTACCCCCGCATGGGATGCCCTTGACACTCACGAAAACAGCAACCCATTACCCACAACGTTGCACACACATTCGAATAATTGCTCAGAGCTGTGGCATATCCTCCACACAACTGCCGCAGTTCAGAAGAGTGCCTGTTCACGAGACGCACCAACGCAATGGCAGGCCATACCGGGCACATTCACAACCCCCGTCACATGGAACAGTACCGTGCACGTATGCTGCATTTACTGGGCGCACTGCCACTGACAGTGCTGCGGATCAGTTACAGGCTCAGCTTCCGCATTGCCCACGTCACCTGCATCCAGCCCTGGTTCCACTGCCGAACATGCACATTCGAGTGTCCCATGGATGTCTGCCTATCCAACACAACTGTTGATGAGTTGGACTATGACTTGTGTCTGCGCCCCCTGTTGGATCACGAACAGGAGTGTAACCGAGACAGCCGTGCATGGGATGCCTTGACATACTGCTTATGTATTGGTAGTTGTGCATGGGAGATTGCACAATTTCTCGTGTGCAGTGACCACATCGAGGCGCTCCCCTATTGGGCTGTGTTGCGGATCGGTGAGACGGCGTGGGCTGAGCACATCTGCCCGGACCACCTAATGGATTGGCTCACCCTGGTGTTCCTTGAACACGACAACGACGTACTATTGGAACACATTGCACATGAAGCTGCATGGGCATTCATGGACGAGTAACTACGTTCCTGCAGCCACATCCGATTGCCACCCACAGCACATGGCCCAACAACTTGTTGCATCATGGGGATTGCTCACATATCCCACCACAACAGAGGACACGTCTGCCTTCGGTCGGGCTCTGGATGCATGTGCATGGAATAACGCGTGTGTACACACACCTGTGCAAGGTGACGCAGGTTCATGGTCAGAGCAACACAGAGTCTTTAGGCAATGTTGCCAATTCAGACACACTGCTGGGGGAGAGCACACACATGGTAATGTAGCACGACATGTGAACCTGTCGGACCCTCACACCTGATCACTGTCAGCAGAGCAGACAATCGGCGCACTCCGGAGGCAGAGCACCATGCAAATCTCACGTGCAGTGAGACGTGCCCCCTCACACGGGGCAATGGTCAGACGCCAAACAACACATGACTCATCCAGCAAGGCAAGGTGGGCTGTGAGCGTTGCCATCCGTGATGAATGTTGTCCATTTCAGCCCCAACATTTTCTGAACCTTGACATGTACCCATGCTGCGTGTAAGTGTCTTAAGCATGTCCCTGCCTGTTGTGGCCGTTGCCTCGTCCGTACTGACACGCATATGCCAATAAAGTCTATGCCACTCCACTTGTGTCTAACTGTGAGGTGTGTTGTTTAGATTGTTCACTTGTGTGCCACAATGAGCATCGTCCCAACACAGGGAGGAACTGACTGACGCATGTGCAATGGGGGTGTGTCCCTTTGGCAAGCTCCACCTCTGTGAGCCAGACATTGTTTTTGGATAGGTGCTGGACGACATGTGCACTTACATGACTTCAGCTATGTGTGTATGGTGTCCAACCTCTGACCAATTGGAGCAATGTCATACATCACAACAGAATGTGTCCACACAGATGTGTGTAAGTAGGTATGCGACGTGAAGTTCTGTTGTCACACGTGGTGTAGGACACCACTCCTGGCCTGCCACCATTTTGGTCACTCCTACACACAGCCCTATTCAACACATGGACATGTGCCTACGTTGGGGGGTTGTGAGATTGTTGTTGATGTGCAATGGGGACACAGCTAGTACTCACCTTCACAGTCATCCAATTGGCCATGTGTCTCAGGGATAGACATGCACATAGATCTTAGTTACCAGGGTGTACCTTCATGTGCAATCATTGTCCCTACATCCAGCCATACTTCCATACGTGAGTGAACATAGTGATGACACATCTGTGTGATTTAGAATGTTTTATTCACATTCAGGTGATTGACGGAGCTGGAGCTGTACATGGCCATCCAAGCCCACATCACATGGAAGCCCAGTGGTGGGCCAACCAGAGTCCTTTGGGGATTGCACAGTGATTAGGAAGAGGGAGAGTGCAGTCCGCAGCAGGATTGCTGTGTAATTGGCCAGCGGTGAAGAAATGGCAGTCCGTGTCGGGGTCCGGGTGAATGTCGCAGAGTGTTCAGGAGGTCAGTAGGAGGAATTTCCCAGGGCATGATGCATAGGTCATGACCAGGCAGGGACAGGCCATATGGCGGTGATGGATGCTACTGCCTCCTTCCTCATACAGTAGTTCCCATCCCCTTCTCACTCCCCTGATACGGGTTCTGTGTCCGGTGTGTACGGTGTGTGTGGCGGGGTGATGGCTGCATCGCTGTGTGCCCCTGACACATCAGACTGCGTAGGTGATGGGGCATCATGATAGTGTGCCACGGACACATCAGGGGTCGGAGCTGTGTGTGTCGATGTTCCCGCTGCAGTCATCTGGGAACGGCTCAGTGGCGGCAATGGCAAGATGAAATACTGCAGGGCATTGCAGTTCCCAGCCACTACTCGCTGGTGTCCAGCCGTGGCAGACATACTTCCAGCCTGCATCTGTTCCATGGTCTCCATTGCCCTCCGCAACTGTGCCAACTCTGTGCTGTCATGGCTGGTGCCTGTCTGACCAGACAGTTCTTGTATTAGATTCATGGCACCAGCGAGGTCAGCCAAGGTCTGTGGCGGCATGTATGGTGATGATTTGCAGATGTTTACATTCAGACTGCATGCCAATGTACATTGTGACTGTTTTGGGGGAGCTGGCTATTTGATGGCAGTCAGTGTGTTTTTCGACTACATGACGGATGTGTGGTAGTACCCGTACATTATCATCACACAGTGTCAGGCAATGCCAGATGTGAGTGGACAGTTACTACGCACGAGCGGAACCTGTAGTGAGCTCTGTCCTGTGGTGCTGGTGTTGCACTTTGTACCACATTGCCGTCATTGCTGATGTTCTGTGATTGCTATGTGTGTGTGCTGCATTGTGGGGGAGTTGCCTCTGCAGCTCTGATTTTGTGTAGCCTTCTTCCTTTGAGGCGGGGTGCCTTTGAATTGTGTGCTTTTCGGGGCCTGATTTGCTTTTGACTTGGGTCATATGTGCTCTCGGACTGTTGTTGTGGCCTGGTGCATTGTTCGTCTGCTGCGTGTATTGTACGGCATGGGTTGTGGGTGCACGTGGACATGTCGGAGTGTGACCTCCTCCTTTATGGATGTGATCCGCACTGGGCTACCTCCATGTCGATTCGTGGGCCATGTCATTTTTTTTGGGCTGCTTGCGTGCTATCGGACATGCAGTGTTACTTGCATAGTCAGTGTGGGTCACAGAGCCGCTGCTTTGCTGGATTCAGCACATGTGCATGGGTCGGTTGTGATATTGGTGATAGGGGGGGGGCCCTCTGTGCACATTGTGGACGGGGCCTACTTGGCATTTCTATGTGTGCTGCAGTGTGCCAAGGCAATCAGGGACATGTTCCACGGTCATTGTGGGTGTGCTGTGTGCTACACGTAATTGTGCATGTGTGCCATTGTGCCCATCTCCCCCCGTCCCCCCGTCCCTAGTCGTTACTCACCCTGTTGCTGTTGGGTCAGGCCGTATCGTGCTGTGTCCAGGCCCCCCAATCCTGCCACCGTCTCCTCACTGCTGACTGTGGCCACCATTTGCTCCAGCTCATCCAGCTCCTCCTGTGTCGCAGGACTCCCACCTCCAGCCGCCGTTGCTGCCTCCCTGTTGGCGGCAAGCTTATGTTTGGTCTGCCTTTTCAGATCATGCCAGCGCCTCTTGACCTCCTCCAGTGACCTCCTCGACACTCCGACTGCATTGACATTGGTGACGATGGCCTGCCATATTTCGGTTTGGGTTGCCAGTGCCGCAGTGGAGGTGCGGAACAGTTGTTGATGGTGTTCGGTCACCTCCGTGACGATGATCCGGTCTTCCTGCGGACTGTACCCGGTCTTCCTCTTGTCCTTGCCCTTCCCCGAACGCGGGGTTCCTGGCTGGTCCTCCGTAGGGCTTGTGGTGTTCGGCTTGTCCTCTGCACTCGGTCCGGGTGCATCCATGTTGCTACGCAGTTTGAATTGTTTTGGGGCTTTTTTTTTTCTTTCTTTTATGGTGCTTTTTCCCGCCGGACGCGTGGGATTTGCAGGCCTGTGGCTGGTGTTCGCTGATTTCTGTACCGCGATTGGCCTCATCGCATGATTTCTCGCGTTTCGCATTTTTTCGGCGTGGCGTTGATTTTCACGCTGACATTTGATGCGTTATCTGGTGACTATCGCATGCTATCGCCTTGTTGTGAATTCCACGTTGACACAGGGTTATTTTCCCGCGATAGGCTGCAATATTGAAAGTTGCGTTACGCTACTCTTGCGGTAGTTATCACACGTTCTTGTGAATATACCCCAATATCTACTAAACCCATTTTAAGAGTTAGTAACATGTCATCGAAAAGCAAATTTGGTTTAGAAAGGCAAAACCAATCGATATTTGGAAGAGGAATGTATCGATGTACCTTACAAATAGTGATTCTTTGTCGAATATATCAAGATTCTGCAACTGTAAACCGGGTGTAAAACACTGAAAAGGTATTGTCGAGTTGGGGGTGGTAACACATTTACAAATGGAAAGAAGTCCCTTTGAGTATTAAAAAAAAGTTTGTTGGGGAGTAGAAGGTGCTCCAGAGGACACTGTCAACTCTCAAGCAAACTTTGAAAAAAAACACAAACCTTTGTCTATAAATGCAGCCCTGCTTCCTTTAATGATAACAGGCTGCATTTAAATAAATAAATAAATAAATAGTTTACTTTATTGCAATCACAGATGTGGTGGTCTGCTGACCCCAGCAGGCCACCATCCCTGTTATGGAGTTCAATCATAGTGAGTCGCAATTTATGACCTATCTTATTTGGATTGATGAGGTGGACTGGATTATGACTCATTACGATTTAAAATTGTCCGATCTGATCTATTAGAATATAGGGCGGTTTGCAATTTTTTTTATTTTTCACAAAAAGGTTGTGTTCGAATAGAAATTTTGTACACCAGGTCGCTAGCTCTTAATTCTACTTGGGGCTGAAGTTTTCTTCATTTGTTTGCCTCCCCTGCCCTCCCCCATCTCTGTCTTTCTCTGATCGCACTAATGGTTTTTGTAATAAGACAGCAAGGAAGAGCTCTGGACAGGTGCCCAGAGGATGCTGGGATCCTGACAAGGTTCTTTGTATGCTGTAGAGGAGGCCTGATTGACAGGCAGTCCTGCTGCGCCACCTGTCATGGGGACCGCAGTAGCAAGGCCTGCTGGGAATTCCTCAATACCAATTGCGAAGACGAGGAGCGGAACTCTTCCCAAAGCCTGTGAGAGCTTTTAAATGAAAACGTAGAGAGCTAAACACTCTCTCTAGTTCTCAGTGGCTTCTGTGCTTGCCCATGATTTTTCCATGAAACATGGGTAGATGTTTTCAATATTCGTACAGAATGACAAGCAGGATTGAAGGGCCATATCACAGTTTACCATCAACTAGTATTTCTGAAACGCCAGATGTGCTGTGAAAGCGTCTCTCACACATTGAGTCAATCGTCCTGTTTGTGACCTGAAACCTGGAATGCTGCCCGAGCACCTGAGTGAGACTGCTGGCCTCTGCCGTCTGGGAAACTATAACGCCGAAGAAAGAATGAAATAGGACAGTTTTATGACAGGCATAATATTTGAGTAAGGAATCAGAATGCACGCCACCTTAGCTTACCCATTACTTGTTTTGTTCGTGTAGGTTCTCTGCATCCCTTTCTCCTGTCACCTCCCACCTAAAGAACGCCTCTGTGGGTGTTTACTGAGGTCCAATCTGTTTATTGTGCCTCCTTGAGGCGCTTATTGACGGACTCAAACCTGAGCAATAAATATATTTTCCCGTTTCCTAATTTTGTTTTGCTTCATCTACTGTTTTGAAACCAAGCAAGTTTCATCACCTTTACTTTAGTCGGGATTTAGTCTGTGTGATGCCACTGATGGAGCAGGGTAAATAAAATAATTTTTTACCCCCTTGGAAAATTAATGAACTCTTAATAAATTAATAATACTAACTGTTTGAAGAAGCATGTATTAACCAACAAATGCACCTTTTTAGTAAACACTATATAAAGGTAACATGCAAATTTGTGCAAAATCTAATTTATTTACAATTGTGAAGTTAATTAACTATATTGTGATTTGCGTACTAATTAGAGTGAAATCGCATGATTTATGCTACGTAGTAGATTTGTATTGTGGCAAAGAATACAGATGGTAAGTAAAATGGCTTTAAATGTCGCATCTGCTAGGTAACACCTAACACGGGTCTTTAGAAAGGCGGGTGGTAAACAGAAAGGCTTATTTTCTTTGTTTTAATTTTGGTTGTGTTTGTTCTTATGATAGTTCGTTCGGGCCTGTTAGGCCATGCTGCGAAAATGGCTGCTGAAACAGATGAGGTCACGTGAAAAGCCAAAGATGGCCTCTGGGCAGAAGAAATAGAGAAAACGTGGATGCGGCCTGTGCACGGAGTGAGAGATGTCAAGGTCGTACTGACCTACAATAAGGAGGGTGCCAAGAAAGACTCAGTACGTATTCGTGGGAATGGAAGAGAAAGTACTGAGCAACAATGGACTAACTAAATTGTGACCATCAAGATCGCAACAAAATGAATGGACAAGTTGGACTGCTTTTAACCCCGAAGTCATGAGACTCATTGTATGTTTCACTGTCCCCAAAACCAGTTTGAACAAGGAGGGCGATGAGGTGACCATCACCACCCCTCAAATGGACCAATTAGCGTGATTTTTGCCCCTAAGGATTGCAACTTTTTGTGTAGTAAGCTAGAAAGTAGGGTATAAGAGGGTCTACTCTTATGTGGGGTGGGCTGCTGCTGCTGTGGTCGCTGCTATTGATGCTACTGCTGCTGTTGGTGTTCTCCTGCCATACCGCCTCTTTATTTTCCATTTTTTCCACCTCAATACTACGAAAAGACTTTGTCATTTTTGGACTTCGAACTTGACAGGGGAAGGAACGAGATCGTTGCGGGAATTCTGCACGGAAGGTCCGTCCGAGGAGGTTAGCGGGACAGTCAGTCAGTTTGGGAGTTCTATTCTGTGATCTGCGGTTTATCTTCTTTTTGGTGAACATTCCTATCCGCATCCTAAGACTATGGGTAATGCATAATTTTCTATTCTTTATTAGACTTTTCTTAAAAATGTTATTGATATATTAAAAGTTATTAATAAACAAAGAATTTCACCCATGCAATTGAGAATTTAGATAAAATTACATTCTAACTTAAAATGAGTCTGTGGTTCTTTAGTTCATTTATAAGTTTTAAAAGTTAAAAGGTTTTAAGTGTGATTGAGCTGGTCTTAATCACCATCAACTTATTCTACTAGTTGGTCCATCGACCAAAGAGCGGAGTACCTTGATGTTTAGAACTGACAGGATCAAAAGTTAATGTATATGATGTCTGAGGTATTATTCTGTCAAATTTAACAAGGTATCCCGTTCGTCCAGCAACACATTTCTCCTTGGTGTGTAATCCAGTGAATGAATGAATGTATGATATGCAGTGTCATGGGCCCCACCGACATAAGGTTTAATAGATAATTGGTTACATGAATGTTTACCTGAATTCGTGTCCTAAGGAGAAATTTGTATTAGCCGCGTTGGATCAGATTTCTTGGTAGCAGAGTTATGGTTTCTATAGATTAGTTTGGTGATTATTGATTATTGACTTATTGATCTTTTTCATGTCTAACACTTTGGGGTCGATTCCGATTCGGGCCGGAAATCTCTCCGACCGAGCCGGACCCGGAGAGATTTCCGACCGAATCGGACCCGTGCAGTCCGACCGAACGAGTCCGATGCATTCGTATGCCACCGGACACGAGTCGGTCGGACTCCCATTGAACTCAATGGGAGCCGGTCGTACAACGCGTACGCGGGCTCCCATTGCCTCAATGGGTGCGAGGCGGACAAGGGCGCCCCCTACAGCGAGTACGCCGCGAAGCGCTTCGCGGCGTACACGCACAGGTAGGGGGGACCCATGGGTCCCCCTGTGTGCGCCTCGCACGGGTACGCGTACAGGGGGTCTGACACGGACCCCCAAAGTACGGCTCCGACAGCGAGTTCGAGTCGGACGGCGCGGAGTCGGTCGGAGCGGTCGAGGTGCGCATCGTACTTACCCGGCCGGAAAACGTCTCCATTGCGCGGTGCGAATCGGGTCCGAGCGAGTCGGTCGGAGCGGTACGATCCGGGTACGAGTCGGTCGGAGCGGTCGGGTCGCCCGGACGAGTCGGTCGGCGAGTCGCATCGTACTCGCTCGGCCGGACCCGCGTACGGTTCGGTCGGGAAACAGGGCTCCGAATCGGATCCGGTAAAGCCGAATCCTATTCGGAGCCCTACCGGCCGAGATCGGAATCGGCCCCTTTGTGTTGAATTGTATTATGTTATGTGTAAGTCAAAACTTTGAAGCTTCCGGGAAGTAGGAAATGGACACGTGCGGCAAGAGAAGTCACACGGAATTGTGCATTGTCTGATTTTCAAATTGATGATAACACAGGATTGTGTTATGTTAGGGACATTTCTTGTATGAAAAAGTGTATGAGTGAAATAGCAACAGGTTTTCTTGTGAAACTCTGGCCTTAATTCTCAGGAGCAGTGTAGTCTGCACGTGTGTTTTATCCCCAGAGAAACGGGTTTACCCCTTGCTTGAGAGAAGGTAAGGTAGAGAGAAGTGCTACACTTATCGAGCGAAACAGAATTCTTGCAAGATAGAGCAAACTATTTCTTTTGTTCAGTGAAACAGACAATGGTAATGTGTTTCACGTCGTAACTAATGAATTTAGTTGAAAATAGAAGGTAAGAAAAACTGCCGATAATTTTTGTAAAGGAGGGGTCAGTAAAGACAGGAGTAGAACTGACGTCAGCAGAGACCTCGCTGGTATTGGCCAGTTGTGGGGAAGTGAAGAGCTTCTTGATTGGTGCATTAGTGTGAAGACACGCTGGGATTGGTTAGTGCTAAAGTGACGTAAAGCTTCTTGATTAGTGCCTTAGTGTGAAGACGCGCTGGGATAGGTCCGAATAGCTGAGCAGTAGAAAGGGCAGAGTGGTGAAAAATTTTCGTGTGTTTGTTTTGAGAAAAGGAACAGAGTAACATGGCTTATTTTGAGTATGGTAGAGAGAAACCGTCGTGGTTTGCGAAGATTAAAAACTTTTTCAAGAAAGACAAGAAGGTTGTGACTAGGGAAGGAGAAGTAATTCCTCCGCCAAAAATGCCAGCCTCTCATATGATGTTGAAATATGGCTATCATACTTGTATTTGGTTGGAAAATTGGGCAAAATATACCCAAAGCGATGGAGTATTGGCATTTCCAGAAAATGGTTCGTTTAGCACAGCTGTACTTCGAAATTTGAGAGAAAAGATGATGAAACTTGAACCGAGACCTAGACCAACTCAGTTCGAAGCATTAGGTGAATGGGAAGATGAGATGTATGAAATGGAAAGACACAGAGGTGCAAAGAATTATAGTTTAGTCCATGGAAGAGTATGGGGAGTAAATCATGAAGACAGGATGAGACGATGGAGGTATGCTAATATGACGGATGGTTTGTTTCCTGTCAGAACAGTTGAAGAAGTTACAGGGAGAAAGTGTACGGAGAAAAAGAAGCATGCAGTAACAGAGAGATATGGGTATGGAGCTAGCGACACAGAGGATGAGTTGCTGGAGGACATTTTAAATAGAAAACCCCTCCATATCAACAGAATTCTGCGGTGGTGACTCCAAATGCACCACCAATGGAAACTGTAAGAAATCAAAGCCCTGAACGAAATTATGAAATAAATAAGTCCTATGAAAAATTAGAAACTCCACAGAATGCGAAGCCTGATAATGGTAATACAGCTGAGTTAGCCAGAACCACAAGAGAATTGACTGAAAAGATAAGAGAACTAACAAAGAACATGGAAGCTGTGACTGTGCCAGTGACGATAGGGCCAGTAATTCCGGTATTTGAAAATCAAAGAATAGATGAGCATTCTTTGACAATTCCATTGAACTCGAGTATGCAAAGAGTGAGAGAAGGGATAATTCCAGAAACTAGAGAGACAAGAGATTCAGTTGGTTCATGTAGATCGAGTCCACCTACAAATTTGACGATTAATGAGAGTCAGATAAATAGGATTCCTATGGGAACCGAGTCAGCAACTGAGACCCCAGAGAGAAGTGAATATTGGGTAGAGATAAATAATACCCCTATGGGTCCGACTCCAGAAGAATTAAATGAGTGGATGAGGAATTTACAGAAGAAAGATGCTGAACCACAACCTTTGGATGTAATCAGACTAAAAATAGATATGGAAGAGTTAATTTTAGGGACTATTGGTACAGAACGATTACAATCCTACCAAGATGATGAGCTCATGTTTATGTGTAAAAGTGTTACTTGGAGAGCTAGGAATTTGCATGAAAAATTGGAAGAAACAGCGAATGAACTAGGAGTAGAGTTTGGAAAAATCAGAGGATTGCAGAAACCGTACAGGGTAGACTTTAGTGAAAAGGATATAGAAAATCTGAACACTTCAGGACGATTAACACAGATAAAGGAACTGATTGTGTTATTGAGAAAATGGGGAGATGTGGACAGATGGAGAAGCAGGTGGATAAGAAGAAAGGAGGGAACGACCGATAAAGCTTCATTGGCTTTTCCGGTAAAGGAGAAAGAACCAATAGTAATGGAATATCCAATGAGGGAAACTCCAGGAGGAAGCTATGTACATGTCCCATGGTCCAGACAAGATATATTGTCATTTACAAATGACTTTCCAAGATTGAGAGAGAAACCCGTAGATTGGTATAGACAGGTAGAAAGATTTGTAAAGGTTTCAAAGGTGTTGTGGGAAGATTTGGATGGATTGTTTGAAATTGTGGTACCAGCAGATTTATGGACAGAATGTAAGATTACTATTGACTGGCCGAAGGAAGAATATCCTAGAGATACAAAAACTGGAGCCCCAGGTCCAGAAGTAATGCGAAAGTATGAACAAGCCATCACGTTTTTGAAAAATAAAATCCCACCAAAAGAGACAGATTGGGTAAAGATTGATAGAACAACTCAGGAAAGTAAGGAATCTGTACATGCCTACTATGAGAGACTGCTTTTGGTCTTTAAACAGTATAGTGGTTATTAGAATTTGAGTGAAAAGGACATGAGTCATTTCGTGTACAGATTTGTATATGGTTTGAAACCTGAAATAAGTGAAATGATTAAGCAGCATATGTTGTGTTGGCAGAATAGCACTGTAGATGAAGTATTAAGGTATGCAAAATATTGTAGTGACGATATTGAGTGTAGACAGCGTAAACTAAAAGAAAAAGCGATGTGGGCACAAGTAAAAGTTGCAGAAAAACAGGAAGCTCAGATGAATAATCAGTCTAGTGATGCAGGACAAACTAAATTCAAACCGAATATAGGTAAAGGAAAAGGTCAAATGAGTATAGAAGAGGCCAAAAAGAAATGGCCCTGTCACAATTGCGGAAAATTAGGACACTGGAGAAACGAGTGTAAATTTCTTCCAAAAGCTAATACAGAAAATCAACCATTAAATCCACAGGTGCAGAGTGAGGTGAGTTACCAGCAGCTGCAACAGCCGCAGGTAGTTACTCAACAGTGTCAGGTGCCGCAACCACCTCTTCCAAAGAGTGTAAACCCCCAGAGATACAGTACAGAGGCAGGATTCTACGGAGGAGAGCAGGTAACAAAATTGACGCGCGCAGCTGAAGTGTCGCAGTATTGGTTACGGCAGGATGGAAATGAATCGGATGAAAGTTTATGACGGTGCCTAGGAGAGGAAGAAGAGTGCGTGCTTGGCGCAACTCTAGAGGTAGATCAGTCAGGTCCATTTGTGGATGGAGAAGTGAATGGTGTAAATGTAACATTCCTTGTGGACACTGGAGCTACCCGTTCTACTGTTAGATCAGTGGAAATTCCAAACCTTCCTTTCTCAGGAGAATATATCCAAGTTGTAGGTGTTTCAAACAGGCATATTAAAACACCTCTTACCAAACCAGTAGAGGTGAAAGTTGGACCATTCAAAGAGATGCATTGTTTTGTGGTATGTGATTGCAGTCCTGTAAATTTGTTAGGACGCGATCTACTTTGTAAAATGAATTGCACCATCTATTGTACCCCAGATGGTATTGCTTTCCAGACACCAGATGAGGATGTCCTGTATAAAATGACAATGGCAGAACTAGAACCAGGAGTGAATGACATGTTTCCTTTGTTTGATGCAGAGAAAATCCCGATTGAATTGAAAGGAATAATCAGATCTGATGTATGGGATTTCACAGGCGAAGACATTGGACTAATGAGAGGAGTAGACCCTGTAAAAATTACTGTAAGGGAAGGAACAAATTACCCAAATACTCCACAGTACAAATTAACGCTAGAAATTATTGAAGGAATAACACCAGTAGTTAATAAGATGATTGAACAAGGAATTTTGAGAGAAATAATGAGTAGCCCATGTAATTCTCCTATAATGGGATTGAAAAAGCCGAATGGAACATATAGGATAGTGCAAGACTTGAGAAAGGTAAATAAGATTGTTATTCCTTGTTGCCCAATTGTGCCAAACCCCGCTGTAATACTGTAACAGATTCCACATGATGCAGAATGGTACACGGTTATTGATTTGTGCCATGCATTCTTTTCCATTCCATTACACCCTGACAGCCAGCCATTATTTGCGTTCCGGTTCGGAGAGCGTATTTTGGCATGGTGCCGAATTCCTCAAGGGTATACTGAAAGCCCCTCAATCTTTAATCAGATCCTAAAGAAATCATTAGAAGATTTAAAAATGCCTGAAAAATCTGTGATGGTCCAGTATATTGATGACCTATTGGTGGCATCAAGGACCAAAGAAGCATGTGTTACGGACACAATTGCTTTACTAAATCATTTGGCAGAAGGAGGACACAAGGTGTCTCCATCAAAACTGC
Source organism: Calotriton arnoldi (assembly GCA_963921515.1). Classification (NCBI taxonomy): domain Eukaryota; kingdom Metazoa; phylum Chordata; class Amphibia; order Caudata; family Salamandridae; genus Calotriton; species Calotriton arnoldi. The sequence goes on from CAWUFW010002264.1 coordinate 1,865,591, forward strand.
AATTTTGTCAACAGGAGGTACAGTATCTAGGTCATAAGATTGAAAAAGGGATGCGAAAGGTGACGACAGAAAGAATAAGGATTATCCAAGGAATGAGAGCCCCAATGATGACACAGAGAGAGGTGAGAATGTTTCTTGGAATGGTTGGTTATTGTCGACAATGGATAAGTGGATTTTCATTAATTGCAAAACCTTTACAGCGATTGACAAAGAGGGATGTCAAAGATCCGATTGAATTGGATGAGGTGGAAATGAAAGCTTTCAAGGAACTGAAAACAAGTTTGTGTGAGGCACCAGCATTGGGGATGCCTGATTATGAAATAGAATTTGAGCTGTATTGTAGTGAGAGAGATAGATGTGCACTTTCAGTGTTAGTGCAAAAGCATGGAAAAATGAAAAGACCAATCGCTTATTTTTCAGCTGTCTTAGACCCAGTAGCAAAAGCGTTGCCTGGATGTCTGAAAGCAGTAGCTGCTACTTGTGTGAGTGAAGGCATTGTGATGGGGTATCCTCTGAGAGTATATGTCCCACACTCTGTTGAAATCCTTCTGACCCGAACCAAAACCCAATTCATGACACATAGTCGGCTGACTAGGTACGAAAAAGTGATTTTGGGTGCAGATAATGTAACCATTGTAAGATGCACAAGTGTGAATCCCTCAACTTCACTGCCAGATGAAGTAAACGTAGAAGTCAAAGATGATGTTGATCATAAGTGTTTGGATGTGCTTGAATTTTGCACAAAGCCTCGCCCAGATATTAAAGATGAGCCCTTAAAAGAATCAGATTATGTGATGTTTGTGGACGGGTCATGCCTGAGAGCAAGTGAAGGAGTTTTAAGTGCTGCGTATGCTGTGTGTACGGTGGCAACGATAATGGAAGCATCCTGTTTGAGAGGAATACGTTCAGCCCAAGTGGCTGAGCTGATTGCTCTGATTCGAGCGTGCAAACTAGGAAAGAACTTCCGAATTACGGTGGTCACGGATAGCCAGTATGGCTTCGGAGTGGTCCACGACTTCGGACAGATCTGGTCCCAGAGGGGTTTCCTGACTTCTGCAGGAACTCCTATTAGGAATGGTGAGTTTGTGAAGAAATTGCATGAGGCGATACAGCTACCTAAACAGATTGCAGTGGTAAAATGCGCTGCACACAAAAATGGAACTGATTATATTACAGTGGGAAACCAATTCGCAGATGAAATAGCTCAATATTGTGCCAGAAATATGGTCTCACTGAATAGGAGAAGAGAAAAAGAGAATGTTTCATGTCCCTTGCTGTTTACTAACACAGTTGAAACCTGGGATGAGGTAAGGCAATTGCAGGAAGAAGCAGATGAAGAGGAGAAAGATGGTTGGATAAAAGCAGGCTGCAGACAAAGAGAGGAAGATTAAGTCTGGGTTTATAGAGATGAAAGACCAGTTATGCCTGATAGCATGATCTCTAGTATGGCACGGATGTACCATGGACAAGCACACATTGGTAGGGATGCCATGATCAGACTTTTCAGACAGACCTGGTACAACCCGAAATTTAGGGCTATAGCTGAAAGTCTTTGTCAAAGATGTCTTACATGCCAACAAATAAATCCTGGAAGGAAAACTGTAGTGAGTTTAGGAACAATAGGACGTGAAGGAGGTCCTTTTACCAGAATGCAACTAGATTTTATTGAAATGCCCCCAAGCAATAGATTGAGATATGTCCTTGTGGTCGTTTGTTTGTTTTCTCGTTGGGTGGAAGCCTATCCAACAAGACGGAATGATGGAGTTACTGTAGCTAAGCTCCTACTGAGAGAATTCATTCCTAGATATGGCTTTCCAGTAAAGATCGAAACAGATAGAGGAACACATTTCCAGAATGAAATAATCCAATTGATATGTGAAGCACTTGACATTCAACAAAAATTGCACTGTGCCTACAGACCAGAGGCTTCTGGAGTGGTAGAGCAAGTAAATGGAACAATAAAGAATAGGTTAGGGAAAATGTGTCAAGCCACAGGACTCAAATGGCCCGTGCCCTGCCATTGGTGCTGATGAGCATCAGAAGCATTTCTGACAGAAAAACAGGTCTGAATCCTCATGAAATAATCATGGGACGAGCAATGAGACAAGCACATGTACCTGTCAACAAACTGCTGACTATAACTGATGATCTCTTATTGGACTTATTGCAAAGGATTGGCTGATGTGGTGCATTCTGTATTTCATCAGGTTGGACCGGATGCGACCACTCTTGAAAGAAAACCAGCTCATGATTTGAGTCCAGGAGACTGGGTCCGCATTAAAGTCCACAGAAGAAGAAACTGCTTGGTTCCTCGCTGGGATAAGCCACGTCAAGTGATCCTGGTGACAACAACTGCTGTAAAGTGTGCAGGTGTGAAAAATTGGGTTCATGCCAGTCATACCATCAGAGTTCCAGATCCTGAAGCTCGACCTGTAAGTCGACATCTGGAGATATCAGATACCAGCTCAGCATCTGAAGCAGAAGCTGAAACAAACAGAGTTCCAGATCTTGAAGCTCGACCTGTAAGTCGACATCTGGAAGAATCAGGTACCAGTTTGACAACTGAAGAAGAAACTGAAACGATCAGAGTTCCAGATCCTGAAGCTCGACCTGTAAGTCGACATCTGGAAATATCGGATACCAGTTCGGCATCTGAAACAGACCAACCTGAATCAGATGAAAGGCAAAAGAGAAAATCAGGAAACAGAAGAACTGATGTTATAACAGGAGAAACCGAACCAAGAGACAGCGACAGTGAACAGCCAAGTACAGGTTATGGGAAAATTACTCCAGAGATAGTTGAGGTAACTGAAGGAAACTTAGATTCAGATAGAGAGATAGAGGAAAGTGCAGAAGAAAACCGAGGAGTAGTAGGGGCAGAACTACAAACAGAAGAAACACAGGGAAATTTAGATTCAGACAGAAAGATTGAGAAAAATGCGGAAGACAAACGAGGAGGGTTAGAATCAAATTTCCAAACAGAAGAGTCACAAGAAGGTTCGGATTCAGACAAAGAAACTGAGATCATAAAGTTCAAAGTTAAAGGAAGTGAAGTGAGGTCTGAGACAGAATCAGAAGAAAGTGAAGAAGAAAGAAAGCAAAGAATAGGACCAAGAAAGAGAACTTGGAGAACAGAAAGAGAAGAAAAAGAAAACGAACTGAAAAGGCCAAGAAAAGGAGACAATTGGCCCAATGAAATTAAAAGACTGAGATATAAGATAATAAATTTGAACAAAGATAATGCGGAACAAGTAAATGAAATAACAAGTCAGAAAGAACAAGAAAAACAAAGTGCAAGACAATTACAGATACCAAAAAGAGTGAAGAGACCTAACTTGAAATATAAGTCACCTGAATGGCTATACATAGCATTGACCAACATTAAAGAAGTGGATAGCAGTCACGAAATTCCAGACGAAGACTGTGAACAACTGTGTGAGAGTGAATTGCACCAAACCTGAAAGACAAAGAAAGAAAACCGGACTGGACATCAAAACTGAATAAGACGAGAAAAAGTTCTGAAAAGAGCTGAAGAGAGCACCAAAAGAGACTAAATTAAAGGGTAGAGTGGCTGGAAAGTCATTCTGAGGTGTGGAGACACATTTTCTCTACAAACATTTATATAGCTAAATAGTATTACAACATGGTAGACACTGAGAATAGAAGATCTAGATGTGAGTTTTTACGTAGATGGTGTAGAATGTGTTTCTATTGAACAGGATTGCTAATGCTTATCTGGTTTATTTTAGCAATAATAATTCCACTTAGATTAGTTGTAGAAAATACATCTGTAATAGTGAATGACACAAATAATGACAAGGAACCTAACATAAAGAACACTGCAGCATTAGTAGATAGTACTGATTTACATAGGGATAAGTCCATAACTGATTTCTCCAAGAATGTCTTCACGAAACTGTTATATGAATATGTGGAGACAATGGATGTGAGAGATTGCTATGTCTGTATGCAGTTACCTGCGTCTGTCACAGAAGGTGTAACATATCATCACCTTCCTTTGACGTATGGGATAACTTGTAGTGTTTTAGCTAGCTTATTTTATAAAACAGGTAGATTAGAATATTATTACACTGATATAGACATTGTTTTTGCTAAAAATCCCATAATCCCTAAATTAAATAAGGTAAAAGTTTCAAAAGTTTTTGGAGAGTTTTTCTTAGAAAATAAAGAATTAACGTTAGAGTATATATTTAGACACAATCTTACTTGTGAGTTAAAGAAAGAAGAAAAGATTTTCTTGGACATGGTAGAGGACAGAAGAGTTAAGTTTCAAAGAAAGGTAGCAGAAGAAAAGACAAAAACCCCACCTTGGGCTTTTGAAGAGAGAAAATACGACAAAGGAGAAACAAATGCAGCTATGGTTCTGGATTGGCCCCAACAGGGAAAATTGTGTATTAGTAGAAGTAACACTATGTATGATAACTATTTCGTGGGTTCTAGTGAGTGCCGAGATACATACAAAATTCTAGGGGAATGGGGATTTAAAGGAGGAAAAGATCCAGTATTTCCAGGGATCTATTATATTTGCGGAAATAGAGCTTACTATAGGTTGCCGGACCATTGGTATGGAACATGTTATTTAGGCTTGGTCTTTCCAAAGATTTTTCATGTAGAGAGAGGAACAAAAGGAATTCACGAGATAGGTAAAACATTAACACGTAGGAGGAGGGAAAGCTTCTCAGAAATAGTAGGTGATATTTTTGGAGCATTGATACCAGCAGTGGGTATATCTTTGAATGCATATAAGATTCGGAAATTGTCTACAGTAGTAGATCGTTTATTAACGAATACTGCTGGAGGGTTCTTGATGGTAAATACCGAAATGGTTGCCATGAGATCTATGGTAATGCAAAATCGACTTGCCCTTGACATTCTTTTGGCAAAATAGGGTGGAGTCTGTGGAATGCTGAAAGTCCAACATTGTTGCACTTACATTCCAGACAAAAGTGAGAATATACAAAAGTATATAAATTTTTTTACTAATTTGCACAAAGAAATTGCCCCACTGGAGGTTGAAGGTGTTTGGGAGAGACTTGGTAAGAGTTTTTCCTCAATGAAGAAATGGTTCACAGAAATAGGTAGTTCTCTTATTGGGAAGATACTAATACCAGTAACACTGATAATAATGGTAATGTTATTAGTGAGATTAGCATATGTGTGTATTAAAAGAAGAAAAAGACAAAATAGAGTAAAAAGAGAAAATGAGAAAAATAAAGAAAGAGAACAGGAGATGGGAGAGATAGAATTAGAAGAGTTAAAAGAGAACATGTACAAACGGTCTAAAAGACAAGATGAGAAAAACACAGTTGTATGAACTAACAAGAAAGCAAGTGGACAAGAAACATTTATCTGATAAGTTGTAGGATAGGTTTTTGTGGTGATGTTAAAAATCACCAAAGGGGGAATTGATGGAGCAGGGTAAATAAAATAATGTTGTACCCCTTGGAAAATTAATGAACTCTTAATAAATTAATAACACTAACTGTTTGAAGAAGCATGTATTAACCAACAAATGCACCTTTTAGTAAACACTATATAAAGGTAACATGCAAATTTGTGCAAAATCTAATTTATTTACAATTGTGAAGTTAATTAACCCTAATATTGTGATTTGCGTAATAATTAGAGTGAAATCGCATGATTTATGCTACGTAGTAGATTTGTATTGTGGCAAAGAATACAGATGGTAAGTAAAATGGCTTTAAATGTCGCTTCTGCTAGGTAACACCTAACACGGGTCTTTAGAATGGCGGGTGGTAAACAGAAAGGCTTATTTTCTTTGTTTTAATTTTGGTTGTGTTTGTTCTTATGATAGTTCGTTCGGGCCTGTTAGGCCATGCTGCGAAAATGGCTGCTGAAACAGATGAGGTCACGTGAAAAGCCAAAGAGGGCCTCTGGGCAGAAGAAATAGAGAAAACTAAGTCACGTGGATGCGGCCTGTGCACGAGTGAGAGATGTCAAGGTCGTACTGACCTACAATAAGGAGGGTGCCAAGAAAGACTCGTGGGAATGGAAGAGAAAGTACTGAGCAACAATGGACTAACTAAATTGTGACCATCAAGATCGTAACAAAATGAATGGACAAGTTGGACTGCTTTTAACCCCGAAGTCATGAGACTCATTGTATTTTTCACTGTCCCCAAAACCAGTTTGAACAAGGAGGGCGATGAGGTGACCATCACCACCCCTCAAATGGACCAATTAGCGTGATTTTTGCCCCTAAGGATTGCAACTTTTTGTGTAGTAAGCTAGAAAGTAGGGTATAAGAGGGTCTACTCTTATGTGGGGTGGGCTGCTGCTGCTGTGGTCGCTGCTATTGATGCTACTGCTGCTGTTGGTGTTCTCCTGCCATACCGCCTCTTTATTTTCCATTTTTCCACCTCAATACTACGAAAAGACTTTGTCATTTTTGGACTTCGAACTTGACAGGGGAAGGAACAAGATCGTTGCGGGAATTCTGCACGGGAGGTCCGTCCGAGGAGGTTAGCGGGACAGTCAGTCAGTTTGGGAGTTCTATTCTGTGATCTGCGGTTTATCTTCTTTTTGGTGAACCATTCCTATCCGCATCCTATGACTATGGGTAATGCATAATTTTCTATTCTTTATTAGACTTTTCTTAAAAATGTTATTGATAAATTAAAAGTGATTAATAAACAAAGAATTTCACCTATGCAATTGAGAATTTAGATAAAATTACATTCTAACTTAAAATGAGTCTGTGGTTCTTTAGTTCATTTATAAGTTTTAAAAGTTAAAAGGTTTTAAGTGTGATTGAGCTGGTCTTAATCACCATCAACTTATTCTACTAGTTGGTCCATCGACCAAAGAGCGGAGTACCTTGATGTTTAGAACTGACAGGATCAAAAGTTAATGTATATGATGTCTGAGGTATTATTCTGTCAAATTCGTTTGTCCAGCAACACATTTCTCCTTGGTGTGTAATCCAGTGAATGAATGAATGTATGATATGCGGTGTCATGGGCCCCACCGACATAAGGTTTAATAGATAATTGGTTACATGAATGTTTACCTGAATTCGTGTCCTAAGGAGAAATTTGTATTAGCCGCGTTGGATCAGATTTCTTGGTAGCAGAGTTATGGTTTCTATAGATTAGTTTGGTGATTATTGATTATTGACTTATTGATCTTTTTCATGTCTAACACTTTGTGTTGAATTGTATTATGTTATGTGTAAGTCAAAACTTTGAAGCATCCGGGAAGTAGGAAGTGGACACGTGCGGCAAGAGAAGTCACACGGAATTGTGCATTGTCTGATTTTCAAATTGGTGATAACACAGGATTGTGTTATGTTAGGGACATTTCTTGTATGAAAAAGTGTATGAGTGAAATAGCAACAGGTTTTCTTGTGAAACTCTGGGTGTGAAAAAGGTGGTCCTTCCAGCTGCTACTGAAGACAGCTATGTCATCCAGATAAACAGCAGAGAAGGCCTACATACCAGTGAGTACCTGGTTCACCAGCCCCTGTAAGGTGTAAGGTGGCAGGGGCATTTTTGAGACCAACGGGCATTACCCTAAATTAATAATGCCCTTCTGGAGTGGAGAAGGCTGATTTGATTTCTCCTTAGCTCCCACTGTTAGGGCGATCTGCCAGTCTGGGATAACTTGTTATTAGTAAGATTAGCATATGTGTGTATTAAAAGAAGAAAAAGACAAAATAGAGTAAAAAGAGAAAATGAGAAAAATAAAGAAAGAGAACAGGAGATGGGAGAGATAGAATTAGAAGAGTTAAAAGAGAACATGTACAAACGGTCTAAAAGACAAGATGAGAAAAACACAGTTGTATGAACTAAGAAGAAAGCAAGTGGACAAGAAACATTTATCTGATAAGTTGTAGGATAGGTTTTTGTGGTGATGTTAAAAATCACCAAAGGGGGGAATTGATGGAGCAGGGTAAATAAAATAATTTTGTACCCCCTTGGAAAATTAATGAACTCTTAATAAGGTAAGATTAAACAACTAAAATACTGGCTGCCCCTAACCAGTCAATCAGCTCATCCGCCCTAGGGATCGACAGAGGATCTGTCTTTGTCATGGAATGAAGCCCTCTGTGATCCACACAGAACCTCAGTTCAGGTGTGGTACCCGCTGGGGCAGCTTTTGGTACCGGAACCACAAGACTGGACCAGGGGCTACTGGAGGGTTCTATCATCCTTATCTCCAGCATCTTTGACACTTCAGCCTTGATGTTGGACCTCACCTTATCTGACAACCTGTAAGATTTATTTTTAACATGGAGTTTGTCTCCTGTGTCCACATCATGGGTACACAGGTGGGTAGTCCCAGGAATAAGGGAGAACAGAGGAGAGTACTGTCCTAACACTTGGTGACAGTCTCTCTGCTGCTCAGGAGTCAGAGAAGGGGAGAGGATCACTCCTTCCACTGGCTCATCTTTCTCCTCAGCGGCGAGGAGGTCAGGCAGAGGTTTACTCTCCTGCTCCTCTTCTTCATCAGTCACCAACAGCAGGGTGAGCTCTTACCTCTCAAAGTGGGGTTTGAGGCAATTGACATGCAGCATCCAGTGGTGTTGCGTAAGGGTCTTGAAATCCACCAAGTAGGTGGTCTCCCCTTTCGTTTCAATTACCTCATAGGGCCCATTCAAGCGGGGCTGGAGGGCCCAAGCTCCACAGGCTCCCTCACCCACACTTTCTGACCAGGTGTCAGTTCCACAAGAGTGGTATTTCTGTCATACAACTCCTTCATGACATCCTGGCTGGCTTCTAAGTTGTCGGAAGCCTGCATGGTTCCTGAAGGGCAGCATGTAGCTCACTACATCCTGGGAATTTTTCTGGTAGATTGCGCCCAGCCTTCCTTGACCAAACTCAGAGCTCCCCTGACAGAGTGTCCAAACAGAAGTTCAAATGGGCTAAAGCCCACTCCCTCCTGTGGGACCTCCCTGTAGAAAAACAAGAGGCATGTTAAGAGGATATTCCACTTCTTCTTCAAGGCCTCAGGCAGGCCTCTAATCATGCCCTTTAGGGTCTTGCTGAACCTTTCAACAAGCCTGTTGGTCTATGGATGATAAGGGGTGGAGAACTTATAAGTAAGTCTGCACTCCTTCCACATTGACTGCAAGTAAGCAGACATGAGGTTTGTCCCCCTGTCAGATACAACTGCCTTGGGGAAATCCACTTGGGTAAATATTCCCATCAGGGCCTTTGCCACCATGGGTGCAGTAGTGATCCTCAGAGGGAATGTCTCTGGGTACCCAGTGGCGTGATCCACCAGAACCAGGATGTACCTGTGCCCTGAAGCAGTCTGGGGATCCTTAGGCCCAACAATGGCAATGCCCACCATCTCAAAGGGCATGCCAACAACATGCAAGGTTTTAAGAGGGGCTTTAAGCCTCTGCCCTGTCTTCCCGCTGGTCTAGCAGGTCACACGAGTCCTACAGAATGCATCTGAGGAAGTCTTGATTCTGGGCAAATAAAAGTGGGAGACTAGCCTCACAAAAGTCTCGTTTTGGCCCGATGTCCTGCCAGGGGAATTTCATGAGCCAGCTCCAGTAGGAAGGCACTGGGGATCCACAAGGGCCCTTCTTGTCCCATGCTCAGGAGCCTTAGGCTCATTGTTCAGCAGGTTGTCCACCCAGTCAATGTGATGACTTCCGGAGGCATCACCTGCTGCTTGGGATTCAGCTTGTTGCCTTGGGCCCACAAAGGTGTGGCACTCTCTTTGTGCCCTACAGAACTCCTCTCTGTTGGGGCCTCCTTCCGCATGCCATCCAGCAGGTTCAGGCAGGTCACCGGGGGGGCAATGTTCTCCTCAGTGGACTCCACGTCGGCTACCTCAGTTGCCCCATCCATCTCACTGGAGGTACATTCAGGAGCGGATTTCCTATCATTCCAGGCTCCAGCCCTTGTTGACTCCCTTTCCTGGCAGCCATGACCATTTGGTAGCACAGATCCAGTGAGGTAAACCCAACATTTCTACATGAGCCCTGAGCTCCGGTTCTTTCCAGATAGTGTGCTAGAGGTCAATACTCAACAAACAGTCCACAGGCATGGCAGGGCTTACTGCAACTCTCATATGACCTGAAACCTCTCCCCATTCAAATGGAACCAGGGTCACTGGGAAGTGACCCTCTCTGTTGTCAGCCACCACAATCTGGTGGAATACATGGGGAATTACCTGCTCTGGGGAAACCGGCTGACTCCTTACCATAGTCATACTGGCTCCTGTCGCACTCAGAGCCTCCATCCTCTGCCCACTGATGGTGACCCATTGCCTAAACTTTGCAGAATAAGAGGGCACCTGGATCTTAGGAACCATCTCACTGTCAAACAGGGACACTAGGGTAACACCACTAAAGGCCTCCCCATTAACTGGGACAAACTCCTCCCCCAGCACTACACTCGCCTCCCTGAAACCTTTCCTCAAGTGGGAGGTGTTGCTCTTTTGGGGCACTTGGCATCTCTCTTGTAGTTTCCATACTCAAATCACTAGTAGCATTTAACGGACTTGAGCTGCATACCTTTGTCAGGGTACGTTTTTTTCTGGTGGCCAGGATGGGTTTGAGAATCAGACCGTTTCCCGTGTGAGTTGTTTTGAGGGCCTGAAGAAGACTCCGTCTTTTTGTCACCTTCCTCCTGCTTCTGGTTGGGACCCTGAACACACTTTTGGGGGTCTCCCCAGGTACCTTTTTGGACACTCTGGTGCTGGCCCGTAGGTCCGCTTCCTCAGCAAGCTTTCTGGAGTCCGTTAGCTTGTTATCAACCAGGTGTTGGCGCAGCCCTGTAGAACAAGTCTCAAGAATAGGCTTTACAACCCTTCATAATCATCAACTTTGCTGCCCCTCACCCAACCTTTTCAGTGCCTTACTAGTGTAGTCTAAGACATCTACCAAATACTGGGTGGGAAGCTTGTGACTGGCCCTGGTATTTCTCAGGGGTCAGCCTAAACTTGCTGACCAAGATGGTCTTCATGGCTGGGTATTTAGTCTGATCCTCCACTTCTAGTGTAAGGAGGGTGTCCCTCCCAATCGTGGGCATGCACCACCATAAACCACCCCCAACTCTTTTCTGGGACCGTGTGTATCTTTAAAGTTACCTCATAGGCCGCTAACCACTTTGCAATGTAATCCCGCACTTGGTAATTTTGGACCATATCCTTTCGGAGGTTAACTGTGGACTGAGTGTGGGGCTCTGCAGATGTGCTGCCACAATTACTGTTGTTGGAGCCTATTTGTTGGGCTCTAATGTCCAACTCCTTGTGGCTTAGCTCATGGGCCATCTTTCTCTCCTCCATGGTTAGCCTCCTCTCCTCTAGCGCTTGATCCTTTTCTAATCTAGCAATGGCAAGGGCCTGCTCCTTATCACTCTTGGCAAGAGCATGGTCCTTCTCTATTTTGTAAGCTCTAGCCTCAACTTCCTCTCTTCGCTCCTGCCCTCCAGATCGTCTGCAGACAGGTTCCTTGAGGACACACTGCTGCCTGTACTAGACTGGCTTCCCACTCCTGGTAGAAGATTGTTCCACCCCTCTATAGGCCAAATGTCAAGACCCACTTGGTCCTACGCTAATACTTCCTCATCCCCTGACACTTCCTCCTCATCCATTTCTCCCTCTGGGTAGGCTTCTGCCCATGCTTGCAAGGTTGTTTGGAGCTCTGCCTTTTTGACACTCGCCTTGAAAAACACCCTTCTCTCCTGGAAGAACCACTTGAGCTGAGCCACTGTATATGCTTCCAGCTTGGTCATCTTGAAATCTATCATACCAGGCAGGACCAAAGACATGGTAAAAACAATGGGAACAAGAACAAGAGAATTTGAAAAAATATCACAAGATGTCACTCAAGACAAAACCTGGAAAAAGAAACTAATTGGTCTAAGTGCAGAGTAGTAGTGTACAATAAGTTACTGTATGGTGGTGCTCAAACAGAAGTCCTGGGTTGATGATTTGTCATTACCAATCCAAAGATTTTGAAATTTTAAGCAGTTACTCCTCTTCAATCAGGAATTACAGCTTAAAAGCATTTTAAGGAATTCCCAATGATAACCTATGAGAGGAGCAAGCCTCACAGTAGTGAAAAACTAATTTGGGTGTTTGTCACTACCAGGACATGTAAAACATATAGGTGCATGCCCTAACTTTTACTTACATAGCACCCTGCCCTTAGGGTCACTTAGTGGTGACTGATATGTAATAAAAGGGGAGTTCAAAGCTTGGCAAGTAGTTTTAAATGCCAAGTTGACGTGGCAGTAACTGTCCACACGGTTCCTGCAATGGCAGGCCTGAGACAGGTTTGAAAGGCTTCTTATGTGGGTGGCACAATCGGTGCTGCAGGCCACTAATAGCATTTGAAATACTGGCCGTGGGAACAGTGGAAATTTAGGTAAATGGGATTGTGAGTATACATTCATGCCTCACAGGTAAAAGTCTGTTACTATAATTCACGGTGCACAGTCTAAATATCAAGTTTTAAATATCGACCTACAGTAATATCGAGTTTTAAATATCGTAGGGAGAGAATATCGAAATCAAGAATATCGACGACCAGAATATCAACCTGAAGGTAAGAACTATCGTTTTTGAAGTTAGTAATATCGATAGCAAAAATATCGATGTTACTAATATCGATATTTATATTAGTGTTATGTATTTTATTATGAATTTTATTTGTATGTGTTATATATTTTTTGTTAAGTATTGTACTGATTTTTAAATATATATATATAAAATTTTTAGAAGTTAGTAATGTTTTTTTAAGTAAATTATGTGTTTTAGTACCGTAGCGGGTTGTGGGTTTATAGGGGAATAGGGTGGGAAGTAATTTAATTATAGTAAATTAATTAATACATTTTAGGAATTATTAATTATTTTTAATTAAATTTTGCGTTTTAGTTCTGTAGCGGGTTGTGGGTTTATAGGGGAATAGGGTGGGAAGTAATTTAATTGTAATTAAGTAATTATTTATTTTTATTTTTATTGGTATTCATAATTATTTAATTGTTAAATACTTATTAATTGGTAATTAATTTTTATTAATTGGTAATTCATTTTTATTAATTGATTAATTGGTAATTTTATTAAGTGTATTAATTTATTATTGGAGCGGGTTGTGAGTTTATAGGGGAATAGGGTGGGAAGTAATTTATTTCTACTTAAGTAATTATTAATTTTATTGTTGGGTATTGATAATTAATTTATTGTTAATTAATGTTTATTTGGTAATTAATTTTTATTGATTATTATTTATTGGTATTTATCATTAACTTATTGTTACTTAATTATTAATTGGTAATTACTTTTTAATAAATATTATTTTTTGGTATTGAAAATTAATTTATTGTTAATTAATTTTTATTTGGTAATTAATTTTTATTAATTATTATTTATTGGTATTTATCATTAATTTATTGTTAATTAATTAGTAATTGGTAATTATTTTTTATTAATTATTTATTGGTATTGATAATTAATTTAGTGTTATTTAATAATTAAATCATTAGTTTATAAAAAAAAAAAATGTAATTATAAGTATGTTATTTTATACCCCTACGCTATCCAACACTTTCCCTACTGTTGCACTCACTGGAGTGGGAATAGTAATTATTACCCCTACGCTATCCAACACTTTCCCTACTGTTGCACTCACTGGAGTGGGAATAGTAATTTTTACCCCTATGCTAGCCAACACTTTCCCTACCGTTGCACTCTCTGGAGTGAGAATAGTAATTTTTACCCCTACGCTATCCCACAGTTTCCCTACCGTTGCACTCACTGGAGTGGGAATAGTAATTTTTACCCCTACGCTATCCCAAGCTTTCCCTACTGTTGCACTCTCTGGAGTGGGAATAGTAATTTTTACCTCTGGGCTATCCCACACTTTCCCTACTGTTGCACTCACTGGAGTGTGAATAGTAATTTTTACCCCTACGCTATCCAACACCTTCACTACCGTTCAACTCATTGGAGTGGGAATAGTAATTTTAACCCCTAAGCTATCCAACATTTACCCTACTGTTGCACTGTTTAGAGTTGGAATAGTAATTTTATTCCCTCCACTATCTAATATTTTTTGTATTATTTTAGCTAATGTAGTATATAATTAATTTTAAAAAGATTAAAAATCATTTTAATTTTTTTAATTTGTTACAAATATTTATTTAATTTTTATTTATATTATTGTTTTATGTGTATAGATGTATTTATAATTTATAAGATTTTTTTAATAATTTATGTTATTAAAATAATTATTAAAACATATTAATAAGTAAGGGGCCCATTACGATGTCGGGCGGAAGCACAACCGCCGTGCTGTCGGAGGCAAAAACCGCTAGTTACCGTCCGCCAGCAACGGCCCACACGCCCGCAAAATTAGGATGTGAAAAGTCAGGCAAACACCGCCCGCAAGCCTGCGGCGCCTCCCGCCATCAAAGTGCGCCCGTCTACGTAGCGGCGCGAGCCAATGGAGACACACCGTCCGACGAAATGACGTACCGCCCGGCGTACAAATTACGATGCCACAACCAAACAGCCCCACCGGCAAAGAGACACCGCACGAGATACCAAGGCGGAAACCCGACTGTTCAGTACGGAGACTAAAAAGGCGGCCCACCCAGAGATGAATCCTGCACTCCAGGCCATCCCCATGCTCTACCTGATGCACCACCTAGGAGTCAATGCACCACGACGACGCAGGTAGGCAGACACACAACAAGGGTACGAAAACACTGCACACAGTGCAAGGGCGGGAAAACTGTACATGGCCCCCCAGACACCCCTGTGTGGACAGGACACATCCACCACTATACCCACACATCTCCCACCTGTCAAAAATAAACAACTCGCAACATCCTGGGCACCCACTACCCGGGACCAGGAAGTGACGTCCCCGTCACGGCACCACAGCGCAGTGGCGATGACGCAGGTACACATGCGCACAACGCAGAGGCCAACGACAGCGCCATGCATGGGCTGCACACAAACACCACAGGGTCACAACTACACACCCCACACACCAGCCCCACCCTGAAGGCACATGTCACGTGGCCTTCCTGCATCAGTCATGTCCCCAACCGACAACTCACAGTTGTCAACCTGATGTAACACAAGTGTCCCGAACAGGGGAGTAATGTGATGGCAAAATAGGACACACCCTTGTGTGCAAAACATGGCGAAGCACACAGCGGCTGCTACATAACAGCGCAGAATATGGACCTCGTCCGCAAAAGGCACGCCAGTCTCATCCAAAAATACCCATACCATTCTGCTCGCAATATCAAGCCATGCATTGTACAAAACTGAAAAACCCTGCTGCCTGAGAACAGGTGTTTCCAATTACTACACCCACACAGAAGCCCCAATGTATAGCGGAAACGCAGTGTCCTGCCCACACACGGGAGAGCAGATAGCACTGAATGGCCTTCCATTCCTACTCTGAAATCACCTTGCAACAATTTATGCAGGAGAATGGAGCCATTGTACCAACAAGAAGCCAAACAGAGCCATGCAGAGTAAACCGTACACTGGCATATAGCGCCCAACATGAAAGAAAGTTAATAACACAAAAGAAAATTATACCACTCCTCCATGTGGGTCAAATGCAAGTAATCTGGAAGGAGTCAGACACCACTGGCCTTGACCATTCATTGAAGCATGTGGGATGAGGGCCTGTGTCCTCCGCACAAGCTATAACCCAAGTCCTGCCTCCGTACAACCATTCCAGAATTCCCAGCATCGTCGGAGGTTGCACTCTGCTGACTGCACAGGCAGCCGGAGCACGCCATCACATCACCCTGTAGCAAAATGGCTGTTGCACCACTGCTTCCCAACTACGCCGGACAGATGCAGCTGTACATTGAGAGCTTGCTACAGATAGTGGGATGTGAAAATCTGGCTATGCTGAACATAAGTTACCGAGTAACTTACCGCATTGCAATGTTCAGCTGCGTCATCCCCGTTTTCTACTGTCGGAGGTGTCCGTTCCACTGTCCTGTGGATTTATGTCTCTCCAACCCGGCATGTCCAAAGGCGGACTTGGTACACTTGTTTGCACCCCTGGACGCACACGACAGGATCTGTTCAGTGTATGGGGGCATGGCGTATGTGGCTGCAATCGGACACACACTGCAATGGGACCAGTGTGCCTCCACACAACGTATTCTGGATCACAGTTTCATCGAATGTCATCCAACATGTCCCATCAGGCTTCTACAAGGGACAACTTACGATGAACACGTTGCTAGCCACCATCCGCTTCATTGGATGGCATCCATGTTTACCACCAATGCCATGGATGCCCTGCTGGAAGGTATCGCATACCTGACAACTTGTCAATTCATCGGGCCCCGACTCAATACCCCCAATTGAACAATGATGTTCAACACCGTACCTATGCTTGGCTTTCGCACGGAGTGGGCAGTTAGCTGTACAACAACTATACCATACAATCTGCAACAAACACCTCACCATCAACTCCACTACCATGACATCGGACATTTTCGGGACATGCACTCTGTTCCTCACCATATCCCGTGTCTCTGCATGAACAGGGGGAGGCAGAGGTATGGGACTTGTGTACAGTAACCACATGGCCAATACTGCACGAACAACTATGCCATAATATGGATTCTGCGCACCTGAACACATGCACCTGTCAGTGCACACTTATCTGTCTGCTGTATTACGTGAGAACTGTCACCTCACCATCGTCTGTACTTCCGTGCCCGGACTTTTGCATGGACAACAAATGCAACCCCCTACAACATGGCCCTAGTTATTGTGTCATGTTCAGTAGCCACCACATTGCAACAACTAGTGAGACGCTGCTGCATGCATGTAGGCTCATGCTCTGATGTCACCTCTGACGCAGGTGTGTCGGAGTTACTATTGTAGTAAACCTGTACCATGGAACTGAGATGTACTGTGCCTATGATGTCAAGCTGTCTGGTAGGCAAAATGAATACTGTCTGTGTCAAAGTCTACAGCTCCTCAGTAATTAGCAAATGTACTTTAGCATAGCAAGGGCAAGGCAGTTGTAACTCTGAAGCCTTCATTCCACAGTCAACAACAAATCACATCTACCCGTACCCCCTTTTGTATGTGTAATCATGCTAAGTATATCCTCCACATGCATTTTGCTGCCAGTAGTGTCCACTATACTGCATCACAGAGGAAGTAAGTCCAAATACATGCCTTGAAGCAAATATGTGACTCTGTAGAATTATTTTACGAAGACAAGTACGAATGAGAGAGGATGAGAGTGTGTGAAGTACACGAGAGTCATGAGATGACCATGTAGTCTAGTGTCATTGGATGTCAATGCATGAGAGTTGCCGCAACAGTGGACCTAGTGAAATACTACAGCTCGTGGGCCTGGACTTGTCAGACTCTGACGTGGCCCAACAGATCATCACATTAACACTGATGGCCTGGGCATTACAAAGCACAGTCCTACATATGTGTATAATTACCTTCACAGTCTGACATCACACTCATCAAGCAAAAGTAGGAGCCACGCAAAAGCATGCTACAGCAATGCATGACAAAACACACACACGATATCAGTGTGGGTGGGCAGGACTGCACAGTGAGTAAGAACTGCAGAAATTCACATACATGCTCAATTGAACAAGGCACAATCTTGACAGTCACACACCCTGCAGACACACCATGTCCGAAACATATCAAGTAGGAGTCATCCTGAACTGCAAGGACACACCCACACACTGCACACCGTGCAACATACAACACACACATGTGAACACATTCGCAGACCTGAACACGGATACAAACATCCACCATGGGCCTGGGTAACACGTGTGTAGTCGACATTGCCAGAGCGCACACACACACACCAACACTACCCCAAAGTCACACCACTCACACCACACACACCTACACCTCCCAAATGCACACATTGAAAGTAAGCCATGTGCCCAGGCCCAATGTTCATCACAAGACTAACATACACCTACACTGCTGGCCACACAGCAAGTAATCTCACACATACCCGCATACTCTGCACATGCTACCTGTCATCCTGTGGCTAGACTCACACCCTGTGCTTTGCTTGCACGCAAACATGACACGGATACAATCTCCCTGAAATACCACCAAATACATGCAGACAATCCGTGTCACAAAAATACTTATTCATCACACACACAAGTAGCAGAGTCTGAAAGAAGTGAAGTCCCTGCCACGTGTACAACACATTGGAATGTGAGACCAGACATTGCAATTGTTGAGGTACCATACACGGCATGTGCCTGACTTAACCATGCACACACAGCAACAACTGCAATAATCAACTACACAGACACAACCGACTACAGGAACAACAGCATCCAGTCACAGATTACATAGACATGCGGCAAAATTGTTCAACACCAGGGACAGTGGCCAGTCCGATGTGCAGAGTAGTGACACGAAAAGCTGCGTATGCAATGTGTGTGAGTGTACCCTGACATGGCCACCAACACTGCCATGGCAGTCACAATAGCCATCACAGCCACCACTGTGTCACAGGTAGATGTGTGAGTGTGCCTACCATTCAAACAGGATGGCAGTTCGACTCGGTGCTGTCTGTGTGCTACGGGACAGTTGGAGGTCCGCCCCTGAGAGAGAAGCACAACTGTGGAAGACACACATGTGTCATGTGAAGCGGGAGTTCCGCTTGGCCCAGGTGGGTGGGTGGCACGGGTAGGTGCAAACATGCATTGTTGAAACAGACTGTGTGGGGAGGATTCCGGAGGGCTATATTTCCACTGTGTTGGGTATTTGGAAAGCCCACCTGTCTGGGGATGAATGTGAACTCGTGTGGGCACAACAGGCGGGCACACGATCAATGCTGCATCAGGTGTAGACGTTAGCCCTCCCTCTGGGGACATGCTGGATACTGCTGTGCGTCTGCCAGGCCCTTGCCAAGGCACTCACATCCCCTGTCCACCAGGTGTACCCCCTACATTGTCCGCCTGCACAGGCTACCCATGGCACGGGATGGCAGTGGAGCTTGGTGGGTGGGAGGTCATGGCGCCCTTCTCCTGGTCACATTTCTCTGGCAACACATTCTCAGTGAGCAGCAGGGCACAAGTCCTAAATATGTAGTGGGGGGACGCAGATGTCACGACAGGAAGTGACGTCACGAAAGGTGGCTTGCACCATCAGACTTATTGCCTCCCTTCGCCTACCCCTTACATGCGATTGCAACAGAGAAGCCAGCGCGTGCACAAGCAGCTCCGAGCTCGCCCCAGAAAGGCCAAAGAGTGAATGTGTGGGTCCATTTGCTACAGTTATCGGGCTCGTGGTAAAATCAGTGGTGGGACGCCGTCCACCAGCGTGGTACCTTGACTCGAGACCTGGTGTGCAGGCAAAGTATCCTATTGGCTTTGCGATATGTGTGAGTTGCATGACACTCGTTGGCGGGGGATGGCTCGGAGGCCCGTCACCCTGAGGCCCATGTCTCACCACATGGGTCCCTTGTCAATGGCAGCGGTTGTAATGACTATGCGCGCAGGGGTGGGTCTACCTTTCGTCTGGGATTGTGTTTGCGGCCTGGCCCGCTAGGGCAGCCGCAGCCTCTGTGTGTTGCATGTGGTGTATCCGGACTCCGGAGGCTGTCATGCATTGTCACTGTTGTCCAGGTCTCGAGTCGGGGTACCACGCGGGTGGACGGCGTCCCCCACTTATATTACCGCGAGACAGATAACTGGGGCAAATGGACCCACACATTCACTCTTTGGCCTCTCTGGGGCGAGATCGGAGCTGCTTGTGCACGCGCTGGCTTCTCCGATGCAATCGCATATAAGGGGTGAGCGAGGGGAGGCAATGAGTCTGACGGTGCAAGCCACCTTCCGTGATGTCACTTCCTGTCATGACGTCAGCGTCCCCCACTTCTTATTTTAGGACTCGTGCCCTGCTGTTGTCAGATGTGCCACTGCCCAGGGGGTGGAGAAAGGGTCAGGAATGTCACCCTGAGATTGGCCCAGTTGAAGGCCCACCTTGACTGGGGGGACAACCATTGGACAGTCTGGTGTAGCCCACCCACGCGTACATGTGGGCCCTCCATGAACTATGTCACCTGCGGCAAAGTGATGTCATGGGCAATGACGTTATTGAGGAGAGCTGTCTGCCCCACGCAGAGATGGCGCATAAGCTCAACAGACCCAGCACTGAGGGCAGCAGGGGTCACATGTGCAGGGGCAGCTGTGCCTGGTGTGAAGGAAACTCTACCCTTCATCCCTGTGCCGACACGTGTTGCACCAGTGGAAGTAGATGGGAGGGCGGGCATTGGCCTCCGCGTGGCTGAAGAGGAGCCAGAGTCCACGTCCCCTGTGTTAGCAAACATGGATGCATCACCTCTGTCCTCAGATGACTCAGAAATTGCCGTCTCGGCCTGTGATTCATCCAGCACACGTCTGGCCCCTCCGAGGCGCTGGTCACATCTGTCACACTCAGCACCTGTGCAGCTGCTACATCCGATGCCACACCACTGTTGACCGTCCCCTGTCCCTCAGCACCCACGGGAGATGCCACATGAGAGAGAGCGAGGTGGCCTCACTCATCTGGCATCAATTAAACAGACATGTGCAAGGGAAGCAGCACAGAACATCCACAAATCCACATGTTGCACGATACCTGTGCAATTGCATGCAGCCACCACAATCAACACGTAATGGCTGGCGTCCAGTAAATGAAGCCGCTAATAAGTGGCACATGTGTTGTGCACATAGCACTACACCCGGCCTGTGTCACCCTGCGACCATAGCCCCAAATCGCGGTGTGCACACCCACTGTCCTGATGACCACTACGTAATTAGGCCAAAGACATACCTGCATGGAGCAGAATGGGAAACCACTCACACAGACTGCAACATGACAGGCCACAATGGCCATGAGCCCATGCCATCCACCTGTCGTTCACACGAGCACAACTGCTGTTGCACAGTGTGCCGGATGTGTAAGTACCAGAGATATGAGGTGAGGCATCGCACACATATGACCGAACGAAATTAGAGTAGGCACAGTGCCTCAAACATACATGTGAATTGCCAATCCAGCCTACTACAGGTTGTTCCTGAGGGCTACGACTCTGAGTGCATTGAGAATGCAGAGTGCTCAAATTACATCTTGACCCTCAGGAATCGCATATGCATGTCAGATGCACACAGCACAGAGTACACATACAACCCACTGCATCACACAACAAACATCACATTACCCAGATTATGGGTAGGCTGTGGACACATGCTGCCTCTCACCGCAAAAGACACCATCCCACAATACTGTACACTTGCTTGCTGCTGATGCCCCTACAAACATGCATCCGGCACAGGCTGTGTGACTGTCAAGATGCCGACCATTAGTGGTGAAATGCAGCGCCGTGCTGACCTGACAATACGAGGGGGCATCCCCCGATTCGTTATCGCCACGTAGTAGCTCATCAGGCAGATGACGTCACACCCTTTGTGGAATTGGCTGCACTGTCGGTCACACATACACAGAGGCATCAACTTGGATGCAATGGCTCATCACAAGCCCTTGGGCTGGAGGACTTCAAACTGCAGGGATGGTACACAAGAGCCTTGGAATGTCACTCATACACTTCTCAACATCACCCACATCCACCAATCACAGTGGCATGCTGCTGACCCATCCCAAATACTCAGAGACGTGCAACAGAGCCAGGAAGTAATCGGACATGGCCTAACAGCATGTGTACACCACACGTGAATGCATGCTGCTGGGAGTGTGTACACAGTACCTGTCCATCCCATTCACATGCAGGTTGCCAGCACATTGAGCAATGTGTAGTCTGCCCACATCTACTGTCCATTGTCAGGTGGACCAACACATAGATCACAAGGCAACACATCTTTGTGGGTGGACTCACTGTGTCCAACACTGCGCAGCCCTCAACGTACTCGCCCTGTGAATGGCTCACCCCGCAATGGAGGTCACATTCAGTGCCACTATCTCTCACACACATCCCTATCACAAGGCATGGTGTGTCCAATCGACAGGGCTGAGTTTGTGCAGTTCAGGAGAGTCCTGAACAAAAGACACAGGTAACCCACTGTACAGTCAGTGTTGTCTCCTTCTAGGATTGTGCGGTCAATGTGCAGCCCAGGTCTGCTGCGACTGAGAAGGCCAGCAGGGACCCAGCCAGCCATTCACACAAGCAATGACTGCCCTGAGTAATGCATTGACAAGTGGCTGCGTGACTGGATGTGTGACATGGAAATGCCATGTACCACCACTCGTGAGGGACATGCATGGGAAAGCGCCAGAGAGCCTACATACCCCTTACACCTGTATTTAGTATGGTAGGCAGTGCATGTTGGAACCCCACAGGCTCAGAATCATAGTGCTGCGGATCAACGACATGTGTGTCCCCCACATGCACTCCCACACACTGTAGTTGTCTTACACACACAACTTTTGCTATGAATAGCCTTGGGCAGTGTGCGTGGAGCTCGGAATCCATGATCTCCAGCTCCTCGCTGGTGAGTGGACCTGGACATATCTTCAGAGTCATCGACATGTAGGTGGACATGTGGCAGCAGCGGCAGGTGTTGTTGAGGGATGCCAGGCAGCAGTCCGTGGAAGCTGTGGTAATGCCGGTCTCCCTCCCACACTCATATAGCCCCCTGGGGCTGTTCCAGTGGGTCCAAGCTGCTGCAATTGGTGTACCATGTCTGCCTACTTCAAATGCACACAATGGCCTGCACCGAGCTGTCCCGGTACGCTTACCTCTATCGTCGAACATGCAGGATGCAGTCGCAAGGGCCATTGGAGTTGGCCTCAAGGGCCTGGTCCATGGCGGGTACAGTCCGCTGGTGCCATGTGGAATCCACAGTTGAATGTGCGCCATGCATTTGCAGGTGTGGCCATGATTTGTGTGTGGGAGCATGTCCACACTGGACAGGGACACTTCATGCTGTGTGCATAGGCATTGACGGCCAGTGCTCAGCCTCCACATGTCTGTTGGCACATCATCATGTACACATTAGCATGGGAGCATGGGATGTGCATATGCACACACATGCCATATTTCTCAATGTACATCTCCCACTTGGCACGTGCAACGTTACGTGTCACTTGTGATGTGTGTTTGCATTCACACAGCTGTGTTGTCATGGAGTTGTCAATGTGTACACCTGTCAATGTGTGTTGGAGGTGTGATACGTACAGTGCTGTACATTGGGTGAACTAGGGACATCATTGACTGTCTCATATCCCATTGTGCAACAGGACCCACTTGTTTTGCCTGCTCAGCCTGTGTACATTGTGTTGTTGGTGTGTGCCATACTCACCCAGCCTCGGAACCTGTGTCTGGCACACCAGCTAGGTATATTGCCGTGGTGTTGTCGCCTCCCACCTATGCAGTCTGAAACCATCATGATGCCTTTCAAGCTATTAGGGCCTAAATCCCCATGTGCATGCTCATAGCAATGGTTTGTGTCAGTAGCCATTGCTATTGGTAAGGGGACCTGTGTAAGAGTATTGTGGCTGTGCTGTCCCTACTTGTCAGCTGTTCTGTGATTCTATTGGTTTGTCAGTAATTTTAGTTATGTGTATGTGAAAGTGCCATGTGGTGTGTTGCATTGACATGTGTCCACTTCCATCTGTCCTAGGAGGAGACCAAACATACATCGCCCCTACCAATTGCTGTCAGACATGGAGGATGTGGAGGTCATTCGTAAATTCCGGCTGGACCGACCCACCCTGCATCACCTATGTGCCATGTTGGAACCCCACCTTCGTCCTCGCAGGGTGTATCCAACAGCATTCACCCCCACGGCTAAGGTGATGGCTGCACTGCATTTTTTCGCTACCGGATCTTTCCAACACACGGTAGGCAGTGGAGGTGGAATGTCCCAACCCATGTTCAGCATGGTGCTACGGGATGTCCTGTCAGCTATGATGCTGTACAGGAACCGGTACATCCGATTCCCCAGGGCTCGTGATTTGGCGGCAGTGAAGGGTGCTTTCTATGCCCTTGGACGCATCCCCCACGTTGTTGGTGCAATTGATTGCACCCATGTTGGCCTTGTTGCACCACAGGCCATGGAGCACATCTATAGGAACCGGAAACATTTCCACTCCCTGAATGTGCAAGTGGTGTGCCTGGCGGACATGATCATCACACACGTGTGTGCGAAGTTTCCCGGTTCCACCCATGACTCGCACATCATGCACCACAGCATCCTCCCACGAATGATGTCCAATCTTCAACCGGACCGTGCATGGATTGTTGGTGAGTATGCATACTCGTGTAGCGTGCTGGGTGTGACATGCTGTCTTGTGTCCTGTTGGAATTGCAACGATTCTCTGTGTTTCTCACACCCAGGTGACTCGGCATATCCTAACGGGCCTTGGCTGCTGAGCCCACTACGTAATCCCAGGACACCAGCTGATGTCAGATACAATGAGGCACATGGGAGGACCAGACGTGTGGTGGAGCGGACGTTTGGACTCCTGAAGTCCAGATTCAGATGCCTGGACCGCACCCGGGGTGCACTGACATACTCCCCACAGAAGGTGTGCCAGATAGTTGTGGCATGCTGAATGCTGCACAATCTCGCTATTCGCAGGCAGATCCCCCTGATAGTGGATGACGGTGATCAGCCAGGGCCCCCGCCTGCAGACCAGGCCATGTCCAGTGACAAGGACAGTGGAGAGGAGGAAGCAGTGAATGAGCGTCAGCAGCTCATCGCCCGCTACTTCACTTGACGGTGAGTGACCATGTACGTCGGATGATGTTGCTGTAGTTGTGTAGGTGTATGTGTGCATTGTCACAGCGGCCTATTGTTCACTGAGTGCTGTGTGGCAATGGTCCATGTCCAGGGTAGTATGCCACTGACAGTGGCTGTGGCATTGTGCCCTGTTGCTCTGTGAGATGTGTGTACATTGCTTGAACTTGATGACAAGTACTGTGTGATGAGTGTGTGACACACACATTCAATGGACTCTTGTTCTGTTTTTCACCCCTAGGTCCCTACAGCCTCTCCTGGCCTATCGACATACCACACTCCTGATGCATTACTGATCATGGTGACGGTTGCACATCCTTGATTAAACACAGAGCAGATACAACAGAATGTGATCCAGGTGTATTTATTTTGAACAGTGACATGTGATTGTGGGCAAGGTGATGACAAAAGTGGTGCATGCTGGAACAATGAGTTGACGGACATGTCCGCATGATGGCCAAGGTGTACCCATGTTGTTCTGGGTCCACAGTCTGACAGACACATGCCATTCACATGGCAGTGTGGGGTAGGATAGTAGTCCAAGTGAATGCAGTAGATGGCCACCGTGGCTGGCTGTCTCACTGGCGTTTGGAGCGTGCAAAGTCATCTCTGGACACCTGTTTCCTCTTAGGATGCCCCCTTCCACGTTTGAGAGGGGGGGTTGTGTTTGTGGGCTGCTGGTGGTGGCTGAGGATTGCCCACTCGCTGTGGACGCTGGGGAACTGGATGTTGCACGGACCTGCGCCCCAGCAGGTGGTGGCGGAGGTGGTGTGGTTGGCCTTGATTGGGCCCTCACCGCCACCACTAGCTGGCCCATGAAATCGACAAGTTTGCCCATACGGGTCACGAATTGGCCCATATGGGTGTCCATGGACCTCAACACCCCAAGGACTTCCCGCGTATCGGCAGATGACCGGGCCCATTGTCCCTGGGCCTCTTCATAGGCCCCAAGGACTCTGGCGATTTGCGGCAGAGCTTGGCTCCCAGGCTCTGATGGCGTTGGCCTGACCCTGCTCCTCCCACCTGAACTGCTGCCACCGACCTGCCCACTCGCCACAGTGGTCACCCGGGGCCTCGTTGTGGCTCCCAGGGTCGATGTCGACGTGCGTGCAACCCCTTGCGCAGGGTGAGTGGTCAGGGAGGCCCTGGTGGTGGTGGTGGTGGTGGTTGCGGCGGTGGTGGTGGCCGCAATGACCGTGGCAGCAGGGGCCTGGGACTGGTCACCAGCCCTGGGAAATGGGTTGGTGGGTAGGAGGGGTCCTGGGGAGCGGTTGAGCCCTGCCACACCAGATGTGCCTGGTTGGGAGTCCTCGTCCGAAGAGGTGTCCAGGTCTTCCACATGCGTGAGTCCGGGTGGAGGGCTTGTGGACTGGCTGTGATGACTGCTGTCTCCCTCTCCAGCATCATGCTGTTCGTCACCTGTGGGGCGGAGACGAAAGGTTATTGTGTTGCACCTTGCAAGGTTTGTGTTAGATGTCTGACATTCACAGTTGGTGCACAGTTGTGCACTGATTTCCCAGATGCGTGTGTATGGCTCTACAATGTGTGTGCGTGATCAAGGCAATGGAATGGTGTGATGGGTGCACATGGCATGGGACGGATTTGGATAGCCAATCGGTGTGTATTGCAGTACCCCTACATTTTGTGGCTTTGGTGGAAACGGGGTACAGCCCCCTCAACGCTTTTGAGGTGAAATATGGTTTTGGGGTTCAAATGGAACGCTTAAAAACGCAGATGGCAAAAGGGTACAGCCCCCTCAACGCTTTTGAGGTGAAATATGTTTTTGGGGTTCAAATGGAACGCTTAGAAACGCAGATGGCAAAGGGGTACAGCCCCTCAACGCTTTTGAGGTGAAATATGGTTTTGGGGTTCAAATGGAACGCTTAGAAACGTAGATGGCAAAAGGGGTACAGCCCCCTCAACGCTTTTGAGGTGAAATATGGTTTTGGGGTTCAAATGGAACGCTTAGAAACGCAGATGGCAAAAGGGGTACAGCCCCCTCAACGCTTTTGAGGTGAAATATGGTTTTGGGGTTCAAATGGAACACTTAGATACGCAGATGGCAAAAGGGGTACAGCCCCCTCAACGCTTTTGAGGTGAAATATGGTTTTGGGGTACATACTGTGACATATGGGTGCAGGAGGGGACATGTGTTTTGGCCACACGACACTGCAGAGACAAAGGTGTGTGTATGTCTGACATACCAAGCATATCTGCTCACTGTTGTCATTTAGGGACATTACACTGCAAGCATTGTAGTGAGTGAGTAATGGTTGTGTGCCACACAACGTATTGCAGATGGGACAATTCCTTGGTGTGTGTGGTACCCTGAGCCATGTGCAGCAATGCAGTGCTCTTGGGGTGTTGACTATATTAGGTATGTTGTAAATCACAGTGTGACGTGCGCTTCAGACACTACAGACACATTATTGGTCATCGGCAGGAATCTTTGCTGAACTACTGTATATGGGACAACTGATTAGATGATATACCTTTCATGACACTGGGGCTAAAAAGATGTGATGGATGAGATATTGAATGTGCATTGTGTAGCTGTGTGGTTCATGGGTCCAGTGGTGTATGTGACATTACTGTGGTTCCACTCTGTTACATTGAGACAAGATAGACTTACATGGGTGATGTTGTACGATGTCAACGGAACAAGCAGACAAGACTACATGGACAAGACTTCGATGGTGTTGCTGATGTGTGTGATGACTGGCACAGTGCACGGCATGTGGGTCAGTACTCCAGTGAGACTTGTGCATGCAGACGTGACTCCTTACATGTTAGTGTATTTGTGATGGCTCATGTGGGCTATGACTCTGTAATTCATGTCCGTGTGCACAATAGTCACATGATTATGACAGGGAGCAGTGCTACCTGTTCCTCTGCTACGTGACATGTCCCAAATGTTAGTCGTAGTACAGTCCTCATGCCTACAGACACCCCGCCTTGTACAGTAGTCTACCTACTTGTTGGTTTGGAGGGAGCAATGCAATGGCTGTCACATGGTTATGAGAGGGAGGGGTGCTCCATCTTGCTGGTCTGTGGGAGTGGGGGCCGTGTTGTGAGTTGTGGTGAAGGCTTACCACCCACAGACACCCCTCCATGTAGGGAAACATATCTGGCTGTCGGGTGGAGTTGTGCACTGCAATGGCTGACACATGGGTGTGGGGAGTGCTCCATCTTGCTGCGCTGTAGGACTAGGGGCCTGGTGGGAGTTGTACTTCTGCAGTCCCCCTCCGATACTCGGAGTTTGTGGTAAGGCTACTTACCTGTTACTTGTTGGTTAGTGCAGCTATGGCTGACACATGAGTGTGGGTGTGGGGAGTGCTCCTTCCGGCGCATCTGGGGTACAAGGGGACCTGGTGGGAGTTGTGGTGCTGGCTGACTGTACACATGCCCCCATGGTTTTGTTTGTTGGTACCTTTGGGCTGAGTGTGTGGGAGTGTCTGTTGCATGTGTGAGAGATGTCTTGTGTATTGTGTACTGGACATGGGGGTGTTTGGCCCTCGGTGCTATGGCATTCTGGTAGTGCATGACAGTACATAGTGGTGTGCTGGTATACATTTGTTTGTACTTACCAGCCTCCACTCCCCCTGGTATTCCGGTGAGACTCTCCGGATGCAGAATGCCGCGCACCTTCTCCTCCCACGCCTTGAAGGTCTTGATTAGCGCAGGATTTCCGCCGCCAGTCGTGCCAGCCAGCTCACGATTCTTGGCCTCCTTCTTCCTGACCACGCTTTTCAGGTCGTGCCACCTCTTTGTGATTTCACCCCGGTTGCATGGCACATTCCCAACTGCATTCACCTGGTCTACGATCTTGCTCCACATTCTGTTTCTGGTGGCTACTGGTGTCTGTTGGACCTGGTTCCCATAGATTTGTGGGTGCACCTTGATGATCTCATCGACCATGACCGTCAACTCAGTGGCACTGTACTTTGGCATTCTTTGTGTTGCCATGGTGTGTGGTTTGCTATTTGTGGAGCTGGTGTGGTGGTTGTGTGGTGTGTGGTGTGTGATGTGCAGGGGGTTCGTGGTGCCGTTGTTTCAGTGGTGATGGTGGTGGTGGTAGTGGTGGTGATGTGTGTGATGTGTGCGTGCGTGCGTGTGGTGTGCTGCTTTCCTTTGTGTCTCTCTGGGTTGTCTGATGGCGTCTTCGCTTTGTCGTAGTGCAAGGGATTGTGGTCTGTGAAGAGGCTGCTTTTGTACTGACCTATGTGGGTGTGTCATGATGGTCTGTCGTTTTCAGGTGTGTTGTGACTGTTGTCCTGGGATTTGTCGTTTTTTAGTTTTGGCAGGGGGCATGTGTCATTGGGATGTGTTCTGTGTTTGGGTATTTTGGCGTAGTTTGCTGTGTGGACTTGTTGGCCATGTTGTGTGTATTTCTTTGTTCCGCAAATGATTTCCGTGCACGGACGTGGCCGCCAGGCCTTCCGCCGTGTCAGTTATTCATCGCTGTTGTTAACCGTGGCGGGCGGGGAATATGTGGATTTTCCGCGCTCATGTCGGGGAGATCATAATTTCACGGTCGTTGTCTCGGTCGTCAGAGCGGGCGGATTTGGGTTTTTGGGCGGGATTGCGTCCGTGGCGGACGGTTATTCTTCTACTCGGACATGGACGGGCGGAATTTTGTGTGTTTTTACCGCCGCGGGCGGTGGTTGCTTCGCGACTTCATAATTGCTCGGTCGGTATTCCCATGGTGCAGGCGGACGGTTTTCTCATGCTATCGTAGAGGGCAGATTTTTTAACGCCGGTTATCGTAATGGGCCCCTAAGTGTGTATATATATTATATGTATATATTTAATGTATTTATAAATTATATATATATATTAATTATAATTTTTAAACTTTTTAAAATATTTTTAACTGTTTATTTTAATTATATGTATTATTTACTTTATTTTACATTATTTTTTTAACAAAAAAACCCTGATATTTTTAACAACGATATTTTTTTTTCGATATTTTTGTACTTACCATAATGTAGATAGGATGTCGATATTCTTGACTTCGATATTCTTGCTGCGATATTGTTGTAGGTCGATATTCTGGCCTTCGATATTCTGTCAGTGATTCATAATTCACTAACACAGTACACTGTCACCACCGCACTCCGTGCATGGAACTCATGGCAGGGACGTAGTCCCCTGTCACTGTGAGATGTGCTTGGAGCACCTATCCCGGTTCAGGTCTAGGTCCAGAACATAACCTAGCATTGACAAAAGACTGGGCCTAGGTTGATACGTGTACATGGGCTTAGTGTGGGGCCTTACCAAAAATCAAAAAACCAGGATCACAAGTTTACAGTTCAGACATGCAAGGTAGATATGTTATACATCTAGTGTGTGTTTGTATCATTAAACCAGTATTCAGCCATGACTACATCTGTTTCCTCTTCCCATCTGAGTGGTGTGAGCCATCCTGAATATTCAACAGACTAAGCCGAGATATATAGTGCTTCTTCTCCTACTTCCCTACCCGCCATTTTCCCCTGACAAGATGGAGTTTGTTCAGATTTCTTTTTGGTTCCCAGTTTACAAATCTCTGATGGCGTAGGATTGGGGTATTTTCTTTGGATCCCATACTCAAGCCCTCACAATGATCATATGAGATTGTGACAGATTGCACCATCAAAAAGCATGAACTCTGAAATTAATCTCCTCCACTCTATGGCTCAGCCATTAATAAGATTAAAAAAAGATCTTGAAGTTGCCCAACAGAAGGAAACTTTTGTTAACTGAGATAACAGTATTGAGTAAAGTTAAAGCAGTTTCAGAACTCTAAAACCGCTTTGGTGTCAGAAAGTTCCACAAGAACAGGAGATAATTTGACAATATTTAACATAGGGACTGGAGTGCCTAATAGAGCAACAGGAATGGCTCCTCCTGACAAATATGCTGCAGATTTACAACAGTTTTAAGGGTTTATGGCTCAATGCCACCTACATTTCTTAAACATGTCACAAGCCTTTTCTATTGATAACACAAAGGTGGCATTTATTATCTCAAAGTAAATAAAAGAAGCAATTATTAGGACCTTTTTAAGGGGCATTAAGCTGTACTCTGTCCCATCAGGTCAGCAAAGGAATGTACTTCAGTGACCTGGCAGAGTACAGACCGTACATTTAGAGATTTCCACCATATAGGCAGAGCCACTGAAGGCATTGAAGCTTTGTTGTGCAGGCACCATGTTCAACTAGCCCACACAACAAAATATTTTTGTTTTTCAACAACAATCTCCCAGAATCAAGGGTTTTTTTGTTGCAAAAACAAAATGTCCCAGCACACTGAGGCCATTAATCTTGTTTCTTCTTTGGGATTGGCAGGATTTCACTAGCTTTCCTGAACAGGAAAGAATGATGTCACAACATTTCCCCTCAATAGGGCAGATGGCTTGATGTCTATTGACCATTAGCCTACTATCAGTCAAACCACTGGTTTCCATCACCGGAGCCAGTGTAGGTGCTGTGGGCAGAAACATGGCCATTCCCCTGACTCTAAAAAGAGACAGGGAACTGCAAGTTTGGCAGACGTTTTTGATGAGTATCCTGTCTGTCATTAATCTTTGTGACCTGAGTGGTAACTTTATTGCATTAGCTGCTCAAATTTGTCTAACCTGGGTTTCGCTCCACTGCATACAATCTTTGATTGTAAGATCTGTGCAGTTTTTCATTTTTCAACTGTCTCTGTGACATAAGACTGAGAATCTACTTGGAAGGAGTAGAGCTAAAATAAAGTGGAAGGAAGAAGTGAGGAACGGCATAGTATGCAACATGAAAAATGATAAGAAGCTATCTCACATAGCATACAGAGAAGAATAGACATGACTGTAAAACATAAGGCTTTTCAACACATTTGAGAGATATTGGAGCTGGCAGAAAAGGCCGCTTTGTCAACCTTTCAGTTTCATGACTTCATTTAGAGCATTGCTGATCCTCAGTTGGATCTGACACTGAAAACTCCTTGCCTGTGGGCCAGCCACCAGATGCCCACCAATTTCACAGCATTGGAAGAGTAACGCTCCATAGGGGAGGCTATTCAGCCCTGTTTTTTTATATTAGTGATCATTGTATCAAGCACAGCCACTGAAAACAAGAAAAAGAGAAATGTTTTCCATGTATTATGATAAAATAATTAAAAAAGAGCAACCTCGAAATTACATTTGAAAGAAAACCAACCCCCAGCAGTTGTAAAACATTAGACAGTGAATCCACAACTGCTATCTGGGAAATATGTATAAATGTGGGATCCAAACCACCCCACTTTGTTCCAGCTCCAAGTACTTCTTGACCAATTAAGGGAGTTCTCCACAGAGTACTAAAAGAGCTGATGTGCAACCAGAGCTGGTGTCTACCTGACAGCCCATCTCCCAGAGAGGAGGGGGCATCACTGGATGTAAATATTTTGTGCTGGAGAACCTGAGAAGCTGCTTAAAGAGCTAAGACACCCGCCTCCCTGCTGGGAGAGGGAAGGAGTGTGCCTGGCCCTGCAGGAGAAGAGACTCTCCAAGAGGAGAAGCCCTGCATATTTCCAGTGCAAGAATCCCCAGAAACAAATGGTGACTGTTAGAAATGGGGGGTCACTAGTTGGCAATGGTTTGCACCTTTGTCCAAGTAGGGACCCTTCTTCCTCGTCAGGGTAAGGGGGATACACTTCTAAAATAACCCCTGCTCACCCCCTTGGTAGCTTGGCATGAGCAGACAGGCTTATCTCAGAGGCAGTGTGTAAAGCATTTGTGCACACATACAGTAATACAGTGAAAACACTACAAATGGACACCACACCAGTTTAGAAAAATAAGTAATCTTTATCTAAACCAAACAAGACCAAAACTACAAAAATCCACAATACAGTAATCAAAATATGACTTTTAAAAGGTAGAAATAGTTCTGTTCATAGAAAATGGTGGATGCGACACTTTCAACACAAAGTTCCTTGGATGCGTCAAAAACACAAGCAAAAAGGGTTGCAGGGAAGGTGATGCATCGGTTCCTTACACACATGGAAGGTGATGCGTCGGTTCCTTGCTCCGGGGGAGGTGATGCGTCAATTCCTTACTGCTGCGCAGGGGAGGTGATGCGTCAGTTCCTTACTGAAGAGGAGGTGATGCATCGGTTTCTTACTGCGTGGGAAGGTGAAGCGTTGGATTCTTACTGCATCCCCCAGAGATGCAACAGACCTAGCGCCTCGATGCGATGCATGGCGATCCAGGACAATGCGAAGCGTGAAGATCAGGGATGCGCTGCGACAATTCCAGCCGCGTCCCCTCGATGCGTCGGTTCTTACACAGCAGGGCCTGCGTCAGAGTCGGTGCGGTGATCTTGGACGTCGGAGAGTGGTGCACAGGACTCATCGCACGGCAGACACTTCAGCCTCAGTCAGGCACTGCATCGGTTCTTCGGCTGCGGCGATGCATCGGAAATTCTTCTCGCACCGCTGCGATGTGTCGGAACCAGGCGATGTGTTGATTTTCACAGTTCTTTTAGTAATTTGCAGTTCCCAGCCCCAGAACAACAACCTCCAGATGCCCAGAACACTGGCAGGCACCTCTTAGCAGGTCATAACTCCCAGCAAAGAAGTTCAGGAGGGACTGGGGGTGAAATCTTTGTGTCTCTGAGACTTCAGAACAGGAGGCAAGCTCTACTTCAAGCCCTTGGAGATCTTCCTCAAGCAGGGGACATAGCAAACAGCAAAGTCCTTGTCCTTTCCTTGGCAGAAATAGCCACTGCAGGCTTACCCCAGACAGCACACAGCAAAGGGGAAGTACTTCTCCTCAGTTTCTCCAGCTCTTCTCCTTGGTAAAGGTTCCTCTTGAATCCCAGAAGTAATCTAAAATTCAGGGGTCTGGGCCCCAACTTTTATAGTCCATTTCTCTTTGTTCTCTGGTGTCAGAGAGGTTCTGTGCTTAGTCAAAATCAGTTCTGTCCTCCCTGGTGCAGCTTCCCGGCAGGAGGTGGAGACAGAATTGTGTAAGACAGACCAGGCCTATTCAGGTGCAAGGAAATCTCCTCCCCCTTCTCTGAATGCAGCCCAGGTCTATTCAGCCCAGACCTGACTCATTCAGGAAAGGCAGGACACACATCAACCCCTCCCCCCCGGTGGCCGTCTGAGAGAATGCACATCCCCAGCCCCTGTCATTCAAAAGCCAGACAGTCAATCCACAAACAAGCAGAGGCACACAGGATGGCTAAGCAAGAAAATACCCACTTTCTAAAAGTGGTATTTTCAAACACACAATATAAAAATCATCTTTACTAAAAGATGCATTTTTATGTTCTGAGTTCAGGCATACTAAACTCCACCTTTCTATCTTGTCCCAGTGGGAAGTTATATTTATGAGATGTTATAAATAAACTCCCATTCTATCCTGTGGGACAGATAGCCTTTCAATAGTGAAAAACGAAATTGGCAGTATTTCACTATCAGGACATGCCACACACATCAGGGCATGTCCTACCTTTCACAAACACTGCACCCTGCCCCGAGGGGTACCTTGGGCCTACCTTAGGGGTGACTCACATGTTAAAAAAGGGGAGGTTAGGGCCTGGCAAGTGGTCGACATGGCAGTACCAGGTCGACATGGCAGTACCAAACTGCGCACAGACAGTGCAGTGGCAGGCTGCTTATGTGGGTGGCACAATCAGTGCTGCAGGCCCACTAGCAGCATTTGATTTGCAGGCCCTGGGCACACACAGTGCACTGTACTAGGGACTTACCAGTAAATCAAGTATGCCAATAATGGAATCACGAATCCATAATAACAATTTACATGGAGAGCATATGCATTTTAGCACTGATCAGCAGTGGTAAAGTGCCCAGAGTCATAAAACCAACACAAACAGGTCAGAAACAGAAGGTCAAAAAGCAAAACGTCTGGGGATAAACCCGCTGGACAAGCCAGGTCTAACAGTGACCAAAGAAGGCATTGTAGAGTGACTTATGATGTCAAAGGGGTCTTCCAGTCTCTGCACAGTTCAGGAGTGAGCTGTACCAAGGCTGTACTACAGCATGTCTGACAGCTTAGCCCAGCAAACTGCCCTGGGTCAAATCATGGGTGTTGTCACTGCTAATGAGGAGAAGAAAGCTGGGTCGCTCCTGAAGCACAGAATCCTGATAGGCCCAGAAGCCACAGCTGCCTCCAAAGTCACTACTGCAAGGAACCTGACCTTTGCATCCGCAAGTGCCACTACTAAGCACAAGACTGCAGCTGACAAGGAGGCTGATGCTGCCAAAGTCAGGTGGTGTCTCAGAGACTGTTCCACCGACCTTTGCCTTTAGCAAGGCTACCGCCATGGCTCTCCCTCCAAAGAAGAGTCAAGCCCTAAGGGTGGGAATGCAACTTGCATCCCCTACACATCCCTTACTGTCATGAACAAAGCAGGTTGGATGCGGGCACAGCCTGCACCAAGATGACAAGAGACTTAGTTGTGCTTCAAGACCAATTTGCCCCCTTTAGACTATTTGGAAAAAGAATGAGAAGGCAATGGAACTGAGTTGTTCCTCGAACCAGTAAGAACATTTTGAGCCACCTGCACATAAGCCTAATCTTTGCCTGAACTCATGGAGCTTTAATGAATGATAATAGAATCTCACCCATAGGAAGTGGTAGACTGCTTATCGAGAAGAGGAGGTGTAGAGCCTGTTAGAACTGTTAGAACTGTTAGCTTAGTATCCTCTATGTTTCATTCTTAAGCACTAGAAAGCCTCTTGGTAGTGATGCGATCTACAAAATCAACAGATTGGATTAGACTAGTTTATGTAATACCCATCAGATAGTGTAGTATTTAGTCCTGCTGTTAAATTAAAGCACTGTTTTTTTTTGTTGAAGAGAAGCTCTGGGTTGGTAATTATGTTTGTTTCTGTTGGTTGACCTCCGCGTTCTTAGCTCTTGTTGCCCACACTACTTCATTAGAAGCCTTTGAATGCTCAACCTCACTATCCTGACAGTCAAATTGGAAAGGGTTGTACTTCTTTCGGTTTGCAGAGCTTGTAGAATAGAAACAGTTTATGCTTACGCAGTGCTCTGTGTAAGTTAGCATTCGCTACGCCATTTTCTATGTGGGCGCCATTTTAGGCTGTTTGAAACTGATCCAGTTCAATTCCGAGAAATGCCCTTCTGTAAATTTCGATTCTTCCTCTGTGTCCTGTTTTAGTAGTGAGCATACCGTTCATATTAGCACATAGCTTTCTCACTAGATAGAGGCCTTCTCCCCCTTGTCTGGTGGCAGACTCCGGATGGAACGACCTTGGAATTGTGATACTTTGTGTAAAATAGAAGTGCTGAAACCGTTTTTTCTGTATTTCACTGTTTAGCTGCACCTGCCTCTAAAATTCCACTGTAGGCGTGTTTTAGCTCGGTTACGAAATGTACATAATGTATCTTTATGCTTGTCGATTTCAGTCCTCTCTGCAGCACTCCTAGCGACTGGGCAGACCGGGCTCCGCTATGAGTGTATATTAATAAATAGCTATTGGTTTGTATTCTCTACTGTCTGACCGACTCTTCATTTGGTATGGAAGGCTGAGAGGTGGTCATTAGTGACCCGGGTGGCCCTAAACGGGTCACTTCCTTCAGAGCCATGGCATGGCCATGGCATGATGGACCCCGAACACCAGTGGCTGCTACCCCCAACCACCAGGGTTGGGACAGAGGAGCTCCTGCCTGTTGTATGCCCCCAAGAATGGGGTTTGATAATGGACAATCCAGCAGTGTGTTTTTAACCAAAACGTTCTCCACTTTCACAGCAGTTTGGCAGACCATCAGCAACGCCCAAAGGAGCAATACTTGCGGTTAAAAATGTACTGTGGTGCTTTCATTCTTTACAATGATTTTATGAGGGTTTGAAACTTTCCAGCACCATTAAGGAAAGCTGAGCTTGCCTGGCACAAAATGAAAGTATTAAAATATTGCGTAGCTGCTCCTTCCAAACTTCCTGCAAACCCAATGGCTTTTAGTCAATTTAGTTGGAAATCGTACTGTAAAGAGTACAATTTGCCCTCATTTTCACAACTTTTTCTCAGAGGAATAAGAACACTAACTAAACTCGCATGGGAGATGCAGGGTGACTCTTCACCACTTTCAGTGTCCAGAGATCCAGAAGAGATACTCAGACCTTTTTTCAAAAGAGCCAACTTTATTTAGACATTTTTCCTCTTTGATAACTGTTAAGAACTTACAATCATTTCTATGCTCTGTTCCCTTTCTACTCTGCCGCCTGAGTCCATTAAGCCAAATATACTCAACTCTTTTGTTCATCTACCTGTTTTCAGTTCATAAAGCCTAATTTATTTTAAATATTTATCCTTCCTGTTAAAACACACTAAATTAATCTCCTCTAACCACAGTGGCAGCTCCTCTGCTAAGGCGGAGGAGTGTCGCCTCACTGCCAGGAGCAGCAAAGAAAGGAAAAAATAAAATGATTTTGGGCGGACTGTTTTGGCCGCCCAAAACAGTCATGCGCACTCCCCTGTTCTCCATGTAGGCTGCATTACAGCCTGCATGGAGAACATGCCCAACCCTACAGCCCCTGGCTGAGCGCCGTGTTGCGGCGCTCAGACCAATCACAACGCTCCATTGGAGCGTTGTGATTGGCTTAGGGGTAGGAGCCTGGCTGCCTGCTTCCTGTTCCGACCTGGAGTGAGACATAGGCGAGCAGGAGGTTATGTTATGTTATGTTATGTTATCGTGTCTTGTAGCGCAACGGCTGCCCCAGCGAAGGGGCGTCCCGGCGCTAATGCAGGAAAGACTGACGGAACATACGAAACGGCAAGGACTAAGATGCAGAGAAAAGATAGGTCTTAATGGCCTTTCTGAATGCTAAGTAATTAACAAGGCCACGAATCTGCCCAGGGAGTGAGTTCCAGAGAGTGGCGGCTCTGAAACGAAAAGAGCGGCCACCAGCCCTAACTCTGCGTGTCCGAGGAACCACCACCAAATGCTGACCCTGTGAGCGGAGGAGTCGAGTAGGGGCATATGGCAGCAAAAGATCAGCCAGAATAGGGGGCGTGGCCAATTTTAAAATCTTGAAAGAGATACATAGGGTTTTGAATTCAATGCGTCTGGCCATGGGTAACCAGTGGAGACATCGAATGGCGTTTGACACAGAGCAAGATTTACGCAGACCTAGGAGTGTTCTTGCTGCTGCATTCTGTGCCCTTTGCAGCCTCGAGACCTCCGCTTTATTGGACCCTAGATAGAGCGAACAGGCATAATCAAGTCTCGACATAACCGTCGTTTGAATAATGACCTGACGTGTAGATGCATCAAAAAAAAACAGCAAGGGTCTGAGCCCTCGTAAGAGACCGAAACAGGTCCCTGCCGTCTTTTTTGTTTGGACTCGATAGTTTAAAGAAGAGTCCAGCCAAACCCCTAAGTTTTTTACTGCCTGCTTTGGAGAAGGGGGGGTACCTAGGCTGGCTGGCCACCAGCGCTCACTCCACCGACCATGGTCCTTTCCTACTAGCAGTACCTCTGACTTGTTGGAATTCAGTAGGAGGCAGTTGCTGTTCATCCACTCGGCCACTGCCGCAAGATCGCCCTGAAACTTAAGGGTGTCTTGCTCGGTGTTATTAGAGAGTGCCACCACCAACTGAGTATCGTCAGCGTAGGAGACCATGGTCAGTCCCCTGCTGCTGGCTACTGCCGCTAAAGGTTGAACATAGATATTAAATAGCAGGGGACTGAGGGAGGAGCCCTGTGGCACCCCTTGCTTCACTGGATATTCACCAGAGGCAAACGGGGGGGCAGTTACCGTAAATGACCTCTCATGGAGAAATGAAGCAAGCCACTCCAGAGCCAGGCCCGTAATTCCAACCTCCGCGAGGCGTCTTAGCAGTATATCATGAGACACAGTATCAAACGCGGCGCTTAGATCTAACAAGATCAGCGCCGACGTTTGGCCCTCAACCATTGCTGACCAGAGGTGTTCTGTAACAGCTAGGAGAGCTGACTCCGTACTGTGACCCGACCTGAAACCATTTTGGGAGGGATCCAGTATGTTATTCGCGGCCAGAAAATCCGACAGAAGCGAGTTCACATAGGCCTCTGTGATCTTTGCTGCCCACGGAAGCAAGGAAATAGGGCGGTAGTTTTCTGGTTTAGATGGATCAAGCGCAGGTTTCTTAAGTAACGGAATTACTTTAGCCTGTTTCCAGGCCCTAGGCACAGTGGCTGTGCTGAGAGACCCATTTATCACCTGATTCAGGGAAGGTAGAATAGTCGGCAACATCTTCCTGAATTGGTCAGGTTTAAGCGGGTCAACGGGGGATCCCGATTTGATCCTGCTGCAGAGAGCTACCAGTTGATCGACCGGGATCGGCGGAAAGCTGTGGAGACTACTAGCCTGTTGACAACAGTGAGCCGCCGGCACGTTACTATGAGTGATCGAGAAGGACCTGTAGATGTCATCCACCTTTTTCACAAAAAAGATGTCCAGGTCCTCACACTGTTTATTGGACTTAATGGTCGACCCGGCCGTAACTTGCTGGGATTGCAAACTGGCGAGTATGGAAAATGTGCTCTTAGATGGATTAGTGCTCTCGCGGATTTGGTTGGAAATGAAAACTGCACGTGCCTGATAAAGGGCCTTATGGTAAGGTAAGACGCGGGACCCGGCGGCGGCAAGGTAAGTTTTATTTATTTATTTATTTTAATTTTTTTAACAGCCCGCGAGCCTCCTCCCCCTTACCCCTCCCCCACCAGCGTGCCGTGCCGGTCGCTCCTGTCTATCCTCCACACTAAGGAAGGGAAGCCTTACTCTTTCCAAAACTACTAAAAGAGGTGACATTTTTGGTTACCTTGATGAGTTCTTGCAGGGCCGTCACAAAAGAGCTCAGGGGCATTTTGTCCAAGGCACCCCGTTTTTTTAAAGCCCCATGCTGATGCTTCAAAATCTATTTATAGATTTACAAATCAGGCCTAGATTTTTTTTTTCTTAATGAGGAGGCAGTAAACATGGACATAACACCAGGTGGTGCCAGATGCTGTAGCTGGCATGTTTTCATACTTAGAATAAGGTTCTCATGCCACCTGGCATGAATGGAAGAAGTGAGGCCATGTATGTAGTTTTTGAGCTGAGCCTCACAAAAAATTCTGGCAGACCAGAATCCTTGTCCCATGTTAAACCTGGTTCAGACTTATGTTTGGACCTAGGTTCGAGTAGCTGAAACCTTCATAGCCAGTCTTACAGTTCGAGGTGGTGTGTTTATTCTACATAACGCCTACAAGTAACTGTTAGTACCAACAGTACTGCCGATGCTCACCTTCCACTTCCTTCCTACTTTCTCTCCCGAAAGCAATTGAAACCCAATGCAATATTCACTCCAAAATATTCATAAGCATTGGCAAAGCCAATAGGTCTTGCCTTTTGGCTACCATTGCAAACCATTTGCTTTGCCAACAGCCGCGGCCCTTGCAGGTAAGAGCGGTGAGGCCAGTTGGGGAGGATTTCGACGGACGATGACGAGATAAAATTAATTATTTATTTAATTTTCCCTCGTCATCGTCCGTTGAAATCCCCCCACCCGGCCAACCTGCTCTTACCAGCATGAAAAAGTGCAATGACGTTTATATATGCATGCATCATAACGCATGTTCATATATGCTTTATGATGGTACGGCAATCCAGCATGATGACATAAACGCACACATGGGTCATCATAGTTGCGCATGCAGTTGGTATAGCATGACTACCATTTTGTTTTTTCTTTATTCACTGTTCCAAGATGGAAGGCACCGATCTTGAAGCTGTAAATGAAAAGAAATAATAAAAAATGTGTGTGACAGTGCAGTTTACACGAGAAGCCAGGCAGCAAACTGCAGCTGCTGGATCTCTCGATAAGACTGACAGTAGGGTTGGGGTAGCAACGAAGGGACGGGTGAGGGAAGTAATTTGGGCTCGGTGCTACAACTGTTTTTTTTAAAAAGACACTGACGGAAGGGCTGGAGGAGCACCTGAACAGCAAGGGGAAGGAGATTCAAAGCAGAAGAGGAGCTTGAGTTTGGGAGGGGAAGAATAAAAAAATAAAAACAAAAACAAAAGCCTGACAGGGAAGGGTGTTGAAAGCAATGGCCCAGCTTGGGAGAGGGGGGAAAAGGGAGCACCACAGGGTGCGTGGATGTGACTATTTGATTTAAGAAGCAGCACAAGAGGAAGAGAGCAAGAAAACACATGTAATCCCATGGAGCGTTGAAAGAAAAAGAAAAAAAATTGTTCCATGAATGTGAGCAGTGAAAGGATATGAGTATTGCAATCAAAAGAATGGTAAAGAATCTATGCTCTAGGGGAGGGACAAGGACAAGAGGAATCGAAGTCAACAGGTAAGAATGATGGTCTGCAATAGGCTGGTGCAAATTCCACCTAGGTGTTGGTATTGTCCACAACAGGTCTTTTCGAAAACAAACTGCCTGTCGACAAGAGCTGCAAACTATGGTTATTGTGGCTTTGCCACCAAAGGATATTTTAGAAAGGTTCATTCAAATTTAACTATAAGGTGAATTATAAGATACATTGATGTCCCTTCTGCACGTCAGTTATTATGTTAGTTTTACAGGTTCCCTCAGACAAGGCTTTGGTGATGATGAAGATAGCTGTTTATGTTATTGTTGGCTATTCACAGTCTTCTGCAGCTGCTAATCAGCAGGGAGCATTTTAGCCTCATTTTCAGAGCAAGGACAGGGCCTATTGATAATGTTAAGTCATGTCACTGGAGCTCACATCAATAGACTGCTTCATTGTCAATGTAGTTTCTATGTTTATCGTCTTAATTCCGTAACAGCTGTGTTTTTCAGCTGTTCTCACTGACATATGCTCTTATTATCATCATATACTCCTTCTCTGCAGAGAAAACTCTCCTCAACCACGCTACGATGCTAATTATTTTAAAAGAGAAGATAATTAAAGGGCTATGAAAAAAAATGGATTCGTGAAAGCACATTGAACAATATTACATGGTGAACCATTTTACTAGAAAGCTGTTCGACAGCCCACAAAATTATAAAAAGCGTAAACGTCCAATTTTTATGTATCATTTAATGCAAGTGGGATATTATCCGACACTAAGGATAAGCAATTTTGAATGACAAAAGAGCTCAGACGAAGTAATTTGCGCAGTAACAAACATTTGTGCTAAAAAAGCAGGAACCCAGGAAAGGTTGTGAGCTGTTTGCAAAGCCAAATTAAACTACTAGACCACACAGTATCCTTCTAGTTCCATACACTCAACGTTCTAATGTTTCAGAATCTTTTGAAAGCCTCCAGTACCTAATGTTCCCCAATCGTATTTTCTACGTGAGCTGTATTTTGTTGTTTTGTCAGCAATTGTACAGTAAAAACATTCTGCCATTGGTTTGGCCACAGCACTTTGCCAAATTGCTTACTATTGAACATGCCCAATAGACAATCAGTCTGTGTGTGTGCGCGTGTGCGACTGTGTGGGTGTGTAGTCTGCATGCGTGTCGTTTATTGGTAGCAAATGCAGCCTGCAACCATGATAGCCAACAAACGTCCACATTATAGAGAACTCAATACAGATTTGGGCTGAAACAGACGTTTCCGCCTGACTTGGCACTGCGGGGCATGATGTCATTTCTCCATGCGAAAATACCGCTGGTGATGTGCAGCAAGTCCTTTCTATTGGCTACCAAGCCAGTGGATCAGTTAAAGCCTACCGGTGGAGCATACATATCTAACATGGTTTACCCACCAATACTTTGGCCCAAGCAGCCCTTGCCACATAGCTCTGTACTCCCCAGCTAAGGATCATTGGCAACATCCAACCTTTGAGTGGAGCAGAGAGGGATATTAGATGGAACTATCTCCACCCCTGCTCACAAGATGTGTTCTGCCTCCTGTTTACTGATCCATCACTGAGAGTAGATGTAGGACACATCTGGGAAAGAGTACCATGCTCAGGGAAAGTGGATGTTTCCTACTTTGAGGAGAGGATCAAGAGAGATTGCCAAACTATTCTATGTGGGCCACTAGAGCTGAGTGAGTGAGTAAAAGGATGCCTGTTTATGTAACCCAAGTATTAATTATACCCACGTTTCCAGAGAGATGAGGCTGTGTTTGTTTGCACTGTGCAGGAGTATTTTAAACAAACTTCTCTAAGAATGCACCAATACTGATTGCGAGTCAGTTTCATTGGTAGATATGGGTGAGCCACAGAAAGCTTGTGTCAGGCTCACGCCAGATGTCTGGTTCTGGCTCAGCTCAAGGTCACAAAACAAACCGGGCACTCATGGGGGGCAATGTGACCTCCTGGCTACAGCTGCGTAACATGCAGCACAGGGAACAAGGTTGGAATCCGGTGTCTGCTCAGCATCCTATGCATCTTTTCAAATCTCCCTGTTCTGGAAAAAAACATGTAACTTGGTGTCTCTCATAAATAGATGTTAGGTTCTTTGGCAAGGTTGGGCTATCTAAAACTGCCCAAATTAATAAGGACCCCCAGCGGTCCCTCGGGACATCGGAGAAAGATGAATGTCACAAATGTACAAAATCAATAATTTAAAAAAAGGCGCTGGAAAATGCTGTGACGGCCATCAGCACAGTTACCTCAAGTTCCACCCGCATGGAGTGCGAGATCA
The DNA here is from genome assembly GCA_963921515.1 of Calotriton arnoldi. Taxonomy (NCBI): domain Eukaryota; kingdom Metazoa; phylum Chordata; class Amphibia; order Caudata; family Salamandridae; genus Calotriton; species Calotriton arnoldi. The sequence goes on from CAWUFW010002264.1 coordinate 1,908,923, forward strand.
AAACCAGGGGGCAAGGGCTGGAGAGCTGTCACGTGTCTCAGAATCTACTCAAACAGACAACTTAGTAGTGAACTTTAATATGTCAAGCAACGAAAAGGGGGATTTCCAGAACGTACGCACTCTTTATAGACAGAGCCTTATCATTCCGCGGGAGGATAATGACCCTGCTAATATGGAGCCAAAGGTACCTGCGCAGCAACAGCTAGAGCATGGGTACTCACAAACTTTCTGTCAGGGGCCAAAATTACAGTGTAGTTTGGGGCAAGGGCCGCACCGGTAGGGGTGGGGTCAGTGGCGGGCGACAATGCTGTATTTCAAAAGCAGATATGACTACAAAGAGCACATTTTGATAATACATTTTTATTAGCAGACAATAGCAATCTTAAGAGGCATTGCATATCTTCATGCACACTTTGACCCGTCACAGGGTTACTTTTGTCCCACCCTTAACCCAGCAATAGCCTGCAATGTCTTGCTAACGGAATGGCGGTAAGGCAAGGACCAAAAACTGAAGAAAGTCAAGAGGACTCCAAGAGTTTACTTTTTATTCCTGGAGCAAACTCCATGACCGCTGAGGCCAGTCTGACAGGGCCCCCCAGATTTTCTTCCCCTTCCGCCTGGCCTTCCTCCCTTTACACTCTTATAGTGCAGACTCTAAGAAAAGCCCTTGTCATTGCTGGAAGGATGGGGGATGGCGATCCAGCCATGCTGAAGCAATACAAATACGACAAACTGCCATGGTGATGAAGACCATCCCTTCTTTCACTGTTTACTTCATCCTTTCTCCCTGATATGTGTAAGGGGTTCCTTTTGTCAATAGTAATGCTGTATGTCAAATATTAATGTTACTTACTGCATCTTCATCTGTGATATGCTATCATATAAGAAAAGCTTTAAATACATAACATATAATTGTTAGCATGCATTGAATTATTTTGTGCTTTAGGTTTTTAGAAATTAGCAAAATGACAGGTGACTTTTTTGTTGGCTGCAGTTCTGGTGCCATAGCATCCTACAAGGCGGACACCTTCATATCCACGCTACCACACTACCATCACACACCCTGGATCTACTATCCATAGGCACTATCAGTGTAGCTGACTGTTCTGATCATTTTTGTGGGCTCGCTATAGACGGCTTCAGAAGTCTTTCACAGCTTTGCATACAATATTACATAGAGTGGGCTTTGGTTCAGCCCCCTGCTCATGATTGCAAGGCTTTTTGTCCATTCCATTGCCAGATCCTGATTTTAATTCTTTTCTCTCTATTCTTGTCCTGGTCCCACTCCTAGAGGAATTTGGCTTTACCCTGATTGAATGAGTTGTTTCGTTGAAATGCTGATATCAGCGAACAACTTTTCTTTTTATTTCTTTACCATTTGTGTTTACCATTCCAGGGAAGTGCATGTCCTGCTCTTTCCCTTATATTTCTCTCTTTATTTAGCTTTGCCCTTTTCTAGCTCATGCTCTTTCCGTTGCTTCTCCCCTACAGTAATCTTTTGTTGTTTCCTCCCTCTGGCACAAAGTCGTGACTTCACAAAGTACTTAAGTCTCTCTCTCTCTCTTTCTCTCTCTCTCTCTCTCTCTGTCAGTCAGTCTCTCTCTCGCTCTCTCTCTGTCAGTCTCTCTCTCTCTCTCTCAGTCTCTCTCTCTGTCAGTCAGTCTCTCTAAGTCAGTCAGTCTCTCTCTCTCTCAGTCAGTCTCTCTCTCTCTGTCAGTCTCTCCCTCTCTCAGTCAGTCAGTCTCTCTCTCAGTCAGTCAGTCTCTCTCTCTCTCTGTCAGTCTCTCTCTCTCTCTCTGTGTCAGTCAGTGTCTCTCTCTCTCTGTGTCAGTCTCTCGCTCTCTCTGTCAGTTTCTCTCTCTCAGCCAGTCTCTCTCTCTCTCTCTCTCTCTCTCTGTCAGTCAGTCTCTCTCTCTCTCTCTGTCAGTCTCTCTCTCTCTCTCAGTCAGTCTCTCTATCTCTCAGTCAGTCTCTCTCAGTCAGTCAGTCAGTCTCTCTCTCAGTCAGTCAGTCTCTCTCTCCCTCAGTCAGTCTCTCTCTCTCAGTCAGTCAGTCAGACTCTCTCTGTCAGTCAGTCAGTCTCTCTCTCAGCCAGTCAGTCAGTCTCTCTCAGTCAGTCAATCAGTCTCTCAGTCAGTCTCTCTCTCTCAGTCAGTCAGTCTTTCTTTCAGTCAGTCAGTCTCTCTCTCTCTCTTTCTCAGTTAGTCTCTCTCTCTCTCAGTCAGTCAGTCTCTCTCTCACACTCAGTCAGTCAGTCAGTGTCTCTCTCTCTCTGTCAGTCAGTCAGTCTCTCTCTCAGTCAGTCTCTCTCTCTCAGTCAGTCTCTCTCTCAGTCAGTCAGTCAGTCTCTCAGTCAGTCAGTCACTCTCTCTCTCAGTCAGTCAGTCTCTCAGTCAGTCAGTCTCTCAGTCAGTCTCTCTCTCCACTCTCTCTCTCTCCACTCTCTCTCGCTGCACTCTCTCTCTCCACTCTCTCTCGCTGCACTCTCTCTCTCTCTCCACTCTCTTCTGTCACTCGTAATATTGGGTTTTCCAAAGCTGGACGTTTTCAAAATTGCACCGGCAAAGCAAATACCAACGAGCGCCCTTTGCCTCATTTTGTGGTGAAATCGTGAAAAGTTGGGGGGGCCATGGGTACATTACCTGCAAGGTCCACAGGCTGCCAAGGAAGGCCTGCCGGACCGCTGCAGCCCGCGGGCTGTACTATGAGTACCACGGAGCTAGAGCAAGCACGCCATGCCCCTTGTTTGCCAATTCCTAGAATGAATGGAATGCAAATAACGTCAAAACTACACCAAATGCAATCGGTGGTTCAAGCAGAGTAGCTCCAGCTGCAGATTTGTTTTATTCGTAAGCTAATGTATTACAGACACAATGCACTCTCAAGCCCCAAATAAACTCTCTGCATGATGAGGATGACCTGCCATCTCTTATTCTGTATCCAAGATACATCTCAAGAGGTTGTGTTGATATCCTAAATAGGGGAAACCTGTTATTCTATCAGCACTTCCAGGCCTGGAGAAGATTTCCACAGCTGACATAGAATCAGTGGCATTTAGCCCAGGCCAAAATCAAGAAGTGAACGGACGGACGAGGACAGTCTTTAGGAACAGAGAAACGAAAATAAAAATACTGTCACACAGATCAACCCTAGAGACTTGGGGCGTCCAAATATTCGACCACCCAACCATTAGATATCCAAAAGTGTTTTCCCAATTGGGCCAAAGAAAACCAGCAAAATACCCGGCAACTGACTGTCCGTCTCAGTCAAGATCTGTCGCTTGTAGGCACCCCTTTTCAGGGGATTTCAATATCTAGAAGCTTCGCTAATCTAAATCCTGCAAAGCCAACCAGAAGAAGGAATAAAGAATCATAAAGGGAACTTCCAAATGGACAACCATCAATATCCGCGAAACAAGGCCCCTTAGGCTGCACCGTGTACCTAAATGCAATCTAGATGCAGGGCTCACAGTGTGCTCTTGGAATATCAGAGGGCTTAATAACATGCTCACAAGACCAGAAGTCATGAAGGACTAGCAACAAAATGATATAGTTTGGCCACAGGAGACCTGGCAGACAATGGGTAGCTGCTGGCAAGACTTCAACAAAATGTTTGCTCTAGCTCAACCATCAATAAAAGGGGGACACCCCTCTGGTGGAGTGGCAACGCACATAAGTAAAAGTCTGAGGGCAAATATAATTCCACTTTACACGGGTGGTGATGATTTTGTATTAATTAAAGAAGACTTGACTCAACGATGATCATCAGTAATGTTTGTCAATCCACTATTGGGAAGAAGAAATCACAGCTAAAAAGTATAGTTTCCATAGTGAGAGGCCAGTTGATGAGCCATCCAGAAGCTATGTGGGTACTGTATTAACAGGCGATTTCAACTTAAACTTGCTGGACTGGTCGAGTGTACCAAATTGGCAGGAAATAGATGACGCAGAATGGGGAATTTATCCAATAAATAAGAATATTGACAAATATGATAAGGCTGATGTACTAACCCACCTGAATGACCTAGGCCTTTGCAGTGTTAAGGGAAGAAACCGGCCTCATACATCAGAATTTCCCAAAACCAGATGTCGATGTTGGATTATATCTGGGTCTAGAATCAAAACCTTTACAGTGCTGAATACTAGGATCAGTGATCACGCAATTTTAAAGTGCCAGCTTGAATATGGAAATTGCCGTAAAGAGCTGACTAAGACTATTAGGAACCCAGGAGGAATTAACAGCAGTCTATAAAATTAGATGGAGACCACAGCTCTATGAGGAAGAGAGTGAGAAACTCAAATGCTGCCTTTGGAGGATGCTACATGAGTTCAGTAAATAATACAACAAAACATTGCCAATACTGATAAGTATTCACCATCTCATTCAAAAACAATCACACGTGGCACTCATAGTGATTGAAAACAATTAATTAATAAATATATTTTTTTCTCTTTTAAATAATCTGCACCTTTTTTCAAAAGAACTAGTTCATGTTGTTATTTTCATGAACATTATACATATTTTTCTTTTTCGACCACAAAACAAAACAACAATGGAACACCAATTTTACATTTACGACAAAGACATTACAGTGCATTTACTGATTCAAAAACCTTTTGAATTTGAAAGAGCTCAAATGCCAAAGAAATAAAAGGAGAAGAAAGAAAAAGTAAAGAAACCCAAGGGAAGGTTAGAAAAAGAACATCGCAGTTGTGAATTTAAAATACAACACAAACCCAGGGAGAATGAGTTCAGTGGCATGGCTAACATCTGGCATGCAGCTATCGGTAAAGTCCAGGATAATGTGCAATATCCAGAGCCTGCACAAACATAAAAAACTCTTCCATCAATAGCGCTCAAGAAGGAAAAGAAAACAGACTGCTGAAAAGTAAGTTAAACTTTACTGCAAGACAGCTGGCAAGTGATGGCGCAAACAAACAAGTTAGAATCACCCTGTCTCAAATTAGGAAGCAGTACAGGAGAAAGCTCGGGGACCTCACACAACAATGGCAGGAGAAACAATGGTTACAAGTGTTTGAGGCCTCAAAATATTCAACCCCCATGCATTTTGGCTCCTTGTTCATCGATTATTGAGATCAAATAATACTCAGGTGTATTGCAATATTACAGTAGCAACGTGGTCCAGATATATAGCTACCTTATATGCGGCTGACAACTCAGCAGTGCCCAAGGAGCACGCATGCCAAGATACAGATTACAGTCAAGTTATTGAGCCTGAAGTTCTAAGCTTAACCTGGTACTCAGTGTTAAACGGAATCAAGTTGTTGCACGCCTCCAGTGCGCCGGGCTGAATGGTATGCCAGCTAATATAGTTAAGGTGGCTAGTCAAGACTGGGTGGACTTGATGTTTCCAGTTTTCAACAACTGCCTGTTATTTAATACCATTCCAGACAGTTGGGGAGGCTCCATCCTGATAACCATTTAGAAGAAGGGGCATAGTAACCTGCCAAAAAAATCATAGAATCATTGCCTTATTGGATGGCGATGGTAAAGCATTCGCCAAAGTACTTTTTCAGGAGCTGGAGCAATGGGTGATGACAAAAGACCTAATTCCCTGCACCCAGAAGGGTTTCCATAGAGGATGTGGAACCGAGAATAACCTGATAACTGTGGCGGCCCTCTCTGAAGCACCAATGAAGAAAGAAGCCCTTCCCTTGTTCATAGCATTCATAGACTTTTCCACTGCTTTTGATTGCATGAACAGAGGTATATTATGGGCCAAGCTACAAATCTGGGAATTGTCGGCTCCATTGCTAAATTCCATCATCTGTCTCTATTCATAAACGTGAGTGCGGATATGGATAACGTTTAACTGGGTCGTAACGGAAAACATTGAAACATCAAGTAGAGGGGGGTTAAGCAAGGCTGTATCTTGGCCCCTCTACTCTTTAACTTGTACCTCGCTGAGATTATCAACCATCAAGCGAGAGCAAGAGTGTTTCCACTGAAACTGGCAGGAATAAAAATCCAACTTCTTCAATACGCTGATGACGCCATCATCTTCGACCGATACACAGATTGGTTCACAGAGTCCCTGACTACACTGGAGCTCTACAGTATGGCGAATAACATCAAAATCAATAGCACCAAAATTCTTAATTATAAGCAGAAAACCCCACAATAAAGGGGTTTGTTACTTGTCAAAAATGAAGCTTGATAGAGTAAGATCAATCAAATATCTGGCCATTTGCTTCAATGAACAAGGCAGCTATTCTGATCATTTTAGCTCCCAGAAACATGCACATTCTGCATTGATATCAATGTTCTGCAAGCTGCTACAAAAAATGAACGGCCCTAGTCTGTTGGCAGCTTGTAAATTAATGGTAAACTAATGCCAACTTTGATGTATGGCACATTCACATTTAGAGACCGCCTTGAGTTGTGGCTGGATCAGGTACAAAATACATTCTTCCATTCAGTATTTGCTCTCCCAAACACCTCTCCTGCATCTTGTCTTCAATTGAAATTCAATTTACCAAAGCAAAGCTTAATATTAAAAGCATGCTTCTTGGACATACGGCTTGAAAGTGAATGCAGTGAGTGGCTCATTGAAATGTGCAATTTGGCAAATCATTTCTGATCTTGAAGGCAAAGGATCAATGGGAAAGCTCCCTTCCACCCAAAATGATAGGCAGAAGTTTGACCAAACAGGCAAGATTAATTTCAAAAGACCTGGACATTGAATCCATTAACAATCTGGCTTTTATAAGTGCTGCTCCACTTTAATACAACCCGGGTAGTATCATAAAGTTCTTGGACTATCCGCTAAAACACTATCTGAAAAAGCATTTACTACAGTTATAGAGTGGCATAATATAGCCTTATAGCCCGCCGTAGCGGGCTATACCGGCTATTAAAGGCCCGCTCCAGCGTTAAAGTCCCGAGCCGAAGCCGAGGGCCTTTAACAAGGGAGCAGGACTTTAATAGCCGGTATAGTCCAGCTATGAAGGGCTATAAAGCTATTAGAACATTCTGCCACTAGAGGGCAGAATGTTCTACCAAACTAAACAAAGGCCTCTCGGAGCCCTAAAAGGGATTGAAATCCCCTAGGACTCTGAGAGGCCTTTGTTCAAACAACATTGGAATGTTGCTCTGCAGGCCTTTACCGGCCCATAGAAGCTCGGAGCACTCCATTATATTCAATGGAGTGCTCCACATTCCAATGTTCTAATTCCCCTTAAAGAGTACCATTTTGGCTGTATGACCGGAACAACGGATCAGGCTTGTAGGCTTTGTGGGGCTGCATCGAAGTTACATTATGTGTATTTGCAATCCTCTATCGGTTCCCCGACGTTGCTAACTGCGCATGCGTATTTTTTTCAGCTCCATATAAGATCATGCAGGGAAGCAATCACAGCTTGTCCATTTCCACAATTGCCCCAGCTGTCAGACCAATTCATGAAATTTATGCAACATGTAGTAAAGTCGCTAGAGGCTGACTCAGATTAATGTATGTTAATCTCATTACAACAAGGGTTTTTCTGGACCAACCAATTATATATTACTAACCCGGGGAACTCAACTAGGAGCAAGTTGAATTAATGATCAGGATAGATCATTACAGATGAAGTTTTTAAGGATCTACAGGTCTTGAGTAAGACCAATGAAAACATTACATCTGATTACTCGGACAGGAAATAGTTCTAGCTAATCCCCATGTAGCAGTTGAAGTGCTAAGAAAGTGTGGCGCTCTAGCATTCTGTGGCCTTTTAACCACCAGGAATTGTTTGCTCTCAGCTGGTGGTTCTGAGACTGGGGAGTAGTGACTTCCACTGAACTGTATGATAGACAAATAACCCCAGAGCCCTACCACTTTATAGGCCACATATAGGGTGCACATGATAACTGACTTACCTCTTAGATCATTAATGGAATTGACATTAGGACGGGGGCAGAAATGTTTCTCAATTCATGTGTAAAAGCTCTCACGTTTAATACATCCTTCTACAATGCAGATCTGTAATCTGATGTACTAAGATGAAATGCTTGTCAAAGAAATAACTTTTTTGAATTGTGAAGCCACCTTTTCATATTCTAATATGTTTGTTGCTCAATTTACAGGCCATATATCTTCAAGGATCGGCTGTTGTATGGGCTCTTGGAGCCAGAGCCGATCTTTTGGCTAGGCTCGCCTGGTTAATTCATTGGTGGTTTTTTTTTGGACCCACTAGGCAGCTCTTCTTCAAGTCCTGAAAAATTGCCAAGCACTGCCAAATTAATTAGCCATGACTGAGAAATGTCACAAACTCGTTGCGTCTGTGTGCCAGTTTTTATCTAATTTGATAACTTTCACTTGGTTTCAGCAAATTTTCCTACCTAGTGTGACTTCAGTCACTCCATTCATTTCTGTGGAAAAAAGTGGTGGACAAATGTGTCCTGAATATTGTTAGAAAGTCATCATTTTTGCCCCGATCAGCCCCATTTTTTCATTGATACCGGTGGTAACTGACTCTGGCTGTGCACTGGGCTCTGCTTACCAGATCCAGGGCATATGCTCTGAGTATACGGTATATGGTAATTGGGCTTAATTACAATTGGTACTTATAGCCTGGCTGTAAGTTCTTAATGTATAATAGGACATGTAGGTTTAGAGGCCCAGTAGACCTATTGCATGTAAGTGTGCACTACTGTGGTGCCTGCATCATTTTAGAAGCCAGCCTTGCCTTGCAGGCTGCCTTTAAAGTAGAATTATAAGCAAATTCGACTTTGGACTTAAAAGTACTTCCAAAGTAGTAAATGACCTTATTTTTATATACAAGTCACCCCTAAGGTCTCCCTTTGGTGCCCTAGGGGTAGGGTGCCTTGTAACTATAAGGAGGCACATTATAAAAGATGTCCCAGGTGAGGGAAAAACAGCAAATTTAGTTTGTCCCCATTGTAATGCATTGGCTCAATAGACTAACATGGGAATATGGTAATAAAGTATAACTATTGATAGAAAGGAACTAAAATATAATTCAAGGACTCAAAATGATAAATCCAACAACTTGCCACAGTTAGAAGTAGAATAACTATTATAGAAAATAAGTTATAGAACTTTCTTTTCTGTGAGCCAAGATACAGCCTTCCAGCAGCCCTTCTCTGGCTGGCCAGCTTCTGCCAGTCTGGCCAAGCTGTTTTAATGAAGTGTTAAGGGGCCCACCTTAAGACAAAGGATTTCCTGTGGAAGGAGAACTGCAAGCTGCAGAGCACAAGGCAGGAAGTGGGCGGAAGGGGAAAACTGGCCTTTATAGAGGGAATTACAGTTTGGACAGGGCACAGCCTCACCCCCACACCCTGCACCCCCAGCCACACAAGACTACCTGTAATGAGATTAGTAAAGGGGCTGGAAGGGGAGTGTTTGAGAATCTTAGCCACACCAGTGGGTTGGCTTAGCCACATCTAACTCTGCAGGAGAGCCTTTCTTCATTATGGATTTTGGAAGAATAGTGCTTTCTGAGACAAGAATATGCCACACTTTGGAGGAAGTGGTCATACCTGAGGGTGGTACCCTGCACCCCATTGGTCAGGGGTGCCCCCTGCTTGACACCCAGGAACAATGGATAAAAAGGGGAGAGTTGCTAAGACACTGAGCTCTGCTGCCTGAAACAACAAGGAGAAGAAGGACTGCCCTGCTCTGCACCCAAAGGATTGCACTCTGACGGACTGCAACTGCTGCACAATCTGGTACAACAAGCCATAAGGACTTTGCCTGACTTCACAAGGATTAAGGAGTGGACTCTGAAAGCTATAGGTTAACAGAGCCCACCGGCATCATCTCCACCAAGAAGTCCCCATCCTGGATAATGTCCAGTCGACTTTTAAGGATTTGGCCAAGTGCGTTGTGGGAATTGTAGTCCCAACATACCAAGGGTCATCTCAGAGCTTTTAGACCCTTGGATTGGTGTTTTGGAAACCTTGAACCCACAAGAGAAACTTCAGGAAGATGTTCAAGAAGTTTGAAGACGTTTGGAGCAACGTTTGTAAAAAGCTCCACAAGTTGACCAGGTGCATTGTGAGAGTTGTAGTCCCAGACCCCAAGAGGCAAACCAGAGCATTCTGGAAGTAAGTGTAAAGAACTCCTGACTTTGTTTTAGTCCAGCACGACCTTTTTTAACCCTTTGAGTGCTATTTGCTTTTAAGCGCTAGTTTTACTTTTAATCTTTAAAAATTCATATCTCTGGTTCCTTACATTGGATTTTTGTGGTTTTGGTATCTATTCGTTCATAAAAATATAGCCTATTTTTTTAATTGGTGTTGGATTTTTACTGTGCATTGTGTCTGACTTTATTTAATGTATTGGTATTTTTTAAATGCTTTACACACCTGTCTCCTAAGTTAAGCCTGCCTGCTCACAGCCAGCTACCAAGGGTTAAGCAAGGGAATCATTTATAGAGACCTTGACTGGACCTTATATTGTGATTGTGGCCTTATTACTAAGGTAGGTACCTACCTACACCTACTAATAAACCACCTTCCAACAAATATGAACTCTCATACTCATCCATTGCTTGAACAAAATACAATTCCTTTACAAAATGGCACACAGAAATCATTACTGGCAGAATAGTTCTCAAGGCTTTCAACTACCAATATCCCAACATTCTGGGTTTAGACAAATGTATGAGTATTAAAGACACGTGACAGTATCCGAAGGTTATATAGGTATGAATAAGGAAGAACGTAACAATGCAAATCCAGGCAAAGTAATCCATAAAAAGAAATCTTATTCAGGTTTGAGAATAAATGGAACAGCCAGTGCCACAGACCTTACAGTGAACTTAATTTTGAGTTGTATCCTTTTTCACTGTCAGGTATCAAATCTTCAAAAGCTTGGATCATACAGGACATTATGGAATTTTAAAACCTTATAAACAGCCATAAATGTCAATTACTACTTCCTGCCTTCCTGAAGAGACTGCCTGGTGGGATTTTCAGTGCAATATGGGTGAACATAATGCTTCAGCTGAAAGATGTCACAATGCGCTAAGCACAAATAAATGGCTTTGTACTGCATGACCCGTAGGCAGAGTAAAAAGACTATGATATTAAAATGGATATGAGCATGGAGACTGAAACAAAATGTCAGCACATACATTTATCACATATTTCAGCACAGCCCTAATTAGGTGGAGCACCAAGGGTTCCCAGGGTGAGCTGAGAGGCTGTTTCAGAGAGGAGAGCAGACAGCCTCAGACCTGAAGAGGCACAGCTAATTTCATTCTATGCCCACCCTAACAGCTGTAGCCAGACAGTGGTTGTGGTCAAATGGCCAGTCTCCAGACCCAGAAGAAGAGAGTCACTGTAAAAAGAAGCACTGTTTCACAGGTGGATTGCATGAATAAACTACCTCTGAAACTATTGTTTTATTTTGTACTTTCCTACAACATTAATATAGCTCTTATCACCCCTATGTGGGACACTTAAGCACTTACCTACATGGGCAGCATGCTACGCCATGTAGGGTGTGTGGTTAAGAAGGTGTTATCTTTGTTCTGAATTTAGGTTGAAAGTGTTTTCATATCATGCGTGATGACCACCAAGATGAAGTTATTGTGTTATAGGACACACAGCTAAGCAGTGTGGAGAATGTGGACGATGAAGTGTGAGAGATAGGTGCACTGATGACTGGTTTTCGGTGCGCTGGCAGCTTTGAGCAGCTCTGCAGGTCTCTTTGTGGTATTTCTTATGGTCATACTCCACTTAGGTGTTCCAGCATTGGGTTGTCCAATCTGAGATATTTTGTTTAAATATTTGTGGTTCTGAGCAGGCATATTTGGAGATCTGCTAGGATGGACTTTGTTACTCAAATCTGATTGCTCATTGTGAGTTGTAAAGAAGCAATCATAATATGTAGCTAGTTGGGACCTGCAGTGGTGGACCAGAATATAGTCCTCCAATTGGCCGGCTGATGTGACAGAGTTCTTCAGTTACTCCATGCCAGTTCAGTTGTCGATGGCTGGTTTATGAGCTGTTACAGGACCGGATGATGGACAAGACATGTGTGTTATGTGGGTGTAAAAAGATTGGGTAGTATAAGGTAGCTATTATGTAGCCTGTATGAGCTACAATCAGCTACCAACCACTAAATGTTCTGGTGTTAGTGTGGACCAGAAGGGTTGTATATCAATTGGCAATATTATATAATCCTCAGGCTGGCTATAGAGCAGCCCTTCATGACGTACAAGTATATAGAAAGTATTGTGCTGCATAAGCTGGTCCATATCTGTGGGCTATAAACAGTAGATTATATTTGAAGGTGTGATTATCAGTCTGGATTCTCTCTCAGGGTTGTGGGATGATGTAATTATCTTTTAAATGGATGTTTTTAACTCTCTTCTGAAGTGTATATTCTCCTCAATGCTTCAAATCCAGGGCAGGACTGGCCGTAGGGCACCGGGCATTTTCCTGGTGGGCCGGCAGAGGGGGGGGCTTTGGACTGGTGGGGACCATTTCTGGCACAGAGGGGCAGTTTTGCAGCAGTGCTGCAATATTGGCACCTGTACCAAAAGCAGCAGCAGTGTTTCCCACCAGCCGCCCCACCCCCCACAACCCTCCACCCGCTGCCGGTCCGACTTAATAGCCAGGGTTGGTTTGCGTTCCCAGTCCGGCCCAGTTCAAATCTTCTCTGGTAGTAAGCTACAGAGCTTTGTGGCATGTACTGAGAAAGCAGTGCCTCCTATGGATTTCTTATTGTAAGGGGATGTGATGATCCATGGTGCTGACCTGGCGGGCAGTGGCCTGCTTTGTTCTGGTGGGGTTCCGTTTTTGGCACAGGGGGCAGTATTGCAGCAGTGCTGCAATATTGGCCCCTGTACCAAAAGCAGTAACAGTGTTTCCCACCAGCCCCCCACAGCCCCCCACGTGACCCCCCACCCGCTGCCGGTCCAACTTAATAGCCAGGGTTGGTTTGTGTTCCCAGTTCAAATCTTCCCTGGTAGTAAGCTACAGAGCTTTGCGGTGTGTACTGAGAAAGCAGTGCCTCCTATGGATTTCTTATTGTAAGGGGGTGTGATGATCCATGGTGCTGACCTGGCGGGCAGTGGCCTGCTTTGTTCATAATGCTTAATTTCAATTTGCCTCAATAGACAGTGAATAGTTACTCATTTTATTCTACCACACTTTTGTGCTTAGGCTGTAATAGAATGAACATGGTTTCTCAGAGTATGAATAAGCTGTGCTGCTTCCTCCACAATGTATGCAAAAACAGCAAGATACTGCAGCCAAAGAGAAAGATGTGCCTCAGCACAGGACACCCATCTGCCAGAGTAGTGTCTGGAACAATGGTGCCTCTTATGTCGGGTAGATGCTTATGTCCTAAGGACTCTAACCACCACCACATCCTACAAATGCAGGCATGAGCATGAACCAATGTGCTATGCTTGCATTCAGCATTAATGAAGATCAATGGTATATCCAAGACTATGTCAATGCCACCTACTGGGTGTGTTATGGCATTTGCTGGGGCAAGTTGAAAAATGCTTACCTGTGGTGCTTGCGTTTTGAAATCACTTGAAACTGGCCTTCCTAGGGTGTGCTAAAGACTGGGGTAGTGTGTAAGATGGAAAGGGGGAACTAATATATAACTACAAATGACAACAAATAAAAAAGGATAACTAAGAAAAATAGGTTTATCTGTCTGGCAGAAAGTCAATGGGAGCAAGCAATAAGGTGGGGTCCTCAAGAACTATTTTCATGTCTCTATGGAACTTTTCTGCAAGATCTTAGTACAGAGCAATCCAGCATGTGAGTAAACCTGAGTACGGCTTGTTTAGCAGCGAATATCCGGTGCATAACGCAATCTTGAATCTGTTTGCTTCAGGAAACACTTCACCAGCTGAATGGGTTCCACGACTTCATTCTCTGAAGACTAGATAATGCCGAATACACTGTTTGGGTTCATGTGGTGAAGTTGAAGGCCTGAGGTGAAAAGCAAAAGGTAGTAGAAGGTATTACTTCATTACCTTTACAGGATCAGGAACTTTACATTCTCTAGGTGTTTTCTCTTGTCCTGTAACATCGCTGTAACTTTTACAAATCTTATTTCTCGGGTGAGCAAAGACTACATGTTACAGCCAAGCAGGCCTGCACCGCCTAGCTATAGCTAGCATGGAGTAATGGAGGAGAGCTATGCGAGTGTTGAGAATAAACTCTGGTACGAAAGACCAAGGGTCATATTAGCAAGAACGGCGTTAAAATTATCGCCGCTTTAGCGGCAGGAAACTGCCGCTAAAGCGGCGATATGGGCTTGATAATATGCCCTTGAGAATACCAATAGAAGTCCATGTTCTGCTGTGATCCTGGGCTTCTATTGGAATTCTCAAGGGCATATTATCAAGCCCATTATCGGCGCTTTAGCGGCAGTTTCCTGCCGCTAAAGCGGCGATAATTTTAACGCCGTTCTTGCAAATATGCCCCATAGTATCCTCCTCTTACGTCAGAATTAAGGAAAGGTCTTTTGATCCAGGTCTGTCAGCCTCAGAAAGGGTATATTTTGGAAATATATGGAACTCCATCAGATTACTTTCGAAATCTGCGACATTCTGCTCCTAAAGTAATCTCAAACAACTTTTACTGGAAATAGTCCTCAAAATTCAGGTAAGAATAGCATTGAGGTCTTTTAAAGTGAGACGAGTGGTTTCCTGTAATTCAAATATGGTGGAGAATTGTTCCTTTGTTTCCAGTCTACCGTGTGGTGAGACAAAGCACAGACGGAGCGCCCATATCGTCTATGGTTTCAGTTACAAAGACCGGTCTGCTCCCAATTAAGTGGAACATTTCATTCCCTTCTTAATTAATATTAAGAATATTTTCAAAGCAGTCTCAAAAGATGCGGGGTACAGTGGACTTTCCAAGTGAGGCTTATGACATATGATTGCTACTAATTATCCGACAGCCATTTGCATATTGACCGGCGACTGCTCCACCCTAAATAAACATTGTATAATTTCTTACAAAATAAGCATTTAGAAAAATTGTCTTGTTACATTTATATCAAATTTTATCATATGTCATAAGTGAGGCTTATGACATAGAATGATTACTAATTATCCGACAGCCGTTTGCATATTGACTAGTGACTGCCTCACTTTAAGTAAACATTGTATAATTTCTTACAAAATAAGCGTTTAGAAAAATTATCTTGTTAAATATATATAAAATGTGATAGTTTCAGAACAAGTTACCTGTATAATGCACTTTTCACATGTAAATTTTAAATTTATGTTTTAATTATTGGAAGCACATATATTGACAGATTAGCCTGAAGCACCAAGTGTGTAATCTAAGCTAGATTGCTAAAAGCCAACACAATAGAAGAAAACATGGAATCTGGGCCCAGGGAGCATTTCTCTCAAGCAAATCGCGGACGTGCAGACTGTCACACACTAGTTACAATAGGTAGGGATTCTTTTAATCGAAAAAATGTCCTTATGCACACACCAATAGCTGCTGAGTGTGTTAGATTGTACTCTTTGTACGAGTGTGATGTGCACATGAGGAAAGCATTAAGCATTTAAACAGGAACGCATAAGAGCCTTGAGAGGCATTTAGACCTCAAACATCAGTACTGCCAAAATTTTAGAGTGCAGAAAGAGCAAATCGGTTGAAGACTACATTAGGGGCGTGAAATTCTTCGTATTTCTTATTTAGACTGACCCAGTTAGGTTCCACTGTGATATTCTAGCTGCAGAAAAGAGATATTACATTTAGCCAACATTTATTTCCTCCTCCTCCGGCTAAAATGGATACAAAAAACAAATTAGGGAACTGTAACTTTGATCAACAATATATGTAAATGGTTTTGAAAACAATCTATCAGTCATCACCTCCAATGGTTACCTTCTCACGCCAGATTGGTACTTGCCAGCACTTGATGATGGGGCATATGATGTGATTTTGCACTAGGCAATGCACCATTCATAGTCAGTGGGTTCAGTACTGATAGTGTGGGACAAGGCAGGCAGAGTGCTAAAGGCACAACATAGCATTCTTCAGAGATCTCTTGGTGACAACTGTGCCACCTTAATGTAATTCAGCAAACCTGAAAAATTGAATGGAATGGGGTCTGTAACATGGTTGGAATGACGTCACTCGCCAGCACATGTGCTATTCTTACTGCCTTGACATCTTTTCCTTACTTCAGAAATATAGGATTTCTGGGATAGGAAATATCGTGTGCATGAGATGGGCAGAGGTGAGACGAACAGTGGGGTGTGAAACCTCGAGCTGATGTGGAACTAGCCTTCCCTCTGTGCTGAACAAACGTAGTCAGGGCTTTTGGGTCTTACAGGCCAAGAAAAAATTGATATGTTTGTGTGCACTATGTTTCCAAGAATGTTTCAAGAGAGTCACAAAGCAGTCTGCAGAGTATGATGAAACTCCAGCTACAAGCCTCAAATGGACCCAACTATGAATCACCAGTACAGAGGAAAGGACAACTGCTCTACTGTGCAAATATAGCAGTACTTTCTCTGAAGTAGTGGAGCAGTTACGCACACCAGTGGTCTCTCTTGTGTAGGTTATAAGAAGCGAGCCCTTGCTGGTCCTGTGAAATTGAGCTCTGCCTCAGCAAAAGTCCCCCCTCCCCGACCTCATCTATGTCTTAATAGGGAGAGCACAGTAATACTCCCACATAGGTTTCCACAAATTCATGAAGAGTGCACTCAGGGGCTCTCACCTGTTCTCCTGAACTATCATGAAGCTCCCCTTCACAATTTTAACACATGACCAGTTAGCCTTGCAAACAATCTACACTAAGGGGTCGATTACGAGTTTAGTGGCCCAAGACCGCCATCACGGCGTTGTCAGATTAAGCGCCACTGACTATGCGGTCCGACCGCAGTATTACGCGTTAATGCGGTTTGCTGAATGAAAGATAGCCAGCACGCCACTGACACTGACACTGCCAGCCATTTGCCAACCGTGTCGACAGCGGTCGGGGAAAAGTAGCTGTCATAGGGTGGCACAGAGATGTTCACCGCCATCCAAATGACAAGTTGGCTTTCCGACGAGCTGACCGTGGTGATGGGATTGCCTTTTTAGTCGGTGGAAGCAAAGGATTTGGGGTGCATACTCACCCATTTCCGTTTCCTCCCTTCAGTCACCGGCATGGATACCTTCCTCCAGGGCCCCCCTTCAGAGCAGCATCTTGACCCCGAAGAAAACGACCATGTTGGCACGGAAATCCAGTTAAGTCCGTTTTGCACTATTTACCCATTAACTGGACTGGGCACATATGGTCCAAACTCCAGCAATGGGAAAGTACTCGTAGTGGGTATTTTTCCACGTGTCATGAATATGTGTACATTGCAGTAAAAAAATACACACCTACATCAACATATATCAATAAATAGACAACGCTGTCAGAAACGCCGGCACCGGCCCATCGGGAACCTTGTAATACGGCAGGCGGGAGACCGCGGCACAGTGGTCTTCTAGGGACCACAGCGGTCGGACCGCCAGACTCGTAATCAGGCCCTTACTGTGAGCCACACCATATATTTATTTTATTTTTTTAACATTTGGAAAGTGCTGTGTTCACCCAAAACTGTAACACAGACGGAGGAGTAGGGAAATTATTATCCAAGAGTGGCACGTGCTTTGTGAAAAAATACTGCCCTCACTCACAAAACTGTGAGATGCTTCATCATTGGGCTTGCTTCAATACGCCCCTGCGCAGACCAACGCTTGGGGCGGAGGGAGGGTATCCTTGGAAAGCGTTACTTCCAAGCAAAAGGGTTATCCTATGTAACTCACACTCGGTAATCTGTAGGGGAAGACATAAAAAAAGAGGGGGGGGAGAATTACTCATACATAGGCCTGTTTGGCCCCTTATGAGCATCCTTACTCCGACACTCGACATCCCCTATTGTATACTTCCATCTCACAAAGCAAACACGCACCACTAAGGTGCTCACTGTAACCAAATCGGTGTGGAATATAAACACTACTGAGTTACATAGGGGAACCCTTTTGCTTGGAAGTAACGCTTTCCAAGGATACCTGGTCCAGGTACAGAGGGTAACACATTTTGGGATCCGAAGGGTCCTGAGGAATGCCGGTGTGACCCAACACTGTGGGCACGTATCAAATGGCAGAAACATGTCAAAATGTTGGCAGTAAGGAGGGGTGAAGGAATTCTTTAACTTCTCCTATCACCACCATCTTTCACTTTTTTAGACCTAGCCGGTGGGCCCAGGAATAAATGGTCGAAAGGGTACACCTCCAAGCTAGTTTTAACCTTCACTGCACTTTTCTTTCGGTGATCCCAATCTTGATGTTTGTATTGTCTTCCCCTCCCTTTGCTCCGCCCCAGGCGTTGGTCTGCACAGGGGCGTATTGAAGCAAGCCCGATGATGAAGCATGTCACAATTTTGTGAGTGAGGGCAGTATTTTTTCACAAAGCATGTGCCACTCTTGGATTATAATTTCCCTACTGCTCCGTGTGTGTTATAATCATGTGAAAGGGGAGGCCAGAAGAGTGGAATTTTGCCTCTCCACCCTTCTGAGTGTGTGTGATTCACCCAAAACTACCCAGGTGCTGACACCCAAAAGGAGTTACGACACAGACCACCTTTGCAAAGGGAGCATCTCAATAGATACTGTACACAAGGAGGAGCCGCCAGGTTTTCAAGAGCCATCTGAATTTTAGCAATGAAGGTTTGCTCCTTAATGGAAATGTTAGCCTATCTTAAAACTTTGCCGCTGCAACTGAAAAAACTCTGCCACTTAATGTGGACCTAGGAAATGTAGGCATCATTGCAAGCAGGTATTCTCCGATCTGAGGCTGCAAATTACTTTGTAGAAGGGAAATGTTAGCAAAAATGGGCTTGGATGGGGATTACATAGTACCTTATGAACGAAACAGAGAGTTTTGAACATAGTTCTCTGCTTAACTGGGAGCCAATGTAGTGTTTTCAGTGCTAGAATAATGGACTCCTTTCTTTCCAAATTTAATGCCAGTCTAGCTGCTGCAAATGTGCACCAGTTGCAGTTTCTTTCAGAACTTTAGCCAGTAGGTCCAGGTAGATCACAATGCAATAATCTAGCCTCGCACATATGAATTCTTGGACTCTTTCTGGTAGAGTAAATAGATGAAGAACTCCCCAGTGAAACTGGCCAAAAGGGAAAACCAAAAACTGAAGAGGCTCTAATTGGAGACAAGATTGATGACTTCTCTCCATTTAAGTTCAATTGTTTATTTGTCATCCACAGATTGACCCTTAAAATGGTTATCAGCTTTCTTACTTTGGTCCCCCTTTATTTTAAGGATGACCTGTGTATCATCTGCTTACATGAATAACTTCAGTCCACAGGCCTGTATTAGATGTAAGGACCATGTACAAATTAAAACGTAGCAGTGATAGTACAGGTTACTGAGTTGCACCTCAAGTCAATTTCTTGGTGTCAGAGACAAATGGATCCAATGTGACCCAGAATGTCTTACTTAACAGAAAACTATGAAACCATTCTCATGCAATTCAACCAATAACACACTCGACTACAGTCTCCAGTTGTTTTAATAAGATATGGTTGTCCACTTTTTTGAGCACCATTTAAAGGTTGAAAAGGGTCAAGGCTTCATCCCTATTTTGATTGGCACACAAACGGAGATCCTACAGAGTGGCCATTAACACCATCTCCGCACTGCAACTGGCAGGGAAACTGGCCTGAACTTAAAATTGGGTAAGTTGGTCAAAGAATATTGCTGCGATGCCCTGCGCCAAAACAAAAGCTCAGGAATGCGCCCCACAATAAGATAGGGTGCAGTCATGGGCCTCATTCATGAAAAGTGTTGCATCGCTGTGACAAAACAGCGTTGCAACACTTTTCACTGCGCTCTACTTGCGACACCACGGATGCGCCGTATTTACTGTACGGGGCTCCATGTCTCAAGGATTTACAGATATGTCATTATTCCTGGCGTATCTGACGGCGCTAAAGTCACTCATTGCTGCAATTTTGTCGCAAGCATGACGCAACTCCAGCAAGGCATGGGGCAGGCCTATCCCTATGGCACTGCTGTCACCCTTATGCCGGCCATGAGGCAGGTGTAAGGTTTTGACACAGTGGCGTCCTAGAATTATCGCAGTGAAATCTCATAGATTTCACAACACCACTCCTACGAGGCTTTGTTGCGTGGGAACGCCCACCCTGCATACATCCTACCTGACGCAGGTATAATGTGGCATAGGGGTTCACAAGGTCACGCATATGCCTATATGCGTCCCTTTGCACAGAGTCTAGTTTGGCATCCAGGGTGTGTGCTGTCATCTTCCCAGGCGGCCAGCGACCCCCAGATGCTCGGTCCACTGACATGGAGGAGCTGCCAGGGTGTCGGCGCAGTTGGAGCTCCATCGGTGGAGTTTACGCGATGCGGTTTTGGCATCTGTAAGCGTTGGTGGAGTGGTGGTGCTGAGGGAGTTGCCGAAAAGTTCTTTGATGGCCTTGAACCAGCTGCGGCTGGGGGGTGATGATGGAGGTGGTGTATGGTGGGCGTGGTGAAGGCGTGATGTATACTATGATTGTTGGTCCAGGAGAGTTCGGGGTGGTGGCTGTAGTTGAAGTTCCCGCAGGCGGAGAAGACGGGGTTGAGCGTGTGTCTGTCTATATGGGTTGGTGTGGTGACTAGCTGCTTGCGTCCGATGTTGGTGAGGTTCGCCAGGAAGGTGGTGGTGTTCTGGTCACTGGGGTTGTCCAGGTGGAAGTTGAGGTGTCAGAGTAGGATGTATTCAGTGGATGGGAGAGTCTGGGGTGCGATGAGGTCTACCATGGCACTGGTGAATGGGGGTTCATGGGCCAGGGGACTGTAGACGAGGGTACCGCGGAGGGTGTGGTTGGGGTTGAACCGAATCTGGAAGTGGAGGTGTTCCATGGTAGCCGTCGGGTCATTACAGTGCGTGGTCTGTCGGAGTGTGCTTTTTTAGACAATGCCAATGCCTCCTCCTGGGCGCTCAGGGTGGTCCGTGCGGGTGAATTTGTAGCCGTCGTGGATAATGATGGCGATGTCCAGTCTGGAGCAGAGGTTTGTCCAGGTTTCCGTGAACAAGGCGATGTCTAAGAGGTGGCGTCAAGGAGGTCCCAGTTTTCTGTTGTGTGTTTGTGGAGGGACCGCACATTGAGGAGGATGCTGTTGAGCTGGTCTGCTGCGCTGTTGGTCGGCTGGGCGGCAGGAGGCACTGGTGTGCTGATGCGGCAGAAGGTGCGTTTGCAGTTTCGGAAAGCGCAGGGTCCAAGGGAATTGTACAGTGATGCTAGATGGCAAGCGGTGTGGTGTCCAGGGTTGATGGCAAGGAGGGTGCTGGCGTCGTAGCTGTGGAGTTTCCGAGAGGAAGGGTCCTTGGTGCTGGGCGTAGTCCAGTCCAGGGGCGGATGGACGCAGCCAGGCGTGTCTTTGGCTCACCAGTGGTATGCCCACTGCGCATGGCCGCACAGTGGCCACCATTAAGTAGTGCTGCGGGGGGACTGGACAGCTGGGAGGTGGGAAACATGGGAAAAGACACTGGATGGGGCATGGACACGGTGGGGGAGCAGGGGTTGTAAATATATATTTTTTAAAAATCTTACCTCGAGGCCTGGTACCGCGTCTTCTGTGCTCCTGCTTTCCTGAGTCTGCTTCCAGGAACAGGAAGCAGGCAGCCAGGCTCCCTCCCCTAAGCCAATCACAACACTGCAATGCAGCGTTGTGATTGTTCTTGAGCGCAGTGACAAGGTGTTCAGCCTGGGGCTGGACGGGTGGGCATGTTCTCCATGCAGGGTGTAATGCAGCCTGCATTGCGAACAGGGAAGTGCACATGACTGCTTTGGGCGGCCTGAGAGGGCGGACCAAACAGTCACTGTGCACTTGAGTGGGCATACCACTCTGCCCCGCCCTGCTCCATGAGTAGAGCAGCCCCACCCACCCTCCTGCCGCAAAGGAAACATAGCATGATAATATCAGAAAGTTATCATCATTTTATGTTTCCTCTTCTTGCACTGCTTGAAAGCAGTGGGGCCACGCTCTTCCGGCATAGAGGAGGAGCCACCACTGGGTGTGCGTCACCCACAGGCGCGAGGCCTCGGCCCGACTCGACCTGCGGGCCTCCTCCGCTACACGTCCCAGATTTTCCTCACCTGGACATTGACACCGTGGCGCAATCCGCTGCACTCTCTCCAAATCTGTGACTCAGCCAGCAGGAGCCTCAGCCAGGCGGGATTTCACAAGCCTGGGTACAGCAGTCGCTGCCAAGTCTGCTGGGGAACCTCCCGATGCAGGTGATGCAACAGGGCCCCCTTATGCGTGAAGTTGCAGTGCTCCCGCCACACAAGTTCAGCACAGCTCAGGGGCCTCACCCTCCACAGTGTCCGGCCAGCACAACATCCTCTGGCTTGTGATGCAGAGAGGTGCGGCCCACCAATAGTAAATCTCCTCCGTGCACCCCGGTGTAGTGGTGGTGCATGGTATGCAATGCAGACCTCCCTGCGTTGGTGCGCAGGAGCAACTCTACCGTTCGCAGCTCCAAGGGGCAGCAGGCGGTCTTCTCACACAGTTCAGCAACGTGCCTTCATGTGACCTGGCAGACTTCATCACCAGGTGAGGGCGATCGCCGACGCCTCAATGTCTACCGCCACGGCCCAGTAACTCCACAGCACCTCCACATTCCACTCCGGGTCCCAGATACAGGCACAGCGAGTCCTCCGGGCCCCGGGGACTGTCCGCGCTTTCAAGGTTTTGGCTGCCATGGTGTTGCAAGGAGGGTGCTATGAAAAGTGATGCATCACAGGTTTTCCACAGCGATGCGCCTCTTTTCATATATGTAGCCCTGACTCTGCATTTCCTCCTCCCCTGGGACTCTGGCTGGTCATCCTGGCTGTTGAGGGGTTTGCGGAAGTTGTTGATCTGTGCTGCACTTGTCCGTGCCTGCTCCATTCTGCATTCCATTGTTTTTCTTTCATTTTTTTAATTGGAGGTGGACTTATTGGCTATTTTTGCCTCTAGAGGCAAAAAAGGTGAAGTTCTGCTGACTAACGTAAGTTTTTTGCCCACAAATTGGCCTTTTGTCAGTTTTCGACCGCTAACGTCAGAATTTGTATCGCCTTCATGCTAGTGT
The DNA here is from genome assembly GCA_963921515.1 of Calotriton arnoldi. Taxonomy (NCBI): domain Eukaryota; kingdom Metazoa; phylum Chordata; class Amphibia; order Caudata; family Salamandridae; genus Calotriton; species Calotriton arnoldi. The sequence goes on from CAWUFW010002264.1 coordinate 1,932,013, forward strand.
TAGCGGCAGTTTTCACTGCGGTTACCTGAAACCATCGCCATGTAGCGACGTATTGTAAATACATCGCTGTCAGGGCGATAGTTTTTGGTGATAGGCTGCATTAAGAAAACTGTCACTAACTAACGCTAATGCTAGTTAGCGGCAGTTCCTGTACATATACCCCTAAATCTCCTATCTTGCCAGTAGCTAGGCTTTTTGAGTTTTCAGCTGTAGCATCATTTTATTTATTTTTAACATGAAGGGACTCGTAAACTGATTGCATTTAGTAAACTAAACTCATTTTCTGATAAGGATCAGGTAATTTGCTCAGAGAAAATTGCTCTTGGGATATTCGGTGCTAACAAGATCATTTGTGAAAAATGAGAGGTTTTCACATCCTTGAAAGATTTTTGTAAATAATATTATATATTGCCCAATTTGTCTTGGGGAATGTAATCCTTAGGCCTGATTTTTCTAATGGCCAAATATTGGTTCTCATAGTTCTTAATTCATTATTAAACCATTGGTTTTCGGCTTCATTTTCTCTAATCCTTCTTTTTGGCAAGTAGCCATCTTGTCCACAGGCCAGTGTTGCAATGTAATGGGCACATAAACAATGAGGGTCAGTTTTTTCTGGCTTAGATGAGGCTATTGTTGATTGTTTCTATGCCATTGCCTTGGTAGCTCTTCCATCTATATCTCTCTATATGCAGGAGTCTATGGTCTAGCAGAAAAGGATTTCACAACCCAATTGTATGGACTCATCAGATGATCCATCCATAGTAAAAGAAAAGGTAGTTGGGTCTTACAATGATTACTGCCCGAACAGATAATATCTAGCTTATGGCCTGCCTTATGAATAGGGATGCTATCTGCTATTTTGAAGTTAAATAGAGATAACATCTCTCTAAATTGTGCTTGGGTGACATTGGTTAAATCAGCAAAATGGACATTAAAATCTCCCATGATTATATTCCTGATCCCAGTTGGAGTTAAACTGACTACAAATGAGGTTAGCCTCTCTAAGGATCCATTTGAACAACCGTTCGGGGGACAATAAGACCAAAATTAAAAAGTAACTCAAGATCCAAATGAAAACCTTCTATCACTCTAATTGTCTTTGGCTTAAAGAACATTGACAGTCCACCATGAGGTGCTTTTTTAAATAAAGTTTTATCCGTTTGAACTGGAAATAACATTTGTTTTTGATTAAATCTGCAGCTAATGGTGGATTTCTTAATTGTGCAGAAAACAGAGCAGAATTCCATAATTCTAGTGGCTCTCACTACAGAAATTAAAATACGTAAACTTTCCATCAAGTTTTTGATATAGATCTTATAACATTTTTGTGGCTTTACACTCAGTGTTCAGTGATATTGTAGCATCCAGACATTAACTCAATGAGCACAATTTAAAAAGCAAAATATTCAACTATGCACGTTTAGTACTTCAGATGGGTTCAGATGTCTAAATATTAAGAATTCAAAAAAGTTTCAAAGAGTACTTATGAAAATCTTCAAATCTGTATGTATCCAGGCAAAACTCCACGAAATGTTTTGTTACTTCTGACTGTTCAACCTTCAGTTTTCAGAGCAATCCTGTTTTACTAGCAACCTTTCTTTTCAGTAGTTTAACAAGCTCTCAATATCCAAACTACTGCTATGGAGCCTAAGTCATGGGTGTAGGAAAGTGGGTTATTAGTAGGTGGAGATATTCACCCTCAGGTAGTAATAATACAACAACCACTAAAAGGGCCAGTCAAGTCTGAATAAATTAATTCTTACTCAACCCTTGATAGCCTGACAAACGAGCAGTCAGGCTCAACTTAGGAGATAGGCATGTGTAAAGCATTTAATACCTCTAAAACAGTATATAGTAAAAGAAACAACATAATAAAAATCCAATGCCAATTTCTAAAAATAAGAAATGTTTTTATCTTTAAGATGACAACAAAATGACAAACATCCGATGTAGAGAACCAGAGATATGCATTTCTAAAGATTTCGTTATAAGTAGCACAAAAGGTGCAAAGCACCAACTGAAGGTATCTGGCCGTGCTGGACCTGGACAAAGTCGCAAGTTCAGGCTGATCTCGATGGAGTGCAGGCTGGTCACAGGACCATGTTAGGCCTGCTGAGTATTGTACCTTATGTTTTTGGTGTACGGTTTGCGCAGTGCTGCTTTGCAACGTCCGGCATCAGTTCCAAGGAGCTACAAGGGTTGCCATATGAGGTCCTGCATCATGTTGCATCGTACTGTGTAGGTTACAATGAAGCTGTTCTGGAAGGTTTTGCAAGGCTTTGCGTCGACTCATGTCTGTTCTGTTGAAGCTGGCAGCTGGGCAGTAAGGCTTTGCGGGGCTTTGCGTCACTCTGTGTAAATTCCGTTAAGGCTGCCAGCTGTTTCTTGGTTCCTTTGGAGACAAAAATGTCCACTAGCACTGTTCAAGGGTTCAGAGGGTATGGGTATCCACTTGGGAGCTAGGACTCAATCTCCCACAATGCACTTGCATAGTCCAGGACAAATTCACTTACAACTGGTCAGCTGGGGTGTTCTGTCTTTGGGTTTGCAGGTGACCTTTTCAGCTCTTTTGCATTTGTTGCTGGTCAGGGACTCTACTCCTTTCCTTTTGGAGTCAAACACAGTCCTTTCTTTATGGGACTTTGTGAATACAGCAGGTGTAATCTTTCAGAGTGCAATCCTCTCTTTGGTGCAATCCAGGGGTTCAGCAGAGCCCTTCTAGTTCTCTTTTTCTTTTCCAGGCAGTGATATTGTGAGCTCTGCAGAGCTTCCTTATTTATCCTTCTTTTTTTGGCTTGAGGGGTTGGGCACCCTAACCAATAGGAATTAAGCTACCTACCTCTTGTATGATCACTTCCTGTGAAGCATGGCAAACTCCTACCCCAGAATGCAATGTTCTCCCAAAAATCAAAATGGAGAATACCTCTCCTTTGATGTGTGTCTGTGTAACCCAACCCAAAGGTGTGGCTGACAACTGAGTACACTCCTCTTCCAGTCTCTTTTCTAATCTCATTGGGGGGCTCCGAACTGGCTAGAGATCAAGGAAGAGGAGGTGGTCTGGGTCCTGTGACATCTGTTTTCTTCATAGCCCAAGCGTTTTAAGTCCAGCTTATCTACCCAGCTTCTTTCTTCTTCCTGGCTTCTCCAGGAAAGAGATCTCTTCCCACCACATGGCTGTTTAGGCTCTTCAGCCCTATACAGGAAGCAGCTTGTCTCAGGCTGGCAAAGGCTGACCAATCAGAAGAGGCTGCTACAGGGCTGTTTTAGGTAACTTAAAGATAGTTCTAAAACTCATTTTCCTCAATAGTTATATTAAATCCGACCATGGCAAGTTGTTTGATTTAATGTAACTATTAATTTGATACTTTGAATGATATTTCTATCAAGCTCCATCCAAAGTTGGATTTTATTAAATTTAATAAAGTCCTCCCATGTTAGCCTATGGTACTAGCAGCACTACCATAGGGAAAAATTGCTTTGGCTGTTTTTCCCTACCGGGGCATATAAAACATTATTTATCTTGTTCCTGCTCTTTATAACTATTCATTCTACCCTTGGTGCACCTAGAGCAGACCTTAGGGCTGATGTATGAGTAATAAAAAGGTGGATTTGGACTTTGGAAGATGTTTTTAATTTCAAATTAGAATTTGTACATAGCTACATTTTAAAACTAGCCTGCAAGGAATGCCTGGCTTTAAAATTACGTTACACACTACAGCAGTGCATACTTAAGTGCCCTACCGCCACTGTGTTCTCGAAACCTACATGCCATACAATATACTAGGAACTTACAGATCGGTTATCCTTCCAAATTAGAATTATACCAATCAGCTTGTACCATTAGAGGATAGAGCACTGGCCCTGGGCCTGGTTTGCAGAGCCAGGGAACTTTCAGAGTCAGTAACCAACAGCAAATAGGGGATGATCAGGGCAAAAAGGATGACTTTCCTGCAATGGATGCTTAAGGTTCTAGGTTCTTATGAATTTCATGTATAGGAGAATTTCAAATGTTAGGCTGTGATCCAAATAGACCAGAACTCACACCATTAGTTGGTCAGATTCCCTAGCACAGAAAGACAAAAATAATTTATACTCTCTGGCATGACCTTCTCATGTATAACTATTATGTTGCATTGTGTCCTTTCATCATGTGGTTTCAATATATTACCCCAACTTGCCATTTAGGGGTATTTCCTTATTGATCCCATTATCAGCACAGTAAGGGAATGAAACTATGGCACTATGCCAGCAAACGCCATGTGTACAGAATTGGACTTAATTTTCCACTGCATTTATAATCTGGTACATTAGCCCAATTGGTGAGTTTGAAGTGAATCATTAATATAGCTCCCAGAATCCATTAGTTAAATGAAAGATGTCCTGAGAGTTAATTGATTTGGTCACCCTAGATGATAATAATAGACACTGTGGGCCTGATTCACTGAACTAACTTACGTCAAAAACGTAAAGTTAGTACTTTTTGGTATTCACAGAATACACTTACTCATTTTGGTATTCACAGAAGGCACTTACTCATTTCGGTATTCACAGAAGTTAGTAGTCCTAACTTTAGGACTCCTAAATGCCTTCTGTGAATACCGAAAGTCTTAACACACAGAAGTTAGTAGTCCTAACTTTACTACTCCTAAACTGAGAAAAATCCTAACTTTAAGACTTTCGGTATTCACAGAAGGCATTTAGGAGTCCTAAAGTTAGGAGTCCTAACTTTACTACTCATAAACTGAGAAAAATCCTAACTTTAAGACTTTCGGTATTCACAGAAGGCATTTAGGAGTCCTAAAGTTAGGACTCCTAACATTACTACTCCTAAACTGAGAAAAATCCTAACTTTAAGACTTTCGGTATTCACAGAAGGCATTTAGGAGTCCTAAAGTTAGGAGTCCTAACTTTACTACTCCTAAACTGAGAAAAATCCTAACTTTAAGACTTTCGGTATTCACAGAAGGCATTTAGGAGTCCTAAAGTTAGGACTACTAACTTTACTACTCCTAAACTGAGAAAAATCCTAACTTTAAGACTTTCGGTATTCACAGAAGGCATTTAGGAGTCTTAAAGTTAGGAGTCCTAACTTTACTACTCCTAAACTGAGAAATATCCTAACTTTAAGACTTTCGGTATTCACAGAAGGCATTTAGGAGTCCTAAAGTTAGGACTACTAACTTCTGTGAATACCGAAATGAGTAAGTGCCTTCTGTGAATACCAAAATGAGTAAGTGTATTCTGTAAATACCAAAAAGTACTAACTTTACGTTTTTGACGTAAGTTAGTTCTGTGAATCAGGCCCTCAGTCCTTTGACAGCAACAACATTTCACCAACCTATGGGAACATGTTTTAGAGCTTCAAAAGGGCACTATCTGCTTGTCCCATACCAAACACACAACACTTTTTCTCCATGCCGTTTGCCTAGAGCTACTAGACGTGAACATCTATGCAAATGTGAATAGCTTCCCGTTTTGCCAGGCATATTGTAAATTCATATTAGATGCGCTACTTAACATCTCTCCATCATTTGCATTACTTTCCATGATTTCACAATTTCTCTGCAATTTTCTGATGTTCTTTTGCAATACATTAGCTGAACATTGTACTGAATTTGAAGTCTTTCACCCAGGGGGTGTAGGAACGGAATATAAATTGTATGAATGCTTATTAACTTGAAGCTACATCATTATATACGAGTAATGCGCCAAGTGATTCATGAGATACAAAGGTTTATTTTAAAAAAAATGCTACCTGGAGAAATTTTTGATTTGTTTCAGTGTATTTGGAAAGTAGACATTTCTAGACCGTGGTAAAGGTGGTGCGTGTTGGATTAATAGCCAGTTCATTCACTTCAGTTTTATTTGTATTTTTGCTCATTATAAAGCGCTGACACTCACCCGAAGGCATGGTGGTCTTGTCAAGAAGATGCGATGGCAACGCAAATAAAGTGTACTATTATGAACTTTTGTAGGGCTACATGAACTTCAATGGGGCAGTTCCTCCCACAGAGAGAGTAGCACCTTGTTCCAGAAAGTGGAGGCGACGACCAAAAAAGGTCCTTCAACCAAAGTCTGATATATTTAATTTTAGGAATATGAAGGAGAAAATGGTCTCCACATCTTTAAGGATGGGTGGGACCATGCCAAGTAAAATGGCTGAACAGAGAGGTAGGTTTATGGTAGCACATTTTTCTGTGGATTTAAACCTCATCCGCGATGAATCAGCAGTCAGTTCTACGGGGCATGATCACCCTTGCAGGTGCCAAGGGCACCGTATCCTGTATCAGCTGAAGTGTATACAACTCAATCTTAGCTAAGTCAAGATAAAAAGCAATGATTATGCAGTGATAGTGGGGGCAATATCAGGATTAATATAAGAAAGTATTTTCTTTTTTTTTGCTACAAGGATGGTAAATACAGTGTCATTTCTTCTAGCAGTTCATTAGCAGGGAGGTACTTATACAATACAATGTAAACATTCCGGCTTATTCCAAATTGATGCACACCCACCACCCATGCTGAAGTGCACCTCCCTTCAAAGGACACTCCGCTGCTCATCTCTTTAAAACTCGTAATCTCGTGACATTCACTTTGGCTAATCCTCGTTCTTTTAACATTTTCCCTGATGGGCCAGTAATTTGAAATGGCCACAAGGCGATATGTAGAGCTCAAGAAAACACCAAAAATTAAAAGATAGACGTTACCTTTGATGGAGCGCGATGGTGCTCTAAAATTGTAGGGATGCATCATAATCATGGATAGTCCGTACCCGCATGTATTTCGGTGTTGTATTAACATATGGTCATTAGAAACCGTGTTGTATTAATGATCTGTAAGTGAAATGATAGAAATTGTTTCGTGCTATGTAAAAGAAACTAAATGACATTTATGTTTGGAAAAGAGTAACCTTTAGCGTATTGCAATTGCCTAACGAAAAGCCTATGTGTATTGTAATGCATTATGATTTAAACATGCATCATATTAGAGTCTGCACTTGGAGATGATTAATTGTGTTTATCGTGTAATAATTGTAGATGCTTGCAAAGGAAAGCTCTGTTAACCTGTGTGTATAAATTGATGTTTAAAGGCCTAAATGAAATGTTCACTTTTGTGTAATTGAAGGCCTTTTCGTTTATTCTTATGTTGGCCGATTTGTGTAGGCCTGAAAATGTAATTTCCCTGGTAAGCTCTCGCATTTGGAGGTAGTCAGCGAATTTCATGTACATGCAAGGTTGTTCTGTTCTCACGTTTCCGTTGCAGGTGGAAGAAGCTGCCTTTGTTAGTTGAACTAACGCCTTTTGTTTTAGGAGTTAGGCATGGAGGAGAAGTGATACTTTGTGAACGGAATGTTGATAATTGGGAGCCGGTGTTCTTTCTCACTGGGGAGGCCTGGGAATCAAGGTCATCGAGCCGAACTTGGATGGAGTGAGGAAGACGGTAGAAATTTACCTATGAGAAATGCCCAGTGAGATGAGGTGATCTGTGGGCGTGTTTTACATCTGTGCATTTTGTATTAGGGACAGTGTCCCGAGGGATGAGTTAGGAGAAAGGGGATGAGAGAGGAGAAGAAGGGTGTTAGGAGAAGAGGGAAACAGATCGACCCATACAATGTGAGTGTACTTCTTAGGAAGTCTTCACGAGCTGACACCTTTAATTGATCTTGCCTGGGGAATGCTAAGTAGGGATGTCACTCTAGTGATAGAGTAGGGATAGTCTAATGCTCTTTACTTTTCAGCCGCAGATGAAATCTGACTTAGATGTTGGGGCAGTCCTTGCCTGTGTTCTGTTTTTGGAACTTTTCATTCTTTTCATGATCTATCTGATTAGACTCAATCGTAGATATGGCTTTGTATTAGTTCCCATGTACTTTTACAACCTCGTCTTGAGGTGTTTGTACATTCAGTTGTTTCTGGCATTGTAATAAACCCACTAAACTGGAATTCGGAGTCTGTAATCTTTTGGGTCGTAGTCATCGGAAAAAGTCGGATTGCCTTAATTGAGTTATTTCTCCCCTTTACACTTCTCAGCAGGTAACAAAAGATCCATTGACCTAGGGTTCCTAGGTAAATTCTGGTAGTGGAACCCGGCCTTATCAGTTGGCAGCGAGAGGACGGTTACCTCTGCAGAAAGGGGAGAAGGTAGGGAAAAGATAGTTATACGATTCATAGAGCCCAAGAGATGGTTGTTCAGAGGATCGAGAGCGGAGGACTACGCTGCCTGGTGGAAGCTGACGAAGAGTGACGGTGCGGCGGGAACAGCAGTTCGCAGTGGAGTGAGTATGAATAGGGATGTATGTCTGTTAGATTGCGGTGATGAACTGATTGTGTGATGTTATGTTATGTTATGTTATGTTACAGATATTTCTAGAGCGCAGCGGTTACCCGGAGGTGTCCTGGCGCTAGTCACTTGTCCTTTAGAAAAAAGCAGAAGAAAAGCATATTATTTATCAACAAGCCAGGTTTTTAGCCCCTTTCCCAAATGCCAAAAGATCAGTGGCATTTCTCAGGTGAAAAGGAAGGTCATTCCAGGCTTTTGCCGCGCCAAAAACAAAACTTCTACCACCCCACAATACTTTCCTTATGGGTGGCACAGTGACCAACTTAGCTCCCAGAGAGCGAAGAGTTCTTTTCGGGGTATACCATTGACAAAGGCATTTTAAATGATCAGGTCCCATACCTTGCAGAGCCTTAAAAACCATGCAGAGGGATTTGAAGCGCACTCAATTCCTTACCGGGAGCCAATGCAATTTTTTTATTTCTTTGGATATTGGGGAAAACCTGGAAATATCAGTGAGTAATCTAGCCGCTGCATTTTGTAGCAGCTGAAGTTTATTCATAAATCTTTTTTGAATGTTTAAATAGAGGCTATTGCAGTAGTCCAGCCTCGATATGACCAGAGCCGTAACCACTGTATGTTGACTGCCAGCTGGTAGGAACGGTAATATTTTCTTAACTGTTCTAAGAACATGGGCTGTTTTTGATGCCACTGCATTTACTTGTTCACCAAAGGCAAGTCTCTCATCCACTATTACTCTCAGGTTTTTAACCTTTTTAGTGGGCGGAGGGAGCGTGCCCAATGAGTCTGGCCACCAATTTGGGGTCCAGAAGTTGGTGTCATTTCCAAAGAGAATGACTTCAGTTTTGCCTGAGTTCAGTTTTAGGCAATTATCGGACATCCATCTCCCAACTGATTCCATACAGTCTTGAAAGTATTTGTCCCTTCCTACCTCATGACCTTGAAGCAGAGATACCACAATATGAGGTAAGGTCAAACCCAAACGCACTAATGAGAGGGGCCAATGATGAGACATACACGTTAAAAAGTGTAGGGCTTAGTGCTGACTCTTGCGGGACTCCACAAGGCAGTGCAAAAGGTTTAGACTGGTATTCACCTAGAGATACGATTTGTACTCTGTCTGCTAAAAAGGATTTTAGAAGATCCCACGCCTTAGCCTGGATCCCACAAGCCCATAGCCGGTCCATCAAGATGTCATGATGGACTGTATCAAAGGCCGCAGATAAATCCAGTACGATCAAGGCCGCCTTGCCACCACGATCCACGGCTTCCCTGATCTCCTCTGTGGCCTTAATAAGAGCCGACTCTGTACTGTGTCCCTTTCTAAAACCATATTGGGTGGAATCCAAAGCTTGTGTTTCGCCTAGAAAGACACTAAGGGGCCTATTAGGATGGCGGGCGGACTTTCGTCCGCCCGCCACACTAGCGGTGCTGGGACCGGCCGCCAGTGGTGCGGAGGTCCAGCACCGGCGATTAGGATGCCACCGCCACTGTGGTGGTGGCATCCTCCATTCCCAGCATTGTGGCGGGCGGTGCTCACAGCACCGCCCGCCACAATGCTGGGAATGCACTGTGTGCATTGTCATGCACAAGGTGACAGGCACCGCAAGGTGCCTGCCACCATGTCCATGACAATGCAGGGGGTACCATAGGTACCCCCATGTGCACCCCCACCCCCCATACCCTGGGGCCCGCAACGGGCCCCCGTAAGCAAACTCCACCTGGGTTTCCATGGCGGGGTCTCCACCATGGAAAGCCCTGCACTGCTGCCCATTCGAATATGGATGGCGGTGTCTAGCAGACACCGCCACCATATCCAGCCCCTTTTCCGCACGGTCGACTGGTCGACCGGCGGAAAACCGGCGGACGGTCTTTCCGTCCGCCTGGGTCCCCACCGCCATACTAATATGGGGGTGGGGAAATGTGAGGCGGGCAGTGGGAAATAGCGGGTGGATCGCCACGCCATACGGGCGGTGGCGATCCGCCCGCTATCCTAATGACCCCCTAAGTCGTTGATTCATAATTTTTTCAACCAACTTTGCTGGGAGTGGAAGGCGTGAAATAGGGCGAAAGTTGTTTGGATCCTTAGGGTCCAGGCTTGGTTTCTTTAGAAGGGGCAGTATTGAGGCAATCTTCCAGAGCTTAGGAAACAGCCCTGTTTCAAACATGACATTATAGATGGATGACAGTGATCGGGCGATTGGATCCGGAACAAGTTTGACCACAGCGACCGGACATGGATCATAAGGTGACCCAGATTTGGCTGCCATGAGGAGACCAGAGATGTCGGTTGAGGACAATGGTACGAATTTGTCCAAGGTATAAGGGCGAGCCTCCACGAGCTTCCCTTCTGTATTCGCCCAGGCAGTACTTAGACTGCTAAAGGCCGAGAAGATGGTCTCTACTTTATTCAAGAAGAACTTTGCGATATCTTCACATAGGTCCTGACTTGACTGAACTTTAGCTGGACAAAGGGAGGCCAGACTTGAAACCGTTTTGAACAACTCTTTCGCCGAATTTTTCGCTAAGTGAATTTGGGTGGCATAGAACTTTTGTTTAGCGGAGAAAAGGAGTTGTTTATAATTCTGGAGGCTAGTTTTATATACCTTTTTCTCTGTTTCACTATAGCCTTTCCTCCAACTCCGCTCAAGGCGTTTGCATATAAGTTTTTGGTTTCTCAGTTCTTCCGTAAACCAAGGGGCGGTGGGTTGTAGTCTTTTGGGGATGACTAGTTTTACTGGGGCTACTTTACAGCAGGCTTGCTTCACCCAGTTTGTATAGGCAATGGTAGCCTCCTCTACTCCCAGCGGCATTTGGCCTGCCGAGGAGGTAAGGAGCTCCCGAAGGGCGGTTCCCTCAACTTTGTTCCAGGCTCTAATTTCAATCTGTCCTTTCGGCCGTTTCCCCCTTGCACTCTGCACCGTAAGACTCAACTCAAATTGAACGGCAGCATGGCCAGTCCACGCCAGAGGTACTAGCCCAGTGAACAAAAGACCAGGGTGGTTTGAAAAAATACCATTAAGCGTATGGCCTGCCACATGAGTTGAACCAATTACGTGCTGCCTAAGATCGGCGCTATTCATCATATCGATCAAATTCATAGTGTCTGGTTCGGTAGCAGCCTCCAGGTAGTAATTAAAATCTCCCATAATAGTATAGGCGTCGGTGCAAAGGCCCTCTTCCAGCATACTTCCAATTGATGCTACAAAGGGGTTTCTGGCTCCTGGCGGTCTATACAATAAAATGCCTTTAAAGGTATGATGGTGGGATAAACTCAAATTAAAAGACAGAGCCTCACAAGCTAAATTAGAGGCAGGCTGAAATGCTGCTTTGATAGAACTGTGGTAGATAACTGCAAGTCCCCCCCCCTCTCCTGATAGGCCTGTTTAAAGTGTGGCATAGAAACCCTGGTGGGGTGGCTTTCACTAGGTCTGGACCAGAGGCTTCATCAGTCCACGCCTCTGTGATAAACGCTATCTTTACGTCCCCATCCTCAATAAGCATTGCGCACTCCGTGCTGTGTTTAACCAGGGACCTGGCATTAAGCAGTATACATTTCAACGTTAGGGTTTCATGTCCAGGTGCCACCACCCTATTATCAATGGGAGAACTAATAGGCTGATAGAGGATATTTGGTAGAGTCATTTTACATTTGGGACATGCAACAGGACGAGGTGATGACTTAGAATCGAAAGTAAAACACACACAATCCTTATCCTGGCCGGCCGTATTTAAACCTAGCAAGGTTGTCTTTGAATATGTATGAGTGAGGGGCTTACCTGACATGAAATCAGCAGGGATCCTAGCGCTGAGCGTGGGCCAAGCGCGGACGGGCGCAGACGGGCTTGCCTTTGGCGCGCTCGCGCCAGCCCTTCACTTAAGTAGAGGTCAGGGAAAGCCTAGACCGCTGACAGTCCTACCCCCCAAGATGGCGGCCCTGCCCGCCTCAAAAAGCGAGTCTTAGCTCGTTCCAACCCGGTTTCAGTCCCCCAGATTCAACATTCAGCATAAAAAGACTAAAGGTAAAAACAATCAGTTTTTAAAAATAGTAATTTAAAAATCAATAGCTCTCAAAATGTGCAAAATGTGCAAATACAACGATCGTGCAAATCAAGCAGATGCCTTGAAGTCTCCCGGCTCAAGCCTCAGGAGAAGTGACGATGCGCGCTCGCGCCAGCCCTTCACTTAAGTAGAGGTCAGGGAAAGCCTAGTCCGCTGACCGTCCTACCCCCCAAGATGGCGGCCCAGCCAACCTCAAAAAGCGAGTCTAAGCTCGTTCCAACCCGGTTTCAGTCCCCCAGATTCAACATTCAACATAAAAAGATTAAAGGTAAAAACAATCAGTTTTTAAAAATAGTAATTTAAAAATCAAATAGCTCGCAAAATGTGCAAAATGCGCAAATACAATGATCTTGCAAATCAAGCAGATGCCTTGAAGTCTCCCAGCTCAAGCCTCAGGAGAAGTGACGCTCTCAATTGATGTCTTGCGGAGTTGGGGTGAAAGTCAAGTGACTGTGGTTTCGGACTGAGCGCGCGGTCCATGTGATTTGTGATGTCAGGCTCAAGGAGCAGCCTAAGATCCCGGGATAGATAGATTGTGGTGTGGAAGACACCCAGAGTTGTAATTGTCTGACCATTGATTGTGGGAGTCGTGAGACGTCATCGACAGACCCACTCGTGATAGGGAGCGAGAGTGTGAGTGTTTGAGTGGCCAACGCGGGTCGTGGGTTACTGTGTGTGGAAGATCGAGTGATTGGATCCTATCGATTAGTTGTACGACTCTCCGGCCGTTCATGGGCAGATGGTCTGAGGCAGTTGTCCGGTCGTTTTGCGGACAGACAGTTGCCAGATTGAGGTAGACAATGACTTGTGACTGTCTGGTCGTATAGTGGACAGACAGTCGGTTATGTGACTGTTCGGTCGTTTGGTGGACAAACAGTTACTTAATTCTATGAGTGAAGAGTGTGAGTGTGGTAGATACGGATTGTGAAGGAGGGGAACTGCTGAGTGAGGAGGAGAAGTGACATCGAAGTGTGCCGCGCTGCGATAGGTCGGTTAGTGTAAAGCCGCGCTGGGATTGGTTGATCACCATCAGGAAGTAGAGTGAAAACATTTGGTGGGTAAAACACTTGATTTCATCATGAAATGTTTTAAGGTATTGCGGGATCTTTGCAGGGGAGATAGAGGAGTGGTAACTCAAGTGGGGGAAGAAGCACCACCCGAGGATACCGCAGCCCATTACATGGCCAAGAATGTAGGGCTCCATACTATAATTTGGTTTCAAAATTGGCAAAAGATTACTGAGAAGGAGGGAGATTTGGCTCTCCCACAGTATGGTTCATTCAGATTTGATGTACTGCACCAATTGAGAGCAGTGATGACTGCGTTGCGACCTCCACCCAGACCAACACAGTTCGAAGCGCTAGATGCATGGATGAGAGCAGCACATGCGAGGAAAAGAGATCGAAGTCAAGAAAGGGTGAAAAAGTCAATCAGGGCGTTTCAAGATGCGCGATGGGACGCATTGGTGAAAAGATGGAGGGTAGACACCATTTAGGGTATGGGCTGTTTCCTTTATTAGTAAAGGTGGGAGATGCTCAGAAGAGGAGAGAAGAGGAAGATGATAGTGATACAGATGACAGTCTACTGGAGAGGTTACTAGCAGAGCATCCACCTCCATACGATCCAAGCTCAGAGGAGGGAAGGAGAGCACTCACAGAGGAAACTGGGGAGCCGCAGACAAACCCTAGTGTAGGCATAAAGGGAAGGATGGCAGCAGGAACAGAGGGAATAGGGACACAACCATCGAGGAATACAGAAGCAAGTGGAGTTAATATCGTCACGAGATTACCGGAAGCTCTTACAGTGCCGGTCACCATTGGTCCCATAGTGTCAGTGTACGATCCAGATCAGGCAGAGAACGGGAGCTTAATACGATCAGAAATGGGAGAGAGCACTGGTTCTGGAGGAAATGGTACAGTGAGTGGAACAGGTCACATTTCGAGACCCAAAGAATCGAGTACACCTTTGCCAGCCACTGCAGATGCTTCTAGAGGTCATGTGGAACCAAGAGCAGCGAGATCAGGGTCTTTGGCAGATTCACGTTCCGATTTGAGGATGTGGGAACCTCCAGTGAGAGGTCCTAGTGGAAGGATGACGGGAGGAGACATTGCTCAGGGAGTTTCAGGGAGTCAATCTGTCTCACGGAACATAATGGAAGGGAGTCAACGTGGAGATCAGAGTAGTGAGAGTGGAGAGTTAAGTAGTGCATCAAGTCGAGGAACAATCAGGACTGCTATAAGGGCCAAAGTGGTGGACGTGATGAGGTTGAAGGCAGAAGTAGATGAGATAATCAGTGGGAGCTTGCCTTTAGAAAGGATAGAACTTTATGAATTGTTGTTTGTGGCGAAGGATGTAACTCGTAGGGCAAGGAAAGCGCATGAAAAATTGACAGAATTGGCACAGAGGTATGATGTAGATTTATCCAAAACAAAAATGTTGCAGGGAAACCATAGGTTAAATTACAGTGATCAGGAACTGGAAGAGAAAAGGGTCATAGGATTGAAGACACATATTCAAGAATTGATTGTAGGGATGCGTGCATGGAGCATGCTTGACAAATGGGAAGAAAGATGGTCAAAGAAGAAGAGCGTGAAGAAGAATATAGGAGAAACACCCCCTCCAGGAGGGGGGACAGTAGGAGTAGAAGCTTACCCTTTGCGAGAAGTACCGAGTGGAGGGTATGTGCATGTACCTTGGAGTAGAGGTGGCTTAGCGGCTTTTACCAATGATTTTCCTCGGCTGAGGGAAAAACCTGTTGAGTGGTGCAAGCAAGTTGATCGATTTGTCAAAATTTCGAAGGTACTGTGGATTGATTTGAATACATTGTTTGACATTGTAGTACCAAGTGATTTGTGGTCAGCATGTAAAATTGCTGTTGATTGGCCATCTTCGGAACCAGAACAAGATTCTATTACACATGGTCCTTCACATGTGGTCATGAAAAAGTTTGAGCAGGTAATCACATGGTTGCAGTCAAAAATCTCACCACAAGACATTGATTGGGTTAAGATAGACCGAACTGTTCAGGAGCCAAAGGAAACTGTGCATGCCTATTACGAGAGGCTCTTGCCAGCCTTCAAGCAGTACAGCGGGTTAGATACCCTTGACCCAAAGGATATGGGACAGTTCGTTTC
Organism: Calotriton arnoldi; assembly: GCA_963921515.1. Classification (NCBI taxonomy): domain Eukaryota; kingdom Metazoa; phylum Chordata; class Amphibia; order Caudata; family Salamandridae; genus Calotriton; species Calotriton arnoldi. Next base: position 1,947,507 of record CAWUFW010002264.1, read on the forward strand.
TAAATTTTTTTAGGATTAAGACCAAAAGTTAGCTTTATGATCCAACAGCATCTGATCTGCTGGCAGAATAAATCCGTGGATGAGATTCTACGGTATGTCAGGTACTGTAGTGACGAAGTGGACTCAAAGCATAAAAAGCTCAAAGACAAGTTAATGCTGGTCCAAATGCAGAATGCGGAAAATGTAGATCAAAAACAGTCAAGTGGAGAAACGTTAGGAAGAAGACAGGGAAACAATCAAGGAGGGACCCAGAATGCCTCGGGTCAGGGAAAGGGGAAACTCATAGACCCTTAGACAGGGGTGGATGTTGCCACGGTGAAGAAAACTACTGCATGTCATTATTGTCACAAGATCGGGCATTGGAAGCGCGAGTGTAGATCAAATCCAGCTATTCAGGTCCAAGAGGAGGAAGTGGTGCAGGCACCTGAAGTCGTTAATACGGTGACGAGACCCAAGGCCATGCAGGGGGGAACATTAAGTCAGCAGGTGCAAATTCCCCAACCGCCGAGAATTCCACAGGGAAATCGAACCTATCAGCAGATGCCCTTTATAGAGACTTTCGATGAGTTCGATCCAGACCTGTTGCAATGACGGTGCCTGAGGGGGGAGGAAGACTGTACTCTTGGAGCAGTCTTGGAGGTAGACCAGAGGGGACCGTATGTAGAGGCGGATGTTGACGGTCATCCCACCACCTTTTTGGTTGATACTGGTGCTACCCGTTCTACTGTGAGATCTGCAGTAGTTCCCAACCTACCCCTCTCGGGACAATCAATCCAAGTTGTAGGAGTGGCAAATAAGAAAATGACTAATCCATTGACTGAGGCAATACCCCTGAGAATAGGAACATTTCACAACCGACACCAATTTGTGGTATGTGACTCAAGTCCGGTTTGTTTGTTGGGTCGTGACCTCTTGTGTAAATTGAATTGCACCATCTATTGTACACCCAAGGGAGTGGAATTGCAGACTAATGATAACGATGTGACATTTAAATTGGCAAATCAGAATCAGAGCACAGAGATGTTTCTATGTTGACAGTTGAGGAACTCCCACTCGACCTGAGGGACTCTGTCTCTCTGGAAGTATGGGATTTCACCGGAGAGGAGATAGGTTTGATCAAAGGGGTTGAGCCAGTTAAAATCCAGGTTAAACCAAATGCCGAGTTCCCGAGAACACCCCAGTACAACTTCTCACCGGAAACGGTACCAGGAATCAAGCCTGTGATTGAGTCTATGATTGAGCAGGGAATCTTGAAGGAAATAATGGGAAGTCCATGCAACTCACCCATTATGGGATTGCAGAAACCAAGTGGGAAGTACAGAATCATGCAGGACCTGCGAAAGGTCAACACGATTGTAGTTCCATGCTGTCCTGTGGTAACGAATCCATCAGTGATATTGTTCCAGATTCCATGCGAAGCTGAATGGTTCACTGTGATCGATCTATGTCAGGCATTCTTTTTGATACCGTTACATGAGGAGAGCCAGTTTTTATTTGCTTTCCCTCTGGAAGACCGTGTGTTAACATGGTGTCGTATCCCACAAGGGTATACAGAGAGTCCATCGATCTTTAACCAGCTCTTGAAAAAGAATCTTGAGTCTCGTACTGCCACAGAACTCAGTTCTCGTTCAGTATATTGATGACCTCTTGATCGTGTCTGAAACGGAGGATGCTTGCAGGATCGATACTGTTGCTTTACTGAATCTTCTAGCAGAGAATGGACACAAGGTGTCCCCAAGCAAGTTCCAGTATTGTCTGACTGAGGTTCAGTATTTGGGTCATCGAATCGAGAAAGGCAAGTGAAAGGTGTCACCAGATCGGATTGAGGCGATCATGAATATGACTGTGCCTACCACTCAGAAGGAAGTCAGGATGTTTCTGGGGATGGTCGGGTACTGTCGCCAATGGATCCCCAACTTTTCCTTGAAGGCGAAGCCCTTGCAGAGGCAGACGCACAAGGATGTGAGCGATCTGGTACCATGGGATCATGACTGTCTGATTGCGTTCTTGGAGTTGAGAGAGGGCCTGTGTCGTGCTCCAGCTCTAGGGATGCCAGATTACAACAAATCCTTTTCATTGTTCTGCCATGAGCAAGAAGGTTACGCATTGTCAGTCCTTACTCAAAGTCATGGGGGGGTCCGTAGACCAGTTGCCTCTTTCTCAGCTACTCTAGATCCAGTAGCTTCAGCGTAGCCCGGATGTCTCAAATCCGTTGCTGCAACAGGTGTCAGCATTGAGAGATGTGAGAGCATTGTTATGGGTCATCCACTTACAGTTTTTGTTCCACATTCAGTTGAGCTCCTGATGACGAGGACCAAGACACAGCACCTGACGAACAACAGACTCACACGCTATGAGCAGGTTATACTTGCCTCGGAGAATGTGACTCTGAAAAGGTGTTCTGTGCTAAATCCTGCTACTTTGATGCCTTTGCCAAATGTTGATGAGGGAGATTGTGAGGACCATGACTGTCTTGATGTGACTGAACCTTGCACCAAACCGAGACCTGACATTGTCGATGAACCTCTGCCCGAGTCTGATGAAATCTTTTTTGTAGATGGTTCATGCTTAAGAGACAATGTGGGTCATTTGAGAGCAGCCTTTGCTGTATGTACCATCTCTGGAGTTGTGGAAGCTGCTTGCTTACAGGGAGTATACTCCGCACAAGTGGCTGAAAACATTGCCTTGACTCGTGCCTGTTTGGTTGCTGATCAAATCCGAATCACCATCTACACCGACAGCCAGTATGGGTTCGGTGTGGTTCATGACTTCGGACAGCTATGGTCACAGAGAGAATTTTTAACATCATCAGGATTTCCTATCAGAATCGGGGAATATGTGAGACAACTGTTGGAAGCCTTGCAGCGACCACGAGAAATAGCTGTGGTAAAATGTGTAGCCCACGGGAGGGGGAATGATTTCGCATCATTGGGAAACCGATATGTGGATGAAGTTGCACGTTTTTGCGCTGAACAAGGGTGCATTTTCACAGGAGATTATACTGGAGAGTGCCCAGAAAGAACCGAGTTCAGCATGATGTTAGCCATGGCAGACGCCTGGGATGAACTCAAGCATCTGCAGGGAGAAATTTCAGAAAAGGAAGAGGCTGCTTGGATTAGAGCAGGATGTGAGAGAAGAGATGATGGCATTTGGGTTTCAAATGATGGTCGAGCAGTGTTACCAGATGACTTACTGAGCCCTATGGCAAGACAGATTCACGGAGCAGTGCACATTGGAAGGGATGCTATGGCGCGTGTGTTCAGACAAACGTGGTATAATCCACGGTTCCGTGCGCTTGCTGAAGCAGTGTGTCACAGGTGTGTTACGTGTCAGCAAATGAATGCTGGAAAGAAAACTGTGGTTGCATTGAGTCACATGGGGAGGTCTGGAGGGCCTTTCAATAGAATCCAGCTTGATTTTATACAGATGCCTAGGTGCAATGGTGTGTGTTTTCTCATGGTGGGTGGAAGCGTATCCGACAAGAAGAAGTGATAGCCTCACAGTAGCCAAATTGCTGCTTAGGGAACTGATACCACGGTTCGGTTTTCCAACTTCATTGGAGTCGGATAGAGGAACACACTTCCACAGCGAAATTATGAAGTTGCTTTGAGCCGCTTTACATGTTGATCAAAGACTGCATTGTAGCTATCGATCAGAGGCTTCTGGTATTGTGGAACAGATTAACAGGACCTTGAAAATGAGGATGGCAAAAGTTGTTCGTCCACGTCACTGAAATGGCCTGATGCATTGCCACTGGTGTTGATGAGTGTTCGCAGTATCCCCGATAGGAGAACTGGCCTTTCACCACATGAGATCCTGATGGGGAGGGCGATGCAGTTACCAGCAGTGCCATCTACAGCCTTGATAAACATCACAGATGATTTGATCCTTGATTATTGCAAAGAACTGGCTGACGTGGTCCGTTCTGTGTCTCACCAGGTTGAAGCTGCAACTGCCCTGACCTCGAGGGACCTCTGCCACGACCTGTGTCCGGGTGATTGGGTGCTAGTTCGCAAGCACGTGAGGAAGAGTTGCCTTGACGCCCGTTGGAGAGGCCCTTACCAGGTGATTCTGGTAACGAATACAGCAGTGAAGTGCGGAGGCTTGCCAAACTGGATTTACATCTCCCATACTCGCAGAATTTCAGAACCCTTGGAAGAAACAGCTCCTCTCGTAGAAGAAACTCAAGCCAAGCTGTGTGGGTTGCTGACGAAGCTGGTTGCCCACCAGAGCAAGCTGAGGGGGGTCACGCTACACAGGACACAGGTATTGACTCTGAGGGAGAAGGTAACATTGTGAGTGGTATAGAGTCAGACTCAGCTGAAGGAACTGGTGCGCAAAGTGGTCGGGGGCAAAGGAGAAGTGCTGAACTTGCAGAAGAATCGTGGCCTGGGAGACAAAGGAGGCTGAATCAGAGACTAGCTCCTGAGAGAGACCTTGTTCCTGTGTCGGAGACATCTGAATCAGAACTGAGTGACTCAGAGCAAGCTCAAGAAGGCAAGAGAAGGTCAAGGAGAGTAAGGGTGCCTTGCCAGAGATACGCTGCCCCGGAGTGGAATTATATGGTCACTGATGCCGGGAGTAGTGGGGACCGGGAGACTGAGGTCTTCACAAGTGATCAGCAGAACGCCCGAGTTGAAGATTGATGTAGGACTGATAGTTCCTGGATTGAAAATAGAAGGGGTGCTAACAGTGACTGTTCCGAGACCTCCGATATTGAGCAGAGTGCGAGTTCTGATCCTTCAGGAACTGTCTTTTACAACCTTTGGATATCAGCCACCAGCTCAGGAGATTGCAGCTGTTCGTCTTGAAATTTTGCAACGTGTATTAATTGAAATTGGTTCTGAGCTTATAAGAGGCTGTGATTGAACTGTGAACTGTAAATAAGAGTTTAAGAAGATAACCTAGGCCCGAGTGAAAGAAGAATACATTTAGGGTTTTCTATAGAACAAGAAAGAGGGCTAAGGAAGTCTTTTTTAACTGTGTAAATAAACCCAGAGCAACGGAACTGTGAAAGAATTTCCAGAATTTACATGAACTGTGTTTGAACCGTTTAACCAGCAATCTGAGGTTAAGAAAAGAGACTTTTAGTGTATCCTCTTGCTGAACTAAACAGACAAGCTAAAATTGGAGTCTGGAAGTTTGAACCGTAGGTCTAAGTGTGTGATAGGTATACTCATAGTAGGGGTGATAGTTGTAATAGCAGTAGGTATTATTGTGTCTGTAAAAATTTCACATGATGCAGAAGTTGAGGGAGTGGGAGTGCAAGGGACATCCACGCCTACTACTTCTAGCGCAAAAGAGGGTATCGTAGGAGCTGAAAAAGCTATGCTAGATCAAGCTAGTCATATGCTGCATGTAGATTTGTCTAGAGGTGATTATACGCTTAATGCATATGCGAAGCTGCTATATGAATATGTAAATACGATGGATGTGAGAGACTGTTATGTGTGTATGCAGTTGCCTGCGTCCATAGAGGAAGGTATTCGTTATCATCATCTCCCTTTGACGTATGGTATTACATGTAGTTTATTGCTTAGTATGTTTTACGATAAAGGTCATTATGAATATTATTTTTCTAATTATGATGTAGTGCTTTCAGAAGTTCCAGCTTATAAGCATTTGAACAAGTATGATTATTATAAGCAGGAAGATAGAGTGGGGAAGTATTTCATACCTACCATAACTTTAGATACTGCCTATGCACATCGTCACAACCTAACATGTTCATTAACAGATGTAGAGAAGAAATTTATAGATCAAGTAGAAGATAGACATAGACAACTAATAGCAAATCGTAATAGTAGGGAAGGAAAGGTTGAGTGGACCAAGGAGGAGTTAGCCCATAAAGCGAAAGGGAGTAGGGGTCCAACAGCGTTGGATTTTGAGCAGGGAGGGAAGTTGTGTATGAGACAAGTCCAGACCTATTATGATAAAGTCTTTGTGGGACAGAGTGTGTGTGATCATACCTTCACCATTGAGGCTACAACGAAGAAGTTCTTACAGGATGCGATACAAGTGGTCCCAAACGTGTACTTCGTGTGTGGGAAGAATGCATATGTGCGATTGCCATTGAATTGGTATGGTACGTGCTATGTGGCAGTGGTGTTTCCGAAAATGTATCATGTTGAAGATTTAGGACATTTGGAAGGTGGATTACACCCTAGGGGGAAGCGAGGTGCAAGTGCAGGAGAGCTTGTGGGAGATGTCTTTGGAGCACTGATACCAAGTTTGGGAGTGGTGTTGAATGATGTCAAGATTAGAAAGTTGTCAACTATTGTGGACAAGTTGTCAGCAAACACAGCTCAATCGTTGTTGCTTGTGGACGGAGAGATGGTGTCGATAAGGGCTATGGTGATGCAGAACCGTCTTGCTTTAGATGTTTTGCTGGCAAAAGAGGGCGGAGTCTGTAAAATGCTGAAAGTTCAACAGTGCTGTACTTATATACCGGACAACAGCAAAGATCTGAAGAAGTATATAAGTAATATCACTGAGATCCATCATGAGGTGCATGACCTAGCTACGGAAGGAGTTTGGGACAAAGTGGGAAAATGGTTTGGTAAGGTAGGAAGTTGGTTTGCGTCCCTTGGAAAGGGAATTCTTGGTTACATCTTGAAGCCTATCATCATAGTAGTAGTCTGTGTGATTGTTTTGTTGGGACTGATGAGGGCTTATAGGTGGCATAAGGTGAATCGAGATAAGAGATCTCGTAGAGAGCAAGAGCAAAGGATAGAGATACTGCAGGACAGTCATTATGAGAATATTAAGAGCCTAGAGAGGTTCCGACAGGGAAGAGTGGCTACAAGTTCTGTTTAGGTCGGTTCTTTCTCCAGGGAGTATGATTTGTTATGATGACACTTGTCATCAGAGGGGGGAACTGATGGAGCGCGATGGTGCTCTAAAATTGTAGGGGTGCATCATAATCATGGATAGTCCGCACCCGCATATATTTCGGTGTTGTATTAACATTTGGTCAATAGAAACCGTGTTGTAATAATGATCTGTAAGTGAAATGATAGAAAATGTTTCGTGCTATGTAAAAGAAACAAAATGAGATTTATGTTTGGAAAAGAGTAACCTTTAGCGTATTGCAATTGCCTAACGAAAAGCCTATGTGTATTGTAATGCATTTTGATTTAAACGTGCATCATATTAGAGACTGCACGTGGAGATGATTAATTGTGTTTAACGTGTAATAATTGTAGATGCTTGCAAAGGAAAGCTCTGTTAACCTGTGTGTATAAATTGATGTTTAAAGGCCTAAATGAAATGTTCACTTTTGTGTAATTGAAGGCCTTTTTGTTTATTCTTATGTTGGCCGATTTGTGTAGCCCTGAAAATGTAATTTCCCTGGTAAGCTCTCGCATTTGGAGGTAGTCAGCAAATTTCATGTACATGCAAGGTTGTTATGTTCTCACGTTTCCATTGCAGGTGGAAGAAGCTGCCTTTGTTAGTTAAACTAACGCCTTTTGTTTTAGGAGTTAGGCATGGAGGAGAAGTGATACTTTGTGAACGGAATGTTGATCATTGGGAGCCGGTGTTCTTTCTCACTGAGGAGGCCTGGGAATCAAGGTCATCGAGCCGAACTTGGATGGAGTGAAGAAGACAGTGGAAATTTACCTATGAGAAATGCCCAGTGAGATGAGGTGATCTGTGGGCGTGTTTTACATCTGTGCATTTTGTATTAGGGACAGTGTCCCGAGGGATGAGTTAGGAGAAAGGGGATGAGAGAGGAGAGGAAGGGTGTTAGGAGAAGGGGGAAAGAGATCGACCCATATAACGTGAGTGTACTTCTTAGGAAGTCTTCACGAGCTGACACCTTTAATTGATCTTGCCTGGGGAATGCTAAGTAGGGATGTCACTCTAGTGATAGAGTAGGGATAGTCTAATGCTCTTTACTTTTCAGCCGCAGATGAAATCTGACTTAGATGTTGGGGCAGTCCTTGCCTGTGTTCTGTTTTTGGAACTTTTCATTCTTTTCATGATCTGTCTGATTAGACTCACTCGTAGATATGGCTTTGTATTAGTTCCCATGTACTTTTACAACCTCGTCTTGAGGTGTTTGTACATTCAGTTGTTTCTGGCATTGTAATAAACCCACTAAACTGGAATTCGGAGTCTGTAATCTTTTGGGTCGTAGTCATCGGAAAAAGTCGGATTGCCTTAATTGAGTTATTTCTCCCCTTTACACTTCTCAGCAGGTAACAAAAGATCCATTGACCTAGGGTTCCTAGTTAAATTCTGGTAGCGGAACCCGGCCTTATCACCTTTAATTAATATGGACGTGTGTACCTTCTTTGTTTACCTTGTAAGCATTTGTAAATCCAACATTACCTCCTCATCGCCTTCCTTGTCCAATGCCTTACTTCAGTGAGCTTTAGTCTCTCCTGCCCCATAAGTCACCACCTTCCCAAGCTCTGTTTTATGTTTACTAACACCAACCTCCTACAAACTCCACTGCTCCCAATCCCTCGTCCCGTTTTAATGTTGTGTCCGTTTTTGCTTTTTACTTTTCCATTAGGGCTGTCTGCAAGTTGCTCGGGCACGTTCTGTGTTTTCATTAAGAGGATGTACAGTGGCCTCTTAAGGGATATTTCTGTCGCTGTTGACTTGTAGGGATTGTGAGTCCTTCTTTCCAATATTTTATTCTGCAGTCTCATGTGCAAGGGGCCCGCATTAGACTTTTTGATATTTTCAAGTTGTCACTTGTGCAGCATTTGTAGAAGTGCACTGGGCACACACAAGAGGTCCTGTTTGTTTTTGGGCCCGGCCTGTTCCAGTATTCAGGAGCGACCAGTGCGGTGCGGTCCCTGGTGCCCGCATTTGTGTATTCCTCGCCTCTTGAGCCCTCTTATTTCTGGTTTGGCAGAACCCAGGGAAACTGTTTTTGTAGCACTGAGGCACAAGCTTCAGCAGGTGCCTGGGGCCTGTAAGGGTTGCTCTATCGAGCCGCACTTGTTGATAAAGCCCGTCCTATAGCGCATCCAGTATGGAGAATGGGGAATTCAGTGGTTCTTTCCCTACCTAGATGATGCCTCCTTCTCCAAAAGTGACTCCCATGCTAAATAGAGCAGGAATACCGTAAGAGGCTTGTTTTCAGATGGGCAGTTCTCACATATTTGAGAAGTTAGGGCATTTTTGTTAGAAAAAAGAGGGGGATGTGTCTGTCTCCTTCAAATGCCTCTATGTATCCTTATTTTATTCTATTCTGCTCAGAGTATATATACACTTTCATATATGTATATATGTTTTTGAAGGCAGTATTAAGTGGTTATTATGCCTTTTAGATCCCTTGAACCCTATATCAGGGTCTTCTTGTTTGTCTTATTCTGTGAATGTCTGGGTATTGAGCAAGATCATGCAGGTACGTGCAGAGAAAACATCATTCTTCTCCTTCTAATGGGGAGAAATACATTCATGGAATAAGACGACTTAGGGCCTAGTTATGAGTATGGCAGTGCGAGGACCGCCAAACTCGTGGGGGCGTAATGGTGGCGGTCCCGCCACCGCCGCACCTGTGGTCCGACTGCCCAATTACAACTTTGGCAGTCGGACCCCATTGCACTGCCGCAACCACCAGGGCCCGCCATTCCCTGGTGTTGCACTGTGGTCAGGGGCTCAGAAATGTGCTGGTGGTGCCGCTGCGGCAGCGCCATGCACATTACGAGTTTTAGGACTGCCAGCAGTGTCATGGAGGTCTTTACACCATGAAAAGGCTGGTGGTTCTGAAACAAAGGGGGCCTCCTGTTGCCCATGTGCATGGGGATGCATGCAGGGGGCACAACATGTGCCCCCATGTGTGCATGCACACCAGTTTCTGCACGACATGGACTTGCCATGCAGAAACTGTTTTTGGCGTTCCCATTGCGGTGCCCATTTTCAGAGGCGCCGCCGTGGGACCGCCAAAAAAGCCCGCCTGACACGAGGAAATTCATAATTTGGCGGGCAGTACGCACAGAGGTTTGGCAGTGCGGGAGCAGGCCGCCGGCATGGCGGTCTGCTCCCGCACCGCTAAATTAGTAATCAGGCCCATACTGGGAGACGTTCCCTTCTATCCTTCAGCTACAAAGCATCTGTTTCATAGGCATATAATTTTCAGAGTGACAGGTGTTCGTCTCGTAGACAGTCTCCAGCAACGATTTACACAAGTCAGTATCTTTACCTTCTTCTTGGGCATGCCCAGATTATGATGAAGACGTGATAGGCTTTCTTGGAGGTTCATCAATATAAAATGAAGGATGAATTTTAGCCTATAATTTCTTACCTATCAAACAACTTTCCGCTCCTTGCAGAGGAGTACCAGCAGAAACCTGATGTAAGTAGTTCTACCAGTTTCAGAGGCCATCCATTACCAAGCTACTTGCTATTCCAGCAATCCAGGGTCTACTGAAACAGGAATTGAAGGTTCCGGATAGTCTCAGTGCCAAAATTAATAAGCTTTATCCCAAGGCTGAGATATAGAGCAGCCACAATATCTTGTGGATAAGGAGGTAGAGATTGCACGAAGAAGAGCTAACGTTGGCCTATGTTTATGCATTAAATCTTAAAAATATGTGTTATCTGCCTTTCAGACTCTTGTTGAAGACTTAAGACTTTCTCATCGTATTTTCAATTAACAATATAACAGTTTCAGCAATCACATCTGGGGGAGTGGTTGCTGCACAATGTCACTTATAATAAAGGGCTTGGAAAGCTGAGGCATCACAAAAGAATTGTCTGCTGAGAACCACTTTTTCTGGTAAGAGACTATTTGGAGAAGAATTAGAGAAAGTTCTTGGTAAACCTATTAAAAACCAGAAACACACCCAACCTCTCTGTGATAAACAAAAGTATTTTGGCGGCAACAAGAACAGATTTGATCTAAATAGACAAATAAGATATTATTTTCTCCTAGCTAATCCCACTTTCAGCCTAAAGGATCTCAAGGGAATGTTTCTTCTCTTCTGGCACTAGGGGTAAGAGCAATCAGAAGCAGCACTCCTGACTATTCCAGAATGAGGTAAGATTCAGCATTCCTGACTATTCCAGAATGGGGAAGATTCCCACAAGGTGGGGGCTGCCTTGCTCTTTTTCAGGAAGTATGGAAAACGTATGTATCAGACCAATGGGTGTTTCAGATATTTTTAGAAATCTCATTTCATCCTGACTCCTTGGCCCAGTGAAGAGGGAGGCACTGCAAGAGAGTGTATAATCTTTGTTAAGGAAAAAGTCCATTCTTTCAGTTCCTTGGCAGGACAAAGGGTCATGCAATTGTGTTTCTAGTATAGAAATCCTCTAGATAGTTCAAGATGATCATAGATTTAAAATACCTTAACAGGTTCATTTCAACAGTACCCACTAAAATGAATTTGTTGCAGCAGGTAAATTCTCTCAAAAGGAGGCTTTTTTGACCAAGATTGTCCTGCAGGATGCTTCCCTGCACATTCCAATTGCTCTTTCTCACCACAAGTTCCTCAGATGTGCTCTCATATCAGCAAAGGCATTTGGTGCTTCTGTTTGGATTAAAAACAGCCAAAAGAGTTTTCACAAAAGTATTAGCAACTGTGATGGGCCTTCTCCACAACAAGAATAATGATCCATCCTCATCTGTACAATCTTTTGATTCAGTCACCATCTCAACAACACACTCTGAAGGAATGGGCCCCATGCATATGGAAATTGCACAACAAAGTAATGGACCTGGAAAAATGCAGCAGGAGAGACTATGCATGAATATCGAGAATACCAGAACACGGTGTCCATACTGAACCCACAATATTGGTGAGACAGAATATTGAGGACAAAATATAAAAAATATTGACAGGTAAGTCTATATTTTCTATACCTAAATCCACATATTCACCTGCGTAGTACATATACATTCAAGGTATGCAAATGTGGAGTTAGGAATAGTAAATCTATACTTACCTAAAATCAGTTACCTCTCCAACTGTTATAAAATGTGAGGTACTCGTGCTGAAAGGTATGTTTATTTCGCTATGTATCATCTTTAAGACATTGAAGATGTTCATTATTATTCTGTAAACCATTGTTGGTTTTCAATAAAGGTTTTGCAAACATAAAAAACAGACTCTACTGGATACCAAAGTTCTGATCAACATCTTCCAGAATTTTTGGGTTCTAAACAATTGGACAAAGTCACAGGTAATCATGTCCCAGGGGATGTATGACGGAACAACGCAGTCCATTACCACGCATGTTTTTACAATGCAGACGTTACACCGCATCTACAGTTACCACGCATGATTTTACAACGTGTGTTACTACCACGCATGTCCATAGAAGTACATTATAAGCACCATTACCACGCATACCATTACCACGCATAGATAACAATACAACACATGTTATTACAATGCGCGATTCAAAACCCATCAGAAAGAGTGTTTCATTGGCCCAAAAAAATAATAGAAATAAATAATATTCAAGTCTGTAAACGACACAGGACAGTACCTGATTTATAGTCCTCCAAAAAAAATCAAACAAATAACATAGTATTGCTGTAGTTGGTGTCCTTCCTCTATTTTCACTCTATGTATGCAGCCTATGATCAATCAAAATGGCAGTTGTTCTAAAAAGGAACAAAAAGAACTGTCTTTTTCCACAGTACAAAATAAATATACATCTGTCAGATTCTGAATGATGCGATAAAATACATTCCAAAACATATTTTCTTTTAAATTATCGAACACCATTTTGTGCTCAGTGGTGCACTGACTATGCTGGTGACCACACGCTTCAGAACTAGGAGTAGACAAGTGACAGTTTGCTGTTGAAGCAGTGCCACCTATCTGTTCAAGTAAGTAAAACGGTTACAAAAAACACACTTAAAAATGTACTAAATAATCCTATAACAGTATATTAATTCTATTTTACAGAAACAAAATCACAGATTTTTGACAAACTATCTGCAGCCATAAGTTTGACAACATTGCCTGGAGGCGAACTAATGTAACTAATCTAACATTTTTTACCATAAATATTTTTTTTTTCCTAAAACAAATACCTTTGCCTCAGGGAAGGTGCTGACCAGTGGTTGTGAGCAAAATTACTATAACTACTCCGCTGGGTACTTATCACAAGGAAGGTGCTGGACAGTGGTAGGGGTAACATTTTCTATTACTACTCCACCGGGCTTTTGCCTCATGGAAGGTGCTGGACAGTGGTAGGTGTCAAAATTACTATTACTACTCCACTGGGTGCTTGACTCAGGGAATATGCTGGACAGTGAATATGGTCAAAATTACTATTTCTACTCCAACGGGTGCTTGCCTCTGGGAAGGTGCTGGACAGGGGCTGGGGTCATAATCACTAGTACTACTCTGCCGGGTACTTGTCTCAGGTAAGGCGCTGGACAGTGATCGGGGTCAAAATTACTAGTACTACTCCTCCATGTACTTGCCTCAGGGAAGGTGCTGGACGGTGGTGGCGGTCAAAATTACTATTACTACTCCACTGGGTGCTTGACTGAAGGAAGGTACAGGACAGCAGAGAAGCATAAAATGGAAAGCATTTGCAGCAAATCAAACTGACATTCTCCTTCATTTTACAGAGCTTGCAATTACTGCATATTAGAAGAAGATAACAATCCATCATCAGTACACAAAACCATCAGGACCAGCACTTTAGAAAAAGAGGAAAAACTTGAGAGGTAAAAATATTTGAAATCCGTTTTCAAAACAAAAGTTAACAAATTTCGTTCTATAGGAACCAAACAAGGAAACGCTAACATCTCTCACTTTTCAAATTAAATAAAACAGCAAAGAAATGTCTCTCGCAATCAATGAAATGTATGAAAATTAACCATTCAAAAAACATTTTCTCTATGCCAGGTATAATGCGAATGATAAATCCATATGCTAATTAGAAAAACAAGCTAAAACCTCCTCTTTTTGTCAACATTACTTTACAGATCAAACAACAAGACACCACCTGAAATGAATAATACATCACAGCAAAAACCAGCAAAGAATTCCCCTCGCCTTGAAAAGCTACACATCAAAGAGCAAAAAACTAATTGAGGCAAATTTTGTTAAAACAACAGTCCTCATAAATAACAAGTAACTTTCTTTTCACAGGCGTCAACTTGTAACAATTTTCTCAATCAGAATATAGCAATAGAAATAAAGGCATGGTTTTCAAAAAGACAGTAGGCAGTCAAATAATAATGCAAAAATTATTTTCCTTTGCAGGTTGTAAATAAAACACATTTTTAAAACAAAACATTTATACACCTTTCAACTTTTTTTCTGTTTCTACGGACAGACAGAATGAAATCAGGCCATATATCTGCAATCCAGAAGAGGAAATAGACTGCTCAAGTATGGTGGCTACCTTTATTGTAAGGAGAGTTTAACTGAACCCACAAGTCATTGGAGGTGTGTGCAGTATTTTTCATTCCATTGCACATGCAGAGCGGTTACTCTTGGTGACACTGTTGAAAGGACCACCGGGCATAACCACTCTGCCTCTGCAATGGAGATTGAAGTGCAACAGAACATTCAACAAATAAAAACTCTTGCATCCATCTCTGAGGAACCCTGTGGCTCAGTTTTGAGAGAGGTATCTCAAAACATTCCTATGCATGTAGCAAGTTGTATGCCTACAATTCCTAACCTCCGAAGAATTATACAGAGACAAAAACAGGCAAGCAACCACAAACATGTAACACCCCAGACCTACTCAGACATCAACATCCCTCCTGAACTAACTGTTATCTTCATTAATTAAACTTTCCTTTTACATGACAACAAAAACCCTCAGAAAAGGGTACTAACCTTTAACACACCCCGTAACCTAGTAACTCCAGAGAATAGTGATATTTGGATGATGGATGGCACCTTTAAATCCACTCCCTATCTATTCACCCAAATATATGCTACTCATGCCAATATCTATAACACCACAGTTCCTTTAGTTTGCAGTTTACTCCTTGATAAGCAAACCTCAACCTACACTGAAATTTTGATAAAATCTAAAAACTCGATAAAAGTCCTAGAAAAGTGATTATTGATTTTGAATTGCCCATGATTAATACCATTACTAAATTATATTCCGAAACCCAAATACAAGGATTTTTTCCCAATTTCCACAGGCATATTGGCGAAAAATTTAAAAAAACATCCTTAGTTGAGGATTACATATCAGACAGTAAACTGCAATATGAATAAAAAAAACGAACTGTGTTATGCTTCGTGACTCCTGACTGTATGGGTGAATACTACACTACAATTACAGAAAGAATCAGAGTATGTTACACAAAATGAGGACAAACTGGCACCAGTGCTAAATTATTTTGTGGACACATGGATTGGACATCTAGGCAGGTCGGATCACAGGAGGAAGCCAAGGTTCCCAAGTAAGTGGTGGAACTGTTACACGACCTGCTTAAAGGGAGGTGCGAAGACTAAAAATGCCATTGAGGGATGGCACAACCCCTTCAACAAATCTATTGGTAGACCTCACCCTAACTTCTATCATTTTTGGGAATTTTTGAGGAAGGAGCAAAGAAATGTGAATAGCACAAACATCGACAGGTAGTTTGAACCCAGGTGTTTAAAAAAAAACAAAGAAATGTCTGAGCGACCATTGGCCCAAATTCAATAGTTTTCGTTGATGGTGGTGTCAGACTACCTGGACAATCTTGCACACATATTACATTTCTAAAATATCCTAACACCTACTGTAACTTATTTGCCTGTTTTGATCAATTGTTTTTAAATGAGATTGGCATTTTTAAATTATTTTTTATATATAAAAGGATTTCGGGGTTCCTACCTGATGATGTTTTCTTTCTTCAACTCTTGGTGACTTTTTAAAATCTACCTGTGACCAAGAGTCCAATAGTCCAAAGTGCAAAACAAATATTTCAAGAAATTGCCCAATTGACGGGCAAAAACACATTTTGAAGAAGACACCATTTCCAACATTGAAAAGTTGGATTAATTCCTGTGCTGTTTAAAAAACGCAAACCCAAAAATAAAATCCGAAAAGTAAACTTTTTCCAGCATTCCTGAAAAAAAAAAATGCACCCATTCCAAGGAATCCATTTTCTTCTTTGCATGGTCTGTGACCTGTCAATACTTCAAGCCTCATACAAAACCACGACGCAAAAAAATTACATTTTCAGAAATGACTTTTTTAAAACTGAGTTTGAATTAAAAAACAATTGTCCACACATGGGTGTACAACCAATTACCTGCATAGGAATGAGAATGTGGTTAAAACAAACAAAACATACATATTTCAACTAATTTACATCTAAGAGCCTAATTACGATGTAAGACATACAGGCCATCAGTCCGACTGCTGCATTTGGATGCAGGTGGTCGGACAGCAGAGGTCGGGGGAAAGACCGCCTCATCCGACAGGATCCAAGATCCCGTCGGGTGGCTGTCAGAATCTTGTTCCTTCAATAGAGGCTGTGCCTGCGCAGGCACCACCATAGGGATTAGGATGTCCCTTTCCGACTGCCTTTTCATGGTTGTCCGACTGCCATATAAAGGCAGACAGAAATGGACTTTGGGGGCCCCAAGCAGGGCACCCGTCCCCCGTGGGCCACTGCTAAGTGGCCCTGGGGGCAGATGTAGTGCCCCCACACATGGTGTGCACAAAGTGCTTTTTTCTACTGCAGCTTATGCTGCGGCCCTGCAGGCGGCCTCATCCTAATTGGGCTGATGGGACTGCCGACTCATTGTCGGGCGGTCTCCTGCCCACTGTGATGGCGGTCGGCGGTCCGGCGGAGTGCCTAGCTACTTCCCTCCTCTCTCCTTACAATAAATTTGGCCACCTATAACCTTATAACAGGGGTCCCCAACCTTTTCTGTATTGAGAGCTACATATGTTCAATGAAGCGCATTGAGAGCTACTGATGTTATTAGTGCTGTATAATTTCAATTTTTTTTTTATATGTATAATAATTAAACCAGGCAAAAATGTTCTAATTTAATAAGCTGGGCTGCACACAGGTGAGCTACTCAGATGTAACTGAAGAGCTGCAGTAGCTCACGAGCTACTGGTTGGAGACCCCTACCATATAATAATAAATAAAATTGTTCTTACCTGAACACAGCTTTTCCTTGCATCCGATCTTGACTGCGATGCTCCACCGATTGTAGAAACAGGTGCAAAACCACGAATGGGAAAGCATGGGAAAAAACTGTAAAAATGTATAGAAGAAATTGTTTTAGTGCTTGTAAAATGTTTAAAATATACTTGAAAAATACTTTATGCTCTTTAATATTTATTGTATTTTTTCAGATTTGTAAAATATTTTTTATAAAAAGTCTGTTTTATTATGTGTTGTATACATATTGTATTCAATTTATTTATGTGACTGTATTTTTCTGCTACCTTTAAAAATTGTTTTTTTAAAATAAATATTAAACATGAGTTGCGCTCTTTTAAATGTTAATAAAAATTTCTTTACAAACTGCATTTTGTTCTCTGTGGTGTATACATCTTGTATTTGATTGTTTAAATATGTGTATGAATTATGGGTTCTAAATGTACCAATTGATATTTTTTTTAATTTAAAAAAAATGACAAGTATGTATTAGAATGTTAATAAATGAATACTCGGGTATTAAAATTAATACCTGAGTATTAATACACGTTCCCACACAATGCACCTAAATCCCTCGAATCCCGTACCTAAAGGTGGGGGTTACAACCTTAGTGCTATGTTTGATAAAATTAGTAAATTAATGGTTAATATTTCATTTTTCTTTTTTAATTAATACTCAGATATTGAAATTAATACCCGAGTATTAATACACATCCCCACCCAATATCCTTAATATCCCATTTGCCAGGCACGTGAACTGCCATGTAGCAATGTTTTTCTCGAAGTCCGAGGAACCTCAGGCAATAGAGATGGTTGCTTTGGCATGTCCAAGATTCTTGCTGTATGCATTCCCTCCAATTCCCTTGTTTTCAAGGCTTTTAACAAGGATTTAGAAAGAAAGGATAGAAGTAACCATGGTTCTCCCATATTGGTCAAGAAGAACTTATTTTCCCCTTCTTTGTTTCCTTACAGTGGAAGAGAAATGGATTCTTACATTATCTCTTTCCCCCTTGACTCATCCTCCTCTTTCGTCGTCTACTCTACATCACCTGAGGCTGTTGGTTCAGAGGTTAAGCAGAGGGCTTTTTTAAATGCAAGTCTTTTCAATTCTGTTTCTGAGACTTTTCAGGCATCTAGTAGATGATCTCCAAGGAAAGGCATATGCCAGTCATCACTGGGCTTCCTTTGATAAATGGCGTAATTTTAAGAAGAGATCTTCAGTTCTTGTAGAATGGGTTCAACAAGAAGTTATCTTTAGCCACTCTAAAGCTACTATTTTAAGCCATCCAAGTATTTAGGTGACTATGGGGAGACTTTTCTGCTGTGGAACCCTTAATTGTCATGCTGTTTAAGGGTTTTGATCAGCTGAGTTCTAGGTCAAGGTCTCCTTACCCAGGTTGGGACTTGCGTCTAGTTTTATCCTTTCTTAGGGGAACACCTTTTGAACCACTGGATGAGATTTCAGAAAAGTTTCTTATCCTCAAAGCTTGTTTTTTGATTGTTATTACTTCATCAAGAAGAACTGATGAGCTGTGCTCCCTTCTTATAATTTCTATTGAAAGGTTTTTAGGATAGAAGTGTCCTTTCTTTAAGTCCTATTTTGTTTACCTAATATAAACTTAGCCTTCCATAAGAATCAGGAATAGTTCTTCCTGTGCTCTTTCTTCAAATCATACATCATAATTCATCTTTTAGGTGTGGTAAGAACATTGATGATATATCTGAAAAGAACAGCTGTTTTCAAACAGTCTGTTTGTAAATTGTAGTCATGCCACAGAAGGTGCAAATCTTATAAGTCTACGCTGAGCAGGTAGATTAAGTCTGTCATTTCCTTTGGTTTATAAGGGCTCTGAGAGGGATTTTCATTCAGTTCAGGCTCATTCCACCAGGGGAATGGGGCTTCCTGTGCTGAAATGGCTGATTTTTTCACTGTTGATATTTGCTGAGCTGCTACGTGGGCTACACTATCTATAATTATTTTTCATTTTAGATTAAACGTATCTCAAGTGCCTGAATTTGATATGGTTCACAGTTACTCATCTGGACAATTGGCCCGATTTCCAGTTTGGCGGTCCGACCGCCAGACTGCCGTTGCAGCGGTTGGAGAATGCCGCCAAGCCGGTGGCATCCCGCATTATGATTTTATTGCTGGGCTGGTGGTGTTACGGCGGCAGTGCCACAGCAGTGGCAATCTTCAGCTTATAGAGAGCATGCAGCACATGCCACCGCCATAGCGACACCACTTGCACATCAGATACTGCGTACCATGCACCATGTCATGCATGGCACACAGTGCATGCACGACAATACAAGCAGAGGGGGGCACAACATGCGCCCCATGCACACACCCCCTAGGGCAAAATCACTCTGGGGCTCTGTTTGAGTTCCATGCCATAAAAAAGGCTTTCTGAAATAGGCTGTGGGGACCCCAAGCAGGACCTCCGTCCCCCGTGGGCCACTGTAAAGTGGTCCTGGGGGCACATGTAGTGCCCCCACACACATTCATGCACTGTGTGCCAGTCACCTCTTGGTGCCTGCCACACGGTGCATGGATGTGCACAAAGTGCTCTTTCACATTGCAGCTTGTGCTGCGGCCCTTTTCATGGGCTGCAGCACAAGCCACAATGAAAAATAGCACTTTTCCAACCGCCAGCACAACGGTCTCATCCTAATTGGGCGGTCGGTCCACCACCTGCTTGTCGGTCGGTCTCCTGACCGACCTGATAGCGGGCAGCGGTCTGACCGCCCGTTATCGTAATGAGTCAGTATCGGAGCTTGGAAATTAAATTGGTGTTTCATTCTGCACTCTTGTTGTGTGGATACTTTTATCTGGTATCTCTTTATTTTTATCAGACTGTGATAAATGCATACCACTTGGGTATTTCCTCATTGAAGTAAGGAATGGTACAAGGAAGGAGATGAGATAATGCCTGCATTGCCTACTGGTAATTTTCATTACTACGATTCTTCTTTCCTCGTCCCAGTATTTATGACCCTACCTCCCTCCCTTCCTTTTGCCTTCATTTTGCCTATCTAATAATAGGGCTTGAGGATTTTAGAAAGAGGAATTAGGAGTAGTGGAGTTTATAGTAGGAGGGAGTCGAAGTTACTGTTAGTATGTTAGTAAACATAAAAGTCAGCTTTTAAAGGTGGTGGTTTATGGAGAAGGAACGACAAAAGCGCAATGAAGTAAGTACTGGGACAAGGAAGGAAGAATCTGAGTAATGAAGATTACTGGTAAGTATTCCAGGCAATCTACTCCAAATACAACAGGGCAGCCAGGTCACTTTAACATTCTTTATGATAATCAAACAGTGTATCCACTGGTCTGTGCCCTTAGTGGGAAGGGGAATTCATTAATTTCCTTTACACTAGGAAAATATTTTACCACAGGCTAGAACCAAAATCACACGGAGTCAGGCTGTAATCCTTTCCACCAAAATGAAGGCGGTCACAAAACATGATTAAGCAAAATCGTTACAGAAATCTTTTTTTTTTGGTTACCAATGATCCCATGTGTTCATACTAGATGATACTACAAATCTGTTTGTGCCTTTATTTGAAAAAAGGAAAAGAGAAAGGACCAAAATAGGACTGCAGCATGAGGGAGGGAAGACTCTAGCAAGTTATCTAAGCGATTATGTTTACTGTCACCAAACCCACTGACAGTTCTAGGCTCCATTCGGAATTGAGTCCATGGAGGTAGGCGAGTGGGTTGCTGAAGGGGATGTTCATATAGGGCCTGATTATGCATCTGGCGGTCCTCGCGGTGAAGCGGCAGTGGCGGTCTAGCCACCGCTGCACCGGTGGTCTGACCACCCTATTACTACTTGGGCGGTCAGACCACCATTGCACCGCCGCAACCACCAGGGGTCAGAGATCCCTTGTTGTGGCACGGTGGTCTTGAGGCCGCAATATGCTTGGTGGGACTGCTGCAGTCGCGCCATGCTTAATAAGAGTTTCCTCTCTGCCACAGTTTTCATGACAGTTCCTCCTCCATGAAAATCGTGGTGGAGAGGAAACAAAGGGGCCTCAACAGAGCCCCCTGCTGCCTCATGGCCATGGGGTGCTTACAGGGGGGGCACTGTTGTGCCCCCTGCACTGTTGTGCCCCCCTGTGTGCATGCATCCCAATAATTGCACAGCATGGACTGCACCAGCCAATGCCGTGCAGGTACTGCTTTTGACATTCCTATTGAGGTGCCTATTTCATAGGCACCGACGTGGAAAAGCCAAAGAACCGCCCACCGGTGACTGAAAAGTAATAGTCTGGTGGACGGTGCGCACACGGTTTGGCAGTGTGGGCGCCGGCATGGTCGGTCCTGCTCCCACACCGCCAAACTCATAATCAGGCCCTTTGTTATCAGTCTCCTACCATTATACATGCACCTGATGCTGAGAACAGGCTGTCAACCACCTCTGGCCCCACCCTCAAGCATCCTACACCAATTGATGGTGACGCTATATTGCCTGGCGGTGGTTGATGTTGTGCTGATATCTGGTGGCAGCCTGACCTCAGCAGCAGGTGGGCGTGCCATGAGGCTGATCTGAAAGCGTGCGGAGGCACCCAGTAAAGTGAGCAGACTCCTTTCCACGGACTGGATTCCAAAAGGGGACTTTAGGGCTGTTGGTGAGATAATGGGAATTATGCTCACAACAGAGTAGGGTAAGGTAGAGTAGGAACATTTGTCAGTTGGATTCGCTCTATCTGTATTATCATTTCACCCTAGAATCTGTAGTCTATGTGCGAGTGTCTTATGTCATCAGGGTGGAGTGTATAGAACCAGCGGCACAGACACCATCTCAGAAATACAGATACCCATTTCACCCTGCGGCACTGGTGATCTGATGCGGCAGGTTCTGCAGAATTTTGGAAAAGATCAGTCCGGGTGAGTAGCTCATCTAGCGCTCTCTGCTCTTGAGTCCTGAGGGCAGGGCGCAGCTCTTTAATGACCGCCGCCTCCGTTATACTCCAGCACAGAGAATCAAACCTCTCCACAAATGCACATCACTCACTAACCTTCAGTACTTTTTACATGCTCTAGTCTGACCTTCACCGTCGTTGGAAAATTGAAACAAAGGGGCCGATTCCGATTCGGGCCGGAAATCTCTCCGACCGAGCCGGACCCGGAGAGATTTCCGACCGATTCGGACTCTGGCAGTCCGACCGAACGAGTACGATGCGCACGCATGCCATCGGACTCGAGTCGGTCGGACTCCCATTGAAGTCAATGGGAGCCGGTCGTACAACGCGTACGCGGGCTCCCATTGACTCAATGGGTGCGAGGCGGACAAGGGCACCCCCTACAGCAGGTACGCGTCGATGCGCATCGCGGCGAACATGCACAGGTAGGGGGACCCATGGGTCCCCCTGTGTGCGACTCGCGCGCCTACGCGTGACAGGGGTCCGACGCGGACCCCCAAAGTCCGGCTCCGACAGCTTTTTCGAGCCGGACGGCGCGAGTCGTTCGGACTGCTCGCGGCGCGCATCGTACTTACCCGGCCGGGAAACGTCTCCATAGCGCGGTGCGAGTCGTGTCCATGCGAGTCGGTCGGAGCGTGTTGAAGCCGCGTTCGAGTCGGTCGGAGATTTCACGTGTGCCTGCATCGTACTCGCTCGGCCGGACCCGCGTACGATTCGGTCGGGAAACAGGGCTCCGAATCGGATCCGGTAAATCCGAATCCGATTCGGAGCCCTACCGGCCGAGATCGGAATCGGCCCCAAAGTGTTCTAATCTATTCTGTCAAGGTATTCAAGTATTCTGTTATTTTAAATGCACGCGTCCTCCGGCATCAGCTTATTTAAATTTAAAAAAAACAAATGTTTGTGAAAAAAAACTCTCGTATTTAGCACAGTTAATCAGTATACAAATGTAGATATCACTATAAAAATACAGTAAGGCCGATACAAATAAGGGAGTCTTTATCAAAATACATGATCCCCTATGTAAACATCGAAACCCCTATAAGATTACACATAATATCGAAATGCCTAAATAAATAGGCATACAAATATAAGAATGGCTGTACAAATATGACTATCTAAACAAATAAAGAACACTTATACTATCGACATATTATTCTTGTCAATGACACTGAAAAATTATAACCAGAACATGACAGCCTTCTATCACAATTAAGGACATTGGACGCTTGAAGTGGTCGGTGGTTTCAAGCAGCCATTTTTCATTACAATATGTGGCTTTTTCTAATTTCTTACTATCTAGCACCTCCCGTGTACATCGCATTTTTAAAATCTTTGCCATGCTACATATACGCTGCATGAGAGAAAAAGCATTGGTAAAGCCAATAGGTCAGGCACAGCCTGCTTGTCTTTTGGAGTGGTCAATGCTTCTTTTTTTTTGTCATCAATTTTGTAACAACCTATTTTTGAGGAACTGCCGGGCATTTGCCACTATAAAAAAATCAACATTGGCTAAAAGTAATGTTTTGTTTGGTTTCACAAACCACACTTTGCCATAACAGTCCCTGGTAGTGAAGGATGTAGTGTGTGGATTTGCCCTTGTGCAAGAGGAGAATGCTGTCACTCACAATTATGTTAGCCATTGGCTGAAGTGGGCTAATTCCTTGCCATGTGCTGTATGATGTAGTAGGTGGAATTAAAATGTAACTGACATAACAACAGACCAATGAATGAAAAGGGGTGGCTGAAAGCCTTATAATAATATTATATATATATAAGTTTAGTAAAATTCTAATGTCTTGCCTAATGCTAGATTTAAAAATAGAATAATATTTATGGTAAAAAAAAAAAAAAATGGTGATATGATTTGTTAACCAGGTCCCGGCAAGGATTTTTTCCCATGTAGTCACTGGGTGTTTTAGATTTCTATTTTCATCTTCAATGTGACATACTTATAAAGATTTGCTTTTTTAAAATTATTTTGCACTTTCAGGGCATGATGACAATATTATTCAGAAGGCATTCTCTGGACAACTAAAAAATAAGTTTTACAAACTATTATTGACCCAGTCCTAACTTTGGGCCTAATTACGATGTCGGTGGGCCATTGGTGGCAGTCCCATCCACATACAGGCCATCGGTCCGACCGCCACATTTGGATGCAGGCAGCAGAGGTCGGGGGAAAGACCGCTGCCTCCAACAGGATCCAAGGTCCTGTCAGGGTGGCGGTTGGAATCATATCCCTTCAATGGAGGCGGTGCCTGCGCAGGCACTACTGTAGGGATTAGGATGTCCCTTTCCGACTGCCTTTTCATGGCAGTCCGAACGTCATAAAAAAGCAGATGGAAACGGACTTCGGGGGCCCCAAGCAAGGCCCCTGTCCTCCTTGGGCCCTGCTAAGTGGCCCTTGTATCACATGTAGTGTCCCTCACACATCCACACACCATGTGCCCGGCACCAAATGGAGCCTGGTACACTGTGCATGGATGTGCACAAAGTGCTATTTTCTACTGCAGCTTGTGTTGCAGCACTTTTCCTGGGCGAAGCACAAGCTGCAGTAGAAAAAAGCACTTTCCAACTGCCTGCACAGCGGTCTCATCCTAATTGGGCAAATGGGACTGCCGACTCATTGTTGGGCGGTCTCCTGCACGCTGCAATGGCGGTTGGCAGTCCGACCGACCGCCATCATAATTACGGTCTCTGCTTCAAGTAGTGACTAGACTGCTACAAATTAGTTGACAAGTCTACCTACTGAATGCTACTTTGAATGCATGGAATTTTAGCATTGTTGACCATGTGAGATCCCCAGGATCATAAATGTTGAGTATCGCCCCGTCCCCTATCGCAATTTATTACCTCGTTCCTAGTTGACTGTTATATGTAAAGCACCCGTATAGCTTAGTTTGTTATTAAATTAGATGGGACAGTGGATTTAGGAACACATTCTGAATTTCAATGAAACATTTAGGCCCATTTAAAGATGGATTAAAAATGTAAAGATTCCAAGCATGGCCTGTATACGAATGCACAGAAAGGTGAACTTTCCAAATGTCTAAAGTGCACATAAGAGACAGGAACTGTATTTCATAACACCTGGCAATTTAAGGAAATTACCACATTTGCCAAATTTGGTAAAAGAATCACAGGTTCTTATGGGATGCAATCTAGACATAGGCATAATGGCATAAGTATTTCACATTGTCTCTTACTTAAAGTTGCAAAAGTGAACATATGGAAAGATTCAATATTTTAAGCCGAGTATTGGCATCCAAGAATGTCCTGGGTATGTGAGTAAGTGACATCTCTCCAAGCATCTCATTTTGGTGCTGCAAAATTTCTTATTGGCAATTCCTCCCCCCCCAAAAAAATACCTGCCAATTTATGAGAGGAAATATATTGAAAGGCCAGTAACTGCGTCCACCAGTGACTGCTGTAATGCTGCTCCAATCATTCTATTTAACAAAATACATGTCCAAAGCTGAACTGTGCCCCTCGTCTATCAGTCCTGCATGAGAGTTCAAAGTTCACATTATCGATATCCACAAAGAACTCAGTTGGCATTCCATAAAAGCATGGTTAAATTTGAAACAGGTTGCATATTATTTTTTGAATATCTGGAGATCTGCTCCACTCTACCTACATGCAGCAGTGCTAGACACTTGAGATTAGGTAATCGAGGCCTAGTACACGAGTCCGAAATTCATAAATCCAAATTTGAAGGTCTTAATTGCTCAAACTCAAGTTTAGCAGCTGTAAGGGACCTGATTTAGAGTTTGGCGGATGGGATACTCTGTCATAAACATAACTGATATCCCGTCCGTCGTATGACAAGTGCATTATAGCCTACTGCACTTGTAATATGGGGGATAGGATATTCGCCATGTTTTTGATGGAGTACCCCATACGCCAAACTCTAAATCAGACCCCATGCCCTTGGATTTGAGCCTCGTGTTGAACACCCCCCCCTTTAAGCTGAATCTAACATCTTGTTTGGTCAGAGAACACTTCGAATGCTATATTTATTTCCAAGCTCAGTTCACCTTATGGAAGACCGTTGGTCCAAATCACATCATCTGATCTTTATACCCTTCTATACATTTTCTTCCTTTTCCTTCTCTTCAGTCCCATCCCTCCACATTCTCTGCTTTTCAATCGAGCAGCTTTCATTGCACTCTCAGGGGCTTATTATGATGTCGGGTGGAAAGCCTCCTTCCGACCGTTGGAATCTCCTTGACCGCTTTGAAGCCCTTCAGACCAACTCAGTAGGTTTACATTCCGACCGCCCGATTACAATGTTCGTGGTCGGAATGTAAACTGCGCGGTCATTCCTTATCGGTTCCCAGCGACTTGCAGAGTATTCGTGTCAGTCGGAACCACATCGTACACCCCTGTCGACAGCGTTTCCGCCCTCGGGATTGCAATGTCGATTTCCAACAGCCTTTCCATGTCGGCCTGTCCGACACGGATAGGCTGTCAGAAAGTGACTTTAGCGGCCTACGGTTGATGGCCGAGGGGGTATCTATGGGACCCCTCTGTAAAACCCTGCACTGTGTGGCAGGCACTGTGGGGTGCCTGCGATAGGGTGCAGCGTTTTCCACACGCACCCCATTTCCCCATAGGAGCCTGTGTTACGGCCGGTTGTTGGGCGGAACACGCGCTTCCATAGGAAACAATGGGAATCCGACCGAACTGTGTTCAGTCGCATCGTAATACGGTAGTCGGAACCGCTGGTTGCAAGTCGGTCGACCCCGATTCCGAGTCGGTGTCAGGCAGAGGCTTTCCGCCCAACATCGTAATGAGCCCCAAATTGTATGCATCCATTATACACTTGCCTGTAGAAAACTCTTCATAACAAATCCAATTATATTCTCCTCTTATTCCTGCTGGACTCCTATAAGCCCTCTCTCATCCTAATGGACATCTTTTGAGGTCTGTCAACAGTCTGACTAGCTGTCTGCAAGAGCTCATGTCATACAGCTTAAATATACATAGGAAGAGAGAGGGACCGAATATTCTTCCTCTTCAGCGATTGATTCATTTGGGGTAGCCACTTCAGTGATTGCTTGAAGAAAGTGGCATTCACATTTTGGAGCAGTTGAGTATGTCTTTCACACAATTAGCCAATGACTATTGAGACCTCAATTACTAGTGTGTTGTTAAATTGCAATTTTGATGCAAACCACTGTTTACACAGGTGTTGCAATTAAGAGTGTGTCGGAATTCTCCTACCCCTCCTAGTTTTTCCCAGGTAATATTAGCAGGTTCAAAAGGTCTAGTAAATCGAAGTGCATACAGATTTTGTTGCAGGAAAGCATCCAATTCTGCATGGCAATGAGGAAAACTTTAAAATATTCTCTTTATTGCGCCTGCTGAATTGCATACCCCTAGGGTATTGGTACTTAAAGGGTGCAATATGTAGCATCTTATCTCCAAGGCAGTAGCAATTAAGGCCTAAATGTGTAGGACCACGTGCCTAAATCAGTCGCGGCTCCTGGAGGGAGTGCTGCGGGGCGGTGGGGCGGGGGAGGGGCAGGGGGGATAGTACACTCCGGCATACGGCCGAACGGAGTTAAGTACATAAATAAATAAATAAAATGA
This sequence comes from Calotriton arnoldi, assembly GCA_963921515.1. Classification (NCBI taxonomy): domain Eukaryota; kingdom Metazoa; phylum Chordata; class Amphibia; order Caudata; family Salamandridae; genus Calotriton; species Calotriton arnoldi. The sequence goes on from CAWUFW010002264.1 coordinate 1,975,093, forward strand.
ATTACATTGCGCGCGCCGCATCGCCATTTGGCGTTGCAGCGCGCGCAATTTAATTAGTTTTATTTATTTATGTACTTAACTCCGTTCGGCCGTATGCCGGAGTTTACTGCACCCCACCCTGCCCCGCCCCCGCCCCGCCCCACCACCCCGCAGCACTCCCTCCAGGAGCCGCGACTGGCCTAAATAGTGTTTTCAATTGCTGAGCATGGATGGTGAAGCAAAGCCTCCTTGTACCATCTTACAGGTGCATTTGTGATCCTAAAGGTGTTTCCACACTCCAGCTGAAGTTACATCAAGGGTTATTAGCACATAAATGGGATTTAGCTACGAAATGGGATACCGCAATTTTGCTTAATTTGCTGCAAGGGTGATTTTGCATCTGGGTGGGATTGTACACCTAAATATGGTTGATGCTCCAAAAGGTTTTTCACAGTTATACTGATGCACCAATGATGATTTTGCACCTCAATGTGCTTTCAACCAAATGTGGTTTCATACGGATGCAAACCTTTTACAGCTAAAGTGACTTTTTACTACCATATTTTCTTCCTGTTCTGTGATTTTGTTCACTTCTGCTGACTTTGCACCAAGGGTAATTTTCCATCTAAGGTCCTGATCATGAGTGGGCCAGATTTTTCCAGCCCCTGCACAAAACTCTATTTGCACAGAGGTCGGGATTCTGAGTTGTGAGGAGTTTTAAATTAACTCTGTAACTACGGGGCACTATTAAGTCTGGACCCTTAGTTATATTTCAACAGGACAAACCTACTAGGGAAAAACATTTAGGTGTGGAGTTTGTTGTAGTAAGCACCAAAGTCCATATGTTATTCTGAAAAAAACTCGAAATCGGTGAAATTTATCACACACAACAGATTCTTAACCCTAAGGAGTACCTACTCTTCTGTGCACTTCTAATTGTATTTCTGTGGCTAAATGGGATTTTATCTCTTAAATGTGAAAGTGCAGTACATGCAATGTTGCACTTTTGTATCTAATTATTTTTGCAATTGAAAGTATTTCCACATACCTACAGCTCTACTGATTAGACAGGGGTGTGTTTTGGCCCCTATCCTGTTCTCCCTATATATCAATGGAATGATCAAGTTTGTGAGCAGGTATGGCTGTGATGCGCCCAAAATAAGGGGGGAGGAGAGGACTTCTGCCCTCCTTTTCTGCACACGACACTCTGCTGATTTCCAAGATGCCACAGGGGTTGCAACAGCTATTGAAGACCTTTCAGCTGGTTCGTGAAGAGGCGGGGTTTGGCGCACAACAGCACCAAGACAAAATGTAGGGCATTTTCAAAGGAGGAGGTGACCCGATGCAAGAGACCATTGCTGGTGGGTGACACCTCAATAGTTGTGGCGGCCAAATTCGACTATCTAGGCATGAGACTTGCACCAAACTTGAACTGGGTAACCGCATGTGGAAAAGTCACAGCTGTCCCTGATTCAGCACACTGAAAATATAGCAAGAATAGCAAGAATCCATAGGAAAACTACATCTAGAAGGGTGACCCCAGCCCTTGAGATCTATAACATGAAGGCTATGGGGTCAGTTATGTACGGAGCAGACCTATGGGGTTGTATGAAAACTCAGAGTCTTACTGTAGTGGAGCACAGGTTTCTAAGATCTTTATTAAATCTTCCAGTAAGTACACCACTGACCCTTTTTTATCTAGACCTGGCCCAAAGAAGGTTCACTTAAAAACAGACTGGAGACTCCTGACCTTCTGGCATCAGCGTTGGTCTACCCAAGCTCTAGAATCCTATTGATTAGGCCTTAGAGACCTCATGGCCCCACAGTATGTTAATAAAATTCCCTGATTTCCTACTGTCAAGTATCTACTCTAGAAACTGGGCTTTGAATTATACTGGTCCTTTCCTGAGAAACTTTGTACAATTTACAGAGCCAGTATAAAAGCGAACTATTGGGAATGTGTAATGTGTTACTGTTGAAAATGGGTTGAACTGTAAAGGAATTATAGCTTTAGCTTTCACTGATTTTAATCCTTGTGCACAGTATGAGCACACAATTGACGAAATTGTTCCTCCACTGGCAAGAAAGTTGTACTTCCAATTCAGACATGGATCTTTACCCATCAAAGTTTTTAGTAGTAAATGTCAAGAGATGGGCGAATTACTAACCAATGTACGGTTCTTTTGTTCATCTTTCCACTATCTCCAAGCAAAGTGATTATGCCACTCTGCAGACATTTGGGCACTAGAAAGCATCAGGAGGCGTTTAGACTATTGCAAACGGACACAGGCAGAGCTATGGTTTTTGGCTTGGCCAAATACCTAATGGCCTTGTGGATAAGACGCTTAAAATGTATACATGGTAGTTATTACTGTAAAAGCAGTGGGCACAGGAGTTTAGTTCTTTTGTGAATACGATTGCCAAGATTGGATGCAAGCATGGAGGTGGAGCTTTTATAAGGTTTCTTTCTCATTATTGCACTGCCCACTCTAAACTGGATCTTAGCAGTTGTTTATTACTGTAGTATTGAATCCTGTTGTTGGTTGGTTGAGGTTTCCTATTATACTGCACATTGTCATTCAGTTACTTTTGATGTATTTATGCTTTGGTTACTTCAGATAAATACACAGTCTGCACTTTACAACGGTAACAGGGCCATTGTTATGGCTGACAGGGTTTATATTGAGCTGCTAATCCTTTTGGATTTTCCAGTTCCCTTGCTGTTATCATTATGTATCTGCTGCTAGCTCTCTTTGTCTTGGATTTTAAATTGTTTAGGGGTTTTTATTGTATACTAGTTTTATTCTTTTAATAACATCTCCCTGAAATTGTATTCTGATGTCTTATGTAGGATTTTACTAATATATTATCCAATCCCTATGTTTTTTATGTTTTATGTGATGCTTTGTGTTGTACTTTTATGATCCTAGTGATCTATAATATAGCTTTGATGATGATAAAAGTGCAGTACATGTGATTTTGCACCTTACTTAGTTTTTGTATCTAATGTTTTTTTTTTGCAATTGAAAGTATTTCCACAATCCTACAGCTCTACTAATGTTGCACCAACGGTGATTTTGCACTTGAAACTGATGTAACACTTAAATGTGATTTCTGCTCATTCATAAGTGTTAAAACATTCCTATTCATGTTGCATTGAAATAGTGTTTTTTGCAAATAAATGTAATTATGCCGCTAAATTGTGTTTTCCTCTTAAATGTGATATGTGTTCTTAAGAGTTTCTGCACTTCTTCTGAAGTTGCACCAATGCTGATTTTGCACCGTGTCATAATTTGCACCTAAATGTGAATGTGCTCTTAAATGTGATGCAACAATGCTGCTTATTTTGCACCAATAGCTATTGTCCACACCTTAATGTGATTTTGGACATAAATGTAGTTTGTTCTCCTAAATGTTTCCATACTAATGGTGTTGTTGCTCCTACAGTTGGTTCTTACCTCAATGTGCGGTCAACTGAATGTGATGTCATATTATGCACACCTTTTAACACTGTTACATTTTCTCTCTGTACACAACAGCAGCAATAAATTGTGGCTGTTGAATCATTAATATACCTTTTGAGATCAAGAGCCTATATGTTTTTTTGCACGATCTTATTATTGTCACAACGTTGCATTATCAGGGAGATCCCATGAGCACGTCCTGATTTCCCTTGAGACTCAGGCAAGTACCAACTTACCAGCTTGAGCAGGGAGACATGTTATGGCCCACACAAATCTCCTAACTTACCAATAAAGAGAATGTACGTTAGACACATAACAGAACTTGTCAGGTACTGTCAGACATTTTGATTTGTTGTTGTGAGTTCAGCAGTTTTTCACTCAAAGTGCAAACACACAAGAAATCTGCATTATTATTTTGGAGCCTTCATTCAAAGCCAGGTCTCAAAATGATTTTAACAAATGCGAATGGACGAATGTAGCAATTATGAAAACAGAGAACACAGTACACAGCGCATTTTGAGGCTCCCTGTATGCCTAATCATAGCTTCAAAAGTCTGCTTTTCTTTGAGAGTTCAGTGGTTAGATGTTGTCCTCACACATGCATACTTAATCTTCATTTAATTTCCAGCAGTCTGCAGTCTGATTCCAAGGCAACACTGAATTATATCTCTATAGCTGAATTGTAATCAAACAATCGCTCTACTCTCTGCTTACCCTGGAACTGAAGTCCTTCTCTCTCCCTGAGAGGACAATGAGTTATCAATTTACACCATTTTAACAATAAATTGTGAAACATCAACTACACGATTCATGATGTTGAATGGCTAGAAGAAAGTGAAAAGTCACTTACACATTCATGTTAATGCTGAAGCCATTATGCCTTTTCATATGAATTAAGCATTTCAATGAATATTTGAGCTAAATGCATGCTATCAGAATGTATGAAAAATGTAATATACATTGTTGCACAATAATAAACATAAATGCATGTGAGCTAATCATCTATTGTAATCACATAGTAGCTCATTTGTCCTAAGTGTTCAATGTATAAAGAAACAAATGCAGCTGTGGGAGTTGGGAATGAGGGGGTCCGAAGAGACATATAAAGCAAAATATATTGAAACCAAACATACAACAAAGAGTCTTTCATATAAGATTAGACTACAGGATCTGTCTAAAAGCACATCAGAGAGCCTATTCCCATCTGGTATTGACAGGGCTACACTAAAAGGCAGAACACCTTGTCAGCCAACCCAGAGACCTTAAATATTGACCTTAAATAGTGACAAATACCATACTTCCAGACTGTGGGCTATTATAATTGAGCACCTCCTTTTTTAAGGGTACAACTTGTGGTCCAACACATAACAGCAACAAACTGGAAGTTGATTGTTAGAAATGGGGGTCTCTAGTTGGCAGAGGTAGGTACCTTTGTCCAAATAGGGGCCCTTGCTTCTAGTCAGGGTAAGGGGGATACACTCCTAAAATAACCCCTGCTCAACCCCTTGGTAGCTTGGCATGAGCAGACAGGCTTATCTCAGAGGCAGTGTGTAAAGCATTTGTGAACACATACAGTAACACAGTGAAAACACTACAAATGGACACCACACAGGTTTAGAAAAATAAGTAACCTTTATCTAAACTAACACAAGACAAACGATAAGAATCCACAATACAGTATTAAAAATATGACTTTCAGATGGTGGAAATAGTTCAGTTCAATGCAAGTTATCAATGCAACACTTTTCTCACAAAGTACCTTAGATGCGTCACGCAAAACAAACAAAAGGGTCGCAGGGAAGGTGATGCGTCAGTTCCTTGCTTCGGGGGAGGCGATGCGTCTGTTCCTTACCGGAGAGGAGGGATGCGTCTGTTTCCTACTGCGTTCCGGTTACGATGCGACAAGATGGAGCCTCGATGCGTGGCGATGATCCTGTGCGATGCGACAAAATGGCGGCGCGATGCGATGATCCGGTACGATGCGTGAACGTTTGCAGCCGCATGGCAGGTGCTGCGACGATCTTCTCGGCGATGCGTCGGGACTCGGTGTGGATGCAGCGCTTCTTCCTGGTTGCTCGGCGAGGCGTTGGAACCAAGTGCGGATGTGGCACGCTTCTTCCCCGTGGCTCGGCGATGCGTCGGGAATCGGTGCAGATGCGACACGCTTCTTCTCGTTGCGACGATCTTCCAGCTCCCAGCGAAAAACAGTCTCTAGAGGTCCTAAACAACAGCAGGCACCTCTCTGTAGGTTAGAATTCCCAGCAAGGAAATTCAGGGGAGCTGGTGGTGAAGTCTTTGTGTCCCTGAGACTTCAGAACAGGAGGCAAGCTCAGTTTCAAGCCCTTGGAGATCTTCCTCAAGATGACAAAGCAAACAGCAAAGTACTTTTTCTCCTTTCCTTGGCAACAAGTAACCACTGCAGGCCAACCCCAAACAGCAAACAGCACAGGGGCAGTAATCTTCCTTCAGCTTCTCTGGTTCTTCTCCTTGGCAAAGGTTCCTCTTGATTTCCCAGAAGTGATCTAAAGTTCTGGGGTCTGTGTCCCCCTTTTTAAACACTCAAATTATTTGTTCTCTGAAGGCACAGAGTGTCTGTACCCAGCCAAAACCAGTTCTGTCCTCACTGGTGCAGCTTCCTGGCAGGAGGTGGAGACAGCATTGTTGAAAGCAGACCTGGCCCAGGAAGGTGAAAGGAAATCTCCTCCCCCTACTCTAAATTCAACCCAGGTCCCATTCAGCCCAGCCCTGACTCATCAGACTGCCGGAGCCACTGCTCTCTCCCAGCTCCTGTCACTCACAAGCCAGACATGCAATACACAAACCTAGCAGAGGCACACTGGATGGTTAGGCAAGAAAATACCTACTTTCTAAAAGTGGTATTTTCAAACACAGAATGTAAAAATCACCCACACTAAAAGATGCACTTTAACATTCTGAGTTCAGGCATACTAAACTTTATTTTCCGATCTTGTTCCTAGGGCCAGTTATGTTTATAATATGTTATAAACTAACTGCCCATTCTGGCCTATGGGAACAGATAGCCTTGCAATAGTGAAAAACGAAATTGGCAGTATTTCACTATCAGGACATGCCACACACATCAGGGCATGTCCTACCTTTTACATACAATGCACCCTGCCCACAGGGGTACCTTGGGCCTACCTTAGGGGTGACTAACATGTAGAAAAAGAAAGGTTTAGGGACTGGCAAGTGTGTGCACTTGCCAAGTCGACATGGCAGTCCCAGACTGCACACAGGCTCTGCAACGGCAGGCCTGAGCCACATTTTACAAGCTGCTTCTGTGGGTGGCACAATCAGTGCTGCAAGCCCACCAGCAGCATTTGATTTACAGGCCCTGGGCACACATGATGCACTGTACTAGGGTCTGACAAGTAAATCAAATCAGCCAATCATGGAATCACTAATCCATTACATCAATTTACAAAAGGGAGCACCTGCACTTTGGCATTGAACAGCAGTGGCAAAGTGCCCAAAGCATCTAGACCAGCAAAAACAGATGAGGCAACAGCAAAAAATGGAAGGGAGACACACGCCAATGGTGCCAAGTCTAACACATGTCCCCTACAGCTGAAATGTGGGGAGAACTACCCACCCTCTTGGGAGTTCTCTTCACTAAGGCGGAAAAATCTGGACAGACCATCAGCAATGGCGTGTTCTGTACCAGGGCAGTGTTCCACCGTACAGTCCATCCCCTGTAGGGAAATGGACCACCTCAACAGTTTTGGATTCTCACCCCTCATCTGCATCAACCATCTGAGGGGCCTGTGGTCTGTCTGAACCTGGAAGTGAGTCCCAAACAAGTATGGTCTCAACTTCTTCAGTGCCCAGAACACAGCAAATGCCTCACGCTCAATCGCACTCCACCTCTGATCCCGTGGAAGTAACCTCCTACTAATGAAGGCTACAGGTTGGTCTAGGCCCTCTTCATTCATCTGTGAAAGCACAGCCCCCGCACCATGCTCTGAAGCATCTGTCTGCACAATGAATTCCTTTGAGAAGTTGGACGCCTGCAGCACGGGCGCCGTGCACATGGCAGATTTCAGGGCATCAAAAGCTTTCTGGCAGGCATCAGTCCAGTTCACTTTCTTGGGCTGCTTCCTGGAAGTCAGCTCTGTCAAGGGTGCAACAATGCTGCCATACCCCTTGACAAACCTCCTGTAATACCCTGTGAGTCCTTAAAAGGCTCTCACCTCTGTCTGGGTCTTCGGGGGTTCCCAAGCCAGGATGGTATCAATCTTGGGATGTAGGGGCGCCACCTGGCCACTCCCAACCTGGTGTCCCAAGTACACCACAGAACCCTGCCCGATCTGGCACTTACTCGCCTTGATTGTGAGGTCTGCCCTCCGCAGCGCCTTCAACACTTCCCAGAGGTGGTACAGATGTTCCTCTCAAGTGGCACTGAACACTGCAATGTCATCCAGGTAGGTGGCACTGAAATCCTCCAGTCCAACCAACACCTGGTTGACCAACCTCTGAAAGGTGGCAGGGGCATTCTTCATCTCAAAGGGCATCACCCGGAATTGGTAGTGCACATCTGGTGTGGAGAATGCTGACCTCTCTCTTGCCCCATCAGTTAAGGCGATCTGTCAGTACCCAGACGTTAAGTCAAACATACTGAGGTACCGGGCAGCCCCCAACCGATCAATGAGCTCATCAGCTCTGGGGATTGGGTGCGCGTCAGTCCTGTTGACTGAATTGAGCCCTTGGTAGTCCACACAGAACCGGAGTTCTGGTGTGGCACCGGGTGCAGCAGCCTTCGGGACCAAGACCACTGGGCTGGCCCAAGGACTGTCTGAGGGCTCAATCACCCCTAGCACTAACATCTTGGAGACCTCCTCCTTGATGCAAGCTCTGACCCTGTCAGTCACTCTGTAAATCTTGTGTTTTACTGGAGGACTGTCCCCAGTGTCCACATCATGGACGCACCACTGAGTGACACCAGGGGCAGGGAGAAATGGTCAGCAAACTGTCCCAACAGTTGGCGACAGTCATTCTGCTGCTCAGGGGTCAGGGCGGTAGAGAGGTTCACACTGTCCACTGACCCATCTTGCTCTTTTGCAGACAGGAGGTCAGGAAGAGGCTCAGTCTCCTCTTCCATTCTAGCATCTGTTGCTAGGAGCATGCCCACTTTGGACCTCTCCAAGTGGGGCTTCAGGCGGTTCACATAAAGGACCCGCAAAGGGTTCCTAGGAGACTGCAAGTCCACTAAGTAGGAGACATTACTCTTGCGCTCCACCACCTCAAATGGTCCGGTCCACTTATCCTGGAGCGCACAGGGCTCCACTGGGGCCATGACCCAAACTTTTTGTCCAGGCTGAAACTCGATCAGAGTGGCATTCTGATCATACCACCATTTCATCTCTTCCTGGCTGGCTTCCAGATTCGCCTGAGCGAGTTGTCTGAAACGCCTAGTCTGGTTTCTGAAGGCCAGCATGTAGCTATATACATCCTGGGGAGGTTTACTGGGAGCTTTCCCCCAGCCTTCTTTCACCAAACTCAGAGGTCCTCTCACAGGATGGCCGTACAGCAGTTCAAAGGGACTGAACTCTAAGGACTTCTGTGGCACCTCTCTGTAAGCAAACAGAAGGCATGGCAAGAGGACGTCCCACTTACGCCTCATGGGTTCCTTAAGACCTATAATCATGCCCTTCAGGGTCCGGTTGAATCTCTCAACCAGCCCATTACCTTGGGGGTGGTAAGGAGTAGTGAACTTATAAGTTACACCACACTCCTGCCACAGGGACTTCATATACTTAGATATGAAGTTGGTACCACGGTCTGACACCACCTCTCTGGGGAACCCCACACCAGAAAAAATCCCCATCAACGCACGACGCACCATGGGGGCGGTCACAGACCGGAGAGGGATGGCTTCCGGGTACTGGGTGGCATGGTCCACCAAGACCAGGATGAACCTGTTGCCCATGGCTGTCTTGGGATCCAAAGGCCCCACAATGTCAATGCCCACCCTTTCAAAGAGGGTGCTGACCACAGGGAAAGGTTGGAGAGGAGCCTTGTGCTTCCTCCCGCTCTTACCACTTGCCTGGCAAGTCTGACAGGTCCTGCAATGAGTATCTGAACTCTTGCGCATTTGGGGCCAGTAAAAGTGGGTGACAAGCCTTTCAAAGGACTTGTCTTGCCCCAAATGTCCTGCTAAAGGCACATCATGAGCCAGACCCAGTAGGAAGGCTCTGAAGCGCTGGGGTACCACCAGCACATGGGCTAACCCAGGCTCAGCAACCTTAGGCTCACTATACAGGAGACCATTCTCCCAGTAAATCCAATGTGATCCAGACTGATCACCTGCTGCCTGGTTTGCAGCCTGTTGCTGCAAACCCACAAGAGAAGGGCACTTCTTATGCTCCTCGCAGAACTCTTCCCTGGAGGGGCCTCCTTTCTGCTGCCAATGGGTCAGCTCAGGCAGGTCCCCCAGTTCAGCCACTTGTTCCCCTGTAGATTCCAGGGCATCCCCCTCAAGGTTTGCCTCCTCCTGGACCGTGGGAACTCCGGGGGCCGGTATCCCGCACCCCCTGCCTCTTCTCTTTAAGGCAGGCACCTGGGCCACTCTTTCAGGCTCCAGGTCCTCTTGAATACCTTTACCGGCTGCCATGGACCGAGTGGTCACACACGCCGACTCAGGCAGACCCAACACCTCCAAATGAGACCTTCTCTCCACCTTAGCCTAAGGGGAGCTCTCCAAATCATTGCCTAGCAGACAGTCAACAGGCATGGCTGGCCTCACAGCTACTTGAAAGGTACCTGAGACCCCCCCACTCAAAGGGAACCTGTGCCACTTTGCAGAGGCACTCTGAGTTGTCAGCGGCAACTACAGGGTAGAATGTGTTGGGAATCACCTGCTCTTCAGACACCAGCCGACAACTGACAGCTGTCACACTGGCTCCGGTGTCTCTCAGAGCCTCCACCCTATGGCCATTGATGGTCACCCACTGCCTGTACTTCTTAGTGTTATCAGGCAGCTGAGTCCTAGGGACCATCTCACTGTCTCCTAAAGAGACTAGGGACATGTCTGCGGGACCCCACCCATCTTGGGCACCCGACTCCTCCCCCAGGGCAACACTAGCCCTCTGTCGGGGCGGTGCACCAGTGGGTGCAGCTTTAACCTTTTGTGGACACTTAGGATCCCAAAAGAAGTGGCCTACCTGACCACAACCAAAACATGTCTTGGGACCCCTCTGAACAGACTTATCTGTCGGAGCCCCGGGCTTCTTCTCAGTGGGAGGCTGGGAACCCTTACCTTGGTTCCCTTGGGGATTATTTTGGGGCCCTTTCTGGAACTCCTTCTGTTTACCCTTGTCCCCCCCACTCTTCTGCTGGAGAGCCTGCCCACCTTTGGCGGATTCTCCCACAAGACCCTTGTGGACCCTGGTACTGACCCAGCGGGCCGCCTCCACAGCAAGCTTCCTGGGATCAGTCAGCTTACTATCAATCAGGTGCTGGAGTAGCTCTGGAAAACAACTACTGGACAAGTGCTCCCATGCAATCAAATCATAGAGCTCCTAAAAATCATTTACTTTGCTACCCTTCACCCAACCATCCAATGCTCTGCAAAAAAAGACACATATTCCACCCAGGTGCTAGACTCCACCTTCTTGCAATTTCTAAATTTCTGCCTATAAAGCTCTGGGGTCAATCCATATCTGGCTATTAAGGCTTCCTTCATGGGGGCATATGATATCTGATCCTCCTTGGGCAATGCTTGTAAGGTGTCCCTTCCTTCATCCATAGAGCGGCCCAACAACCCTGCTCCCCAATCTTTCTCAGGGACCCGGTGGGACATCATCGCTACCTCATAGGCCTTAAACCACTGCCCAATGTCCTCCCTCTTCATGAATTCCTTAATGACATCCTTGGGAATATATACTCTTCCTTCTACATGCACTGAAGGTGTGCTGCCACCAGAGGGAGAAATCTGTAAGCTCTTTGCTTTCAGCTCCAGCTCCCTCACCACTCTCTCATGCTCTAAAACCATCTTCTTCTCTTCCAAGGCTAACTTCTAATTTTCTAACTCCAATTTCTTACTTTCTATATCATTCTGACTCCCCACTTTGAGCTCGGTCAGCTCCATCTCATGCACTCTGCTTTTCTCCCTGTCCTCCAGCTCCTCTGGGGACGGGCCCTTTGAAGAAACACTGCTGCCCACCCTGGAAGGCACTTTCCCCCCAGCTAGGCCCAATGGCCCCTCCAGCTGCCCATCTAAATTCTCTGCCTCCTCCCTAGGCTCTTTAGGATGCTAACAGGCATTCCTAGATTCCAACCAGGCCCTCAGCGCCTTTTGGTATTCTTCCTTCCTGGTGAGGCCTCTTATAGAGATTTTAAATTTCTTGCAAACAGCTTTGAGGTGTGGCACAGTGTAGGTATCAACCCTCTCTTCTTCAAACTCAATATCCACAGATGCAATGGATGCTGCTTTGCTCATGGTAAAAAAACTGGCAGTTCTAAAAAAAAATAGAAGTTCCAAGGAAAAATTCTACCAAAATGTATGTGGTTGCGTAATGGTCTGCACTCACTAGTAGTGTACACCAATCAATGTATGTAAATCACAAATGCAAGTCCAAATCCTCACCGCGGACCACCAATGTTAGAAATGGGGGTCTCTAGTTGGCAGAGGTAGGTACCTTTGTCCAAATAGGGGCCCTTGCTTCTAGTCAGGGTAAGGGGGGATACACTCCTAAAATAACCCCTGCTCACCCCCTTGGTAGCTTGGCACAAGCAGACAGGCTTATCTCAGAGGCAGTGTGTAAAGCATTTGTGAACACATACAGTAACACAGTGAAAACACTACAAATGGACACCACACAGGTTTAGAAAAATAAGTAACCTTTATCTAAACTAACACAAGACCAAACGACAAGAATCTACAATACAGTATTAAAAATATGACTTTCAGATGGTAGAAATAGTTCAGTTCAATGCAAGTTATCAATGCAACACTTTTCTCACAAAGTACCTTAGATGCGTCACTCAAAACAAACAAAAGGGGGAAGGTGATGCATCAGTTCCTTGCTTCGGGGGAGGCAATGCGTCTGTTCCTTACTGCAGCGCAGAGGAGGCGATGCGTCTGTTCCTTACCGGAGAGGAGGGGATGCGTCTGTTTCTTACTGCGTTCCAGTTACGATGCGACAAGATGGCGCCTCGATGCATTGCGACAATCCGGTGCGAGGTGACAAAATGGCGGCTCGATGCGATGCGACGATCCGGTACGACGTGTGAACGTTTGCAGCCGCACAGCAGGTGCTGCGACGATCTTCTTGGCGATGCGTCGGGACTCGGTGTGGATGCGGCGCGCTTCTTCCTGGTTGCTTGGCGAGGCATCGGAACCAAGTGCGGATGCGGCACGCTTCTTCCCCGTGGCTCGGCGATGCGCCAGGAATCGGTGCGGATGCGACACGCTTCTTCTCGTTGCGTCGATCTTCCATCTCCCAGCGACAAACAGTCTCTAGAGGTCCTAAACAACAGCAGGCACCTCTCTGCAGGTTAGAATTCCCAGCAAGGAAATTCAGGGGAGCTGGTGGTGAAGTTTTTTTGTCCCTGAGACTTCAGAACAGAAGGCAAGCTCAGTTTCAAGCCCTTGGAGATCTTCCTCAAGATGGCAAAGCAAACAACAAAGTCCTTTTTCTCCTTTACTTGGCAACAAGTAACCACTGCAGGCCAACCCCAAACAGCAAACAGCAGAGGGGCAGTAATCTTCCTTCAGCTTCTCTGGTTCTTCTCCTTGGCAAAGGTTCCTCTTGATTTCCCAGAAGTGATCTAAAGTTCTGGGGTCTGGGTCCCCCTTTTTATACACACAAATTCTTTGTTCTCTGAAGGCAGAGAGTGTCTGTACCCAGCCAAAACCAGTTCTGTCCTCACTGGTGCAGCTTCCTGGCAGGAGGTGGAGACTGCATTGTTGAAAGCAGACCTGGCCCAGGAAGGTGAAAGGAAATCTCCTCCCTCTTCTCTAAATTCAACCCAGGTCCCATTCAGCCCAGCCCTGACTCATCAGACTGCCGGAGCCACTGCTCTCTCCCAGCTCCTGTCACTCACAAGCCAGACATACAATACACAAACCTAGCAGAGGCACACTGGATGGTGAGGCAAGAAAATACCTACTTTCTAAAAGTGGTATTTTCAAACACAGAATGTAAAAATCACCCACACTAAAAGATGCACTTTAACATTCTGAGTTCAGGCATACTAAACTTTATTTTCCTATCTTGTTCCTAGGACCAGTTATGTTTATAATATGTTATAAACTAACTGCCCATTCTGGCCTATGGAAACAGATAGCCTTGCAATAGTGAAAAACGAAATTGGCAGTATTTCACTATCAGGACATGCCACACACATCAGGGCATGTCCTACCTTTACATACAATGCACCCTGCCCACAGGGGTACCTTGGGCCTACCTTAGGGGTGACTAACATGTAGAAAAGGGAAGGTTTAGGGACTGGCAAGTGTGTGCACTTGCCAAGTCGACATGGCAGTCCCAGACTGCACACAGGCTCTGCAACGGCAGGCCTGAGCCACATTTTACAAGCTGCTTCTGTGGGTGGCACAATCAGTGCTGCAAGCCCACCAGCAGCATTTGATTTACAGGCCCTGGGCACACATGGTGCACTGTACTAGGGTCTGACAAGTAAATCAAATCAGCCAATCATTTAATCACTAATCCATTACATCAATTTACAAAAGGGAGCACCTGCACTTTGGCACTGAACAGCAGTGGCAAAGTGCCCAAAGCATCTAGACCAGCAAAAACAGATGAGGCAACAGCAAAAAATGGAAGGGAGACCCACACCAATGGTGCCAAGTCTAACATTGATGTTACAATATTCATATTCATGAGAAAACTACAGTGAAAAGTGTTATTTCATAGCTTGCCCATGACATCAGCAGAACCCAGTGAAAACCAATACATGGAGTTTAAGCCAGAGAGTTCATCTCTGACACAGACATCACGTAAAACATTGAACAATTTTAAGACTTTAAGTAACATTTATATAAAGAAACTGCAATTCAATAAATTGAGAAATATCAACTTTAGTCAAAAGACAGAAACAAATTAAGAGCAATGGCTGAGTGCAGTTTAGCATGCACTGCTGTGGTATATGGTGTCATTTTAAAGCCAGACCTGTCTTGCAAGCTGGTTTTAAAATAAAACTATGCCCAAATTTAACTTTGGAATTAAAAGCATTTCCATACTCCAAAACTACCTTTGTATTACATATAAGTCTCCCCTAAGTTCTGCCCTAGGTGCCCCAAGGGTAGGGTGCATTGTTATAAAAAGCAGGGATAATATAAAATATGTTTTGTACACCCTTGTAGGGAAAAGCAGCCAAAGTCATTTTTCCCTGTTTTAGTGCTGCTAGCCCAATAGGCTAACATAGGAAGGCTTTATCAAACTTAATAAACCATCTTTGCTTTGGATCTAGCTAGCAATCTCATTCAAAGTATCAAAATAATGGTTACAGTAAATCCAACAACTTGCAAGGTTGGATTTATTATAACTATTACAGGAATTAAGTTTTAGAATGTACTTACCCAAAGCAGCCCTGTAGCAGCTTCTGATTGGTTATCCTTTGATAGCATGAACCAAGCTTTTCCCTGAGTAGGTGAAACAATATACCCATTTGGTGGGAGGATATTTGCTTCCTGGAGAAGCCAGGGAGAGGAGTGGGGATGAGAGATAAGCTGGACTTCAAAGGCAGAAGAACAGTTGTCAAGGGGCCCAGGACAGCCCCCACTTCCTTGATCCTCAGCTAGATGGGAGCCCCCCCCCAATTATATTAGGAGAGGGGCTGGAAGTGGAGTGTAGTGAGTTGTTAGCCACACCTCTGGGTTGGGTTACACAGACGCACACACCAAGGAGAAGTTTTCTCCATTTTCATTTTTGGAGAACAGTGCATTTTGGGGCACAAATATGTCACACTTCACATGAAGTGGTCATAGCAGGGGGAGGCGACCATGCCCCTATTGGCTGGGGTGTAATCCCATCCTGACAGCCCAGAATGGAGGAAAAATATGTGAGAGCTGCAGGAGCACTTCAGAACACTGCCTGGAACAAAAGAAGAAGACGGACTGCCCTGCTGGACCTTTGGACTGCACCACAGAAGGCTTGTACTCAAAAGGACTGCACCTCCTGCACTCTCAAGGCTCCACAAAGAAAGGGCTGTGCATGTCTCAAAGGAAAAGCTGTGGGACTCCTGATCAGCAATAGGTACAAAAGAGCTGGAAGAAGTCCCCTGCAATCCCAAAGAGAGGATCATCCTAGCTGACCAGTGGTAACTGGATTTTTCCTGGACTATGCAGGTGCATATAGCAGATTGAGTCTTAGCCCCCCAAGAGGCAATCCAGAGCTTCTGAACCCTTGGCTGGTGCTGCTGGACACTTCCCCCCCAAAGGAAACCCCAAGGAACAAGTTCCAAAAGTTTGGCAACTTTCTACAAGGTTTTGCTAAAAAGCACCAGGAGGAGACTGGCTCCTCGTCGCAAATCAAGCCACGACGTTGAACCGTGAATAGGACTGACCACACTGATTTGTCCTGCTGAAAACTACAGAACTCCTCGCCGTCGAGGACAAAGACTTCCAGAGGCTCACCTAGGCATCGTGCTGCAGCAGGCTGTCGTCATCGAATCGAACTCCGGACCCGAAGAACCCGAGGACACAACGTCGAGAGAAAAGATCCAAGAAAAAGACTAAGGGCCCAATTAAGATCCCGATCGGAAAGCATTATGACCGAATCAGTTCCTGAATGCTTTCCGGATGACTCGGATCGGGGGAGTCCGACCGAGCGATTTGGATGCATCCGAATGCTTCCGTATACGATTCGGTCAGACTCCCATTGACTTCAATGGGAGCCTGTGTTCCGAACGAGAACACAGGCTCCCATTGAAGAAAGGTGGCTGGGAAAATCGTGCACGCTGTGGCGGGCACCCCTTGGTGCCTGCCACACTGTGCATGGTAGGAGAGGGGGGTCCCTTGCGTACCCCCAGGGGTCTGATTCAGAGGGCCCCGGGTGAAGCGGAGCATGCTATGGGCCCCCAAAGACCAATTCTGACAGCCGTTTCATTCCGGGCACAGCGAATCGGAACGGCTGTCCGAATCTGTCATCGTATTCGCTCGCTCGGAAAACCATGCCCATAGGGCTGTACGAATCTGCTCCGAAAGGATACACCTGAACTAATGCCTTTCGGAACCAATTCGGACAGCCCAAATGGTTTTCCAGGCAACAAAATCAGTCATTCAGAACTGGGTACGATTCGGTCGGCAACAAGGGTTCCGAATCGGATTCGGCAAGCCCGAATCCGATTCGGGGCCCTTCCAAACGGGATCGTAATTGGCACCTAAGTACGAAGGCAAACTTTTGACCGGGACTTAGTACTCAGCCTATCTGACCTGCGCTCCATCGCGGTCAGCCTAAAACTTTGACTTTGACACGGTCCAGCGCGACCAAATAGCTGTGAGTGGCGCTTTAAGCTTTTTAGCACTAGAATGCACATTTTTTAATTTAATCTTTAAAAATTCATTTTATCCGTTCCCTACATTGGATTTTTTGTTTTTTTGTAGTCATTTTAAAGATATAAATACTCTCTAATTTTTTATAAATTAGTGTTGGACTTATTATATTGTATTTTTTACTTATTTAATGTTTTGGTGATATTAAATGCTTTACACTTTCTTGTCTCCTAAGGTAAGCCTCACTGCTCGATGCCAAGTGTTAGAAATGGGATCTCTGGTTGGCTGAGGCTTGCGCCAAAGCCAGGCAGAGACCACCACTCTAGTCAGGGCAAGGAAGTTACATGCCGAAGATAACCCCTGCACACCCCCTTGGTAGCATGGCACGAGCAGTCAGGCTTATCCCGGAGGCAATGTGTAAAGCGTTTGCGCAACACACACACAGCACAACACCCAAGGCACACTACAAAAGGAACTCCACACAAGGTTATATATAAAAATAGCCTTTGTATTATCATAAAACACATTAGAATAGTATTCACATAATACACATGGTGCCCACTGGCACTGGGCAATATCTACAAGGGATTATTTACACCTGACCGGGCCACGTGGGCCGCTGTCAGAACCATCACTTAGTGAACATATCATAAAGGTAGGACATATCATAACGTACAACCAGTAATCACTGGTAACCGCTGAACTCAGCATCAACCTGTAACATAAACCACATTATGCACAGTATCACATTAGGCGCAAAACCTTATGCGCCAACCTCACCAGCATAAACACATTATGCAATTATCTCTCCAGTCTAAACGCATTAGACAATAACATCCTAAGTATAAATCACATTAGGAAATAATCTCAGGGGAAAATAACTCACAACCTAAACGCATTAGGAAGTAATAACCTCACAAGCATAAAAACCACATTTTAGAGGTAACCAAAACAGGGTGCGTAAAACATACTACCTGCATTACATTTCCTAGCACCACATACTCACAGTAGCACATAACCTCATAGTAGAAAGAACCATAGCAGAGGTATAAATCACATTAGCCTATAAATCCTAGGAAAGAAGCTCACTAACACACAAATCACATTAGGGCCTGGCGCCCTATAAACCTAGCAGTCCCCTTGGCCAACTGGCCATCTCACAAGGGGCTCAAATGCCCTATGTCCAAAGAGTCAGGGCGCGCTGCCTAAGCAGCGGAAGTCAAGGGTGCGCAATATGCGCAGGCCTAAACGTAGCAACTGGCACTAAGTGCTGCGCAGCTGTGAATGTCAGGGGCACAGGAGTGCATCTCACTCCTACCTTTAACATGTCCCCTAAAGCAAAGAGAAAGACCTAAACGGTGTAGCTGCCCACTACTTGCTGGGTAGCTGTAAACATTCAAATAAGGCATGGGCTCTCAATAGCCCGTAGAACAAGTATGCCAGACGTTGGAGCCACACGGGGCTCTGAGGGTAATTAGGCAAAACGTTGGAGCCACACGGGGCTCTGTAAATAACTATACAAAGTGTTGGAGCTATCAAGGCTCTGAAACAATCATGGCCCCAAACGTGGGAGCGACCCACTGCCAGACGGGGCCACTCGTAATGTTGCACTTGGCACTGTGCCTTAATCAGGCACCAACAATAGCACCCACGGAGCCCCCCAGCCCTTCTCGACTCACCGGGCTGCTCTCTGGGGACTCTGCTCCTGCGGGACTGGCTTCGGCTCTTCTCGTTGAACGCGGCGGGGGCAGGCACCGGCAACATGCCTCGCACCCCCCCTCCGCGGGAAACAGGCTGCGGCGCTTGCGGGGCTCTCTCCATTCATGAGAGCCCCGCGTCACCAGGCGCCACACTTCACCCGGTCCCCCATCTCGGGACCGGGACTTCGGTATGGAGCCAGCAAGGCTCCAGGCTGCCTCCTTCTCTCCCGGCCGGATTTCAGGCCCCGCCCACGTCACGGGCAGGAGGTGCCTGACTTCCGGTTTGGCCGCACGGGCCGCTGAGGTGATTCTTTTCTTTGGGGCAACGTCGCGGGGTAGGCACTTGCGCAGTTTAAATAAAAACTCGCACGGCGGCCAGACGGGGTGGGCACCCGCAATAGACTCAAATACGCGGGGTGGGCACCGGCGTTACTTATAAAATAAAACGAAGTCGCAGGGTGGGCACCTGCGCACTAAAATCCGAAAATAAGCAGGGTGGGCACCCGTAAGGCCAGCAATCTCGGGGGAATCCCTACGCTGGGGATTCCCTCATGGCGAAAGGCAGCTCGGCGCCGCGAAGCCCACGCTCTCCATCAGTTGGGCAAATCACAAGGCAGCGCTGGTGCTAGAAAGGTTGCCTAAAAGCCCTGGATAAAATAAAGCTAAAGGTCCCAGGGGGCTTCCAGGCATCAAGGGCAAGGCAGGGCCCAGGGCTAACAGAAATTAAGCAAAAGGGTTCCAGGGCATAGCTAGGCCCAGGGAGGCAGCCCTCCTGGCAAGTCCTCCTGGGCCCCAGCAGCAGCACGCCCTGCAGGAGTCAGGATCCACAAGCAAGAACCACTTCATGGGGTCACAGCCCCTTCTTTTATACACCATTTTCCTTTGTCTACAAGGTGCAGGGCTTGGGGGAACCAGATACAACTGGTTATGGGGGGATTTGGAGCACTTTGTTTTGCTCAGCTCCTCTCTCCTTTCAGAGTGTAGGCTAGGGACATCAGACGCACCATAGGAGGTGGAGACAGCATTGTAGAGGGAAGGCACAGCCCTATTCAGGTCCCAGGTGCAACTCCTCCCACCCATCTACATGGAGATCTCTCCATTCAGCCCTGCGCTGACTCACCCTGCCCCTCCTGGAGCCACACACACCTCCCAGGCCCTGTCACTCACAAGCCAGACATGCAATTCACATCCGGCAGGCAGACACAGAGCACACAGAAATGCCAACTTCTAGAAGTGGCATTTCTCTACCAGTCACCATAAATCTGCGCACACCATTGCGCAGCATTTATTCTCACGAATTCAGACATACTAGACTTGACCACACTGCTCCTCACATAACAGGAATTACCACTGACACACTCATCCTCAATGCATTCCTATGGGAGGGCAGACCAATCTCACCACACGCACACAGCGCGCATGCACTTTACACTGGACCACAGTGCTAAAGTGCCCAGAGACTTAAAACTACTAACACCAAGTTCCATATAAGGCAAAAAGTTCAGGGGTGAACCTGCCAAAAAGGGCCATTTCCAACACCAAGCTACCAAGAGTTGAGCAAGGGTTAATTTATTGAGATTTGATTGGACCTTAGCAGTGATTTTGGTATTATTACTAGCAGAAGGTGAATACCGGCACCTCATAATAATTCACTTTCCTAGAAGCACTATTAGCTAAACAATGAATTCAGCCTAGTATAAGTAGTGACTCACATATTTTATTTTTTTATTATATCAAATTACTTTGCAGTGCCATTGCCTTTTCTAATCTTGGGACACCTAGAAACAATATGTAGCACTGCAGGCTTGTGTTGCACACTAAATAACACCCCTGCTGTGCTCCTCACTGTTGTAGGCCTGGTTTCACAATGCAGCAGTTTGCACTACTCTTCTAAAAAGCTATACATACAGTGAGCTACAGAAGAGTAAACATTTGTCATCTCATGCTATTAGTTGTTAATGTATTATTCCACCTCCTATGAAACACTTCAGTTGCAGTGCATGTTGTGCTTTATTTTCAACATGTGGCAGGAACAATTTGATGACTATGGAAGCTATCTTGAAAAGAAGACTTCTCCATCTAAAGCAACATGTTCTGCATTATAAGCAAATGCGTACCCAAAATTTAAAGTACAGGTTACGTTAAATATAAAAATGTTCTATATTCTGTGTAATTTGTAATTTTGAAAGAATATGATTTTTTGGTGTGAAAACAATAGTCCTTAAAAATAACTTTAAAAAAAATTAATAAAAAAACACCTTACAACTATTATCCAGCATGTGCATATTTTTCTTGATGAGCTTGTCATTACTTTACTCCAGCACATCGTTCTTGATGTTGGATCAGCAGTTATTTTTCATTGTGAAAGATTGTATGTACCTTAATGGTTCTTCCTTTTTGTCACTGGGTGTATATGTCTGTCACAACTTCGTTATTGCAGTCAAGACGATGTTGTGGAACATGTCATGCTGTCCACCCCACATACTCACTCTTTGACCTGGCCCTCTCTGCAGAGTCACCCCCAAACTTTTTGCCTTTTTCCCTCCACTTTTTGCTGAATTCTTTTTTGTTGGCCTTAGGACTCTGTACTTTACCACTGCTAACCAGTGCTACAGTGCTCGTGCTCTCTCTCCTAAACATGGTTTAATTGGCTTATACCCAATTGGCATATTTTGCTTATAAGTCCCTTATAGAGTGGTATGACATATGCCCAGGGCCTGCAAATTAAATGATGCCAGTGGGCCTGCAGCACTTATTGTGCCACTCACTTCAATAGCACCTTAAAACATGTCCCAGGCCTGCCATTGCAGCCTGAATGCAGTTTTAAACTGCTATGTCGACTTAGCATTAAAACCACTTGCCAAGCTGTAAACTCCCCTTTTAGTACACATAGGTCACCCTTAAAGTAGTCCCTAGGTAGCCCATAGGGCAGGGTGCTGTGTAATTAAAAGGTTGGACATGTACTTTTAAGTTTTACATGCCCTGCTAGTGAAAAACTGGTAGCTACATCATGTTTGGTATCTATGAAATTGTAATGATAAACCCTGTTTAATGGTAAAGTTGGATTTTTCACAACAATTTTGAAAATGCCACTTTTAGAAAGTGTTCAATAACTAACAAAAGGTTGGGCCTGTTTACTGTCAGCCAGGCTAGGCCACTATTATATATCCAAGGAACAAACAAGCACAAGTACTGACTCTGTTTTGACAACACAATGAATTCAATTTTTAATCACACAACTTAATTATTGTGATCACTCTTTAATTCTCACATTGCACATCAAAAAGTATCCATTCCACATATAACTGTCAATGACAGAGGAGAAACATCTTCATATAACAGAACACAAAATCATACATTAATCTTTCAAAATTCATATCTCCGGTTCCCTACATTGGATTTTTGTTTTTTTGGAGTCATTTTAAAGATAAAAATACTCTCTAATTTCTTATAAATTAGTTTTGGACTTTTATTATATTGTATCTTTTACTTATTTAATTTTTTGGTGATACTAAATGCTTTACACTTTCTTGTCTCCTAAGTTAAGCCTCACTGCTTTGTAATCACACAACTTAATTATTGTGATCGCCCTTTAATTCTCACATTGTACATCAAAAATGATCCATTCCACATATAACTGTCAATGATAGAGGAGAAACATCTTTTACAGAACACAAAATCATACATTACATCTCCCACAACAGACATCAACACATTAAACCTACTATGATTTGATAAACACAACATTAAAACACATGACAGAAAACATGTAACGATCAATATACCAGTTCTGAAATTGGAAAAAACAAAAGGGGCACAAAGTGAAATGCCCTTACTCAGCCTCTGCTGAATTGGCTTATAATCTAGGAGTGTTCACCTTTCTTTTAATTTAAGGCCTCACTGGATCTGACCATTCAATTTATTTTGCACCAATTATTCCCTGTCAGCCTATAATTCTCTTTTACATAAGCCCACAACCTAGGTGTCAAGCTGCCAACGCGTTTCAAACCCAACGTTGATTAGGGTTTCTCTTCAGGGCTCAGAACTTTTAGAAAGTTGCCATTTTCCTACCCATTGCCCTTTGTTCCAGCAGCCTGTCTTGGGTCACATGACTGGGTGTAGCTGAGAGTTAGACTTTGTTAATTACTCCCAGACAGTCATAAAATAGAGGGATTAGGTGTGCCTCAGTGTGCTTTCTGCTGGCAGGATGGGGGGAGCAGCTTAGCACAGCCCGCTTACAAGTGAATAGTGTGTGCTCTGCCTTTACACAAAGGGCCTAGCGACCCTGTATTGTCACTGCAGCCAGCTTGGAGCCAGGGCAGGGCAATCAGGAAGTTCCATGCAATTCAAAGAAACTTTCCAGAAGCTTCTCCCGCCTTCCAGAAGAAGGGCACCAAGGTGTAAAAATAGGACCCTCAGACCCACTCTTCAGTTTAATACTGGACCTGCAAAAGGACTCTCAGAGGACTCCCTGCTGCTGTGACCTGTTATTTACTCTGCCAGGCTGCTGCTGTACTTGGAAGGACTGCATTGATGCCTCAAGCCTGCATTGAACCCTCAGAGACCAGCCCAGCTGTTGAGCCCTACATCTTCATCTCCACCCAGGACTACCAGAAGTGACTCCAAAGGCTAGTTTGCTGGCCTCTTGTTTAGAATCACAGGGACACAAAAGGCTTCCACCATCTTGAACCTGGACTTGGATCCAGCTTGAGTGAGTCTTGAGCCCCCAAGAGGTGTCCCACCAGTCCTGGACCCTTGGCTGAGGTGCTACTGGTGCCCAGATGGCCAATTCTCAAAACTAAGGGCTTAGAAAAAACGTTGGCCAAAAGCTGCTCTGAAAACCTGGAGGAGTCCGGAACCAATCTGCTCGCCTATCCGCCCGAGGTGCATCGCTGGTTGGATTGACTTTGTGTCTTCTCCCGCTACGTTCTTCTCCAAAGCAGCAAATTATTTTCAGCAGTCCTTTCCCAAAGGAGTGTCTGACCTCATGGAACTATCTTCGGCTACGGCCTCTTGCCTCCTCAAGCTGGAAATATTTGACTTCCATCTCGGCGACTAAGTCTAAGCATAGAAATCTTTACTGCGACTTTGACTCAAGGCCATCCGACGACGACGCCTCCAGCAGCCTAGCCCTGCTGAACTTTACCTTCGCAGCCACTTTTTCTCAGAATTTCTCCTAAGTTAAGGGCTGACCGGTCCCAATCCACTACTTGTATCTGAACTGCGCTCCATCGCAGTCGGACATATTTTTTTACTTTGACCCGGTCTCGCGTGACTATACATCTGCAGTTGGCGCTTTGATCTTTTTGGCACTAATTTTCACTAAAAACCTTTGAAGTTCATAACTCCGGCTCTACTAATTGCATTTTTGTCATTTTGGTGTCAAATAATTTAATAAAACATACTCGACTTTTCTAAATTGATTTTGGAGTTTTCTTGTATTGTGTTTTTACTTTATTACTGTTTGTGTGCTGCATAACTACTATACAAATTGGCTCTAAGACTCACTGCTTTTTGTGCAATGCTACCCATGGTTAAGTACAGGTTGATTTTGAGACTTTTTGTGATTCACCCTGCAAAGGATTGTGACTGTTGCTTGACCAGGGATCACACCCCAGTCAATCAACAAACCAATTTCTCACATTATTGGTTGTGAAAGACTATGGGCCAGATGTATGAACTGCCAAATAGCGACTCGCAAATTGCGTTGCTTTTGAGACTCAAAATTTCCGACTCGCTATTTGGCATGCACAACAGTGTCTTGGACACTGTTTGCGATTCCCAATGGGGTCGCAAAATGCGAGGCTCATGAATATTAATGAGCCACTACTTGAAGTAGGTGGTAATTTGCGAGTGTTTTGCGACCGCAATTGCGGTCGCAAAACATTAGTACATGGCTATTGAGTCGCTATTTGGAAGGGAACGCCCCTTCCAAATACCGAGTCGCAAAACAGTATTTTGCGAGTCGCAATTTATTTGGGACTCGCAAAATACTGTTTGTACATGGGCCCATGGTTTTTAGCGTGCGCAAACGGGTC
The DNA here is from genome assembly GCA_963921515.1 of Calotriton arnoldi. Classification (NCBI taxonomy): domain Eukaryota; kingdom Metazoa; phylum Chordata; class Amphibia; order Caudata; family Salamandridae; genus Calotriton; species Calotriton arnoldi. The sequence continues at coordinate 1,999,751 of CAWUFW010002264.1, forward strand.
TAAGACCCGTTTGCGCACGCTAAAAACCTTCGCACATCTAGCCCTTTGGCTTGATGGCTTGCACCTACATACATACGTACAACATATACACCACGCAATAGAGTAGGTCACAGGTATAGGGAAGTCATTTCTGGGCCTGGATAGATAGAGTTTATGGGCTCTAAGGATTTTCGAGCCTGACTAACGCCGGCCCGGTGATGCGACACGCCTTCTCAAGCTGACTCGGACAAGTGTTCCTACCAGCAGCCCTTGGGTTTTCGGGACTGGAGCGATGTCCTGTATCCCTCGCTGAAATCCTTTGGACCCCAATTGACGTCCCGTCTAGCTACACCTCCGCAGGTCCTATCCTTACTCACTTTGGACCTGGCCGACCGGAATTTTGGAAGTGCACCCTCTCCCCACTGCCATATAAGTAACTGTAACCTGGTCCTGATGATGGCCTAATACCTCTACAGGCCGAAACGCTGTCGACTTCTACAGCAGAATTCTTGGCGCCCCCTTCAAGGATACCCCACTTGATTTCTGTATTTACTACCATTTATTGTTAGGGTATCCTAAATATGTAATTTTAACTCCACTTGTTTCGTGTTGCACCCGTCACTATCGCTGTACATACTTCCTCACGTGCCACTTGCGCCGTCACAATCCTTCACGAGCACTTGTGCACAGTATCTGACAGGTTACATGCCATTCAATGTAACGCAGTGCTACCGTTCCATATACTTGTACATATGAAGCTTAATATGTCAAATATGTTTATTCACTAATATACAATTTATATCACAAAAGAAATGTCTCCCTGGTTTTCTCCCCTTTTGATTTAATTCTCAGCATTTAATTGTGCTACATGTATTTGACCTCCAAATAACACCCTTTTGAGACATTGTTGTATGTTACAGACGATTGCCCTAGTCTCCTTAGGGTATATGGGCTACCTCCTGTAGTCTGATACTGTAAGGATTTACTCATAGCCAAAGAACATCTTATGCCGCCAGATGTGGAGGAAGCCACCAACTGGCTGGAGGTAGTATGTAACAAACTAGCCCCTAAGAAAATACTATCTCTTAATAGGGCTCAACCCTCCGCCCCTTGGTATACGCAGGAACTCAAAGACCAGAAAGTGTGTTGCAAACGGCTGGAGAGAAACTGGAGGAAAGGGTACAAAGAGTTAGAAAAAGGCATTTACACTCAAAGTCTCAGGATATACAAACAACTTCTCTTTAAGATGAAGCAGGAGTTCTTTGCTAACCGAATCAACTTAGCTAAAAATTCGGCCAAAGAGCTGTTTAAAACAGTAACTAGTCTGGCCCACCCTCGCCCTGCAAACATCTTAATGAGCCAGGGACTTTATGACGAAATTGCCAAATTTTTCTTGGCAAAAGTCGAGTCCATCTTTTCTACTTTCAAAGGGCCAATCACAAAGAATACCGTGGTCCAAAAAAATGGTCGTAAGCAAGTGTCTGAGTTACAGCCCACTCTTGATACGTTTGCTCCATTATCCACCTTGGACACTTATAATCTGCTTATGCCTACCAAATCAGGATCCCCTTACGACCCGTGTCCGGTCGCAGTGTTAAGAATGGCCCCGGAACCAATTGCACTGACACTCACCTCTCTGTTCAATGAAATGTTCTCTGAGGGTCATTTTCCTAGAGCCTGGAAGAAGGCTTCAATACTACCACTCCTTAAAAAGCCTAGTCTGGACCCTAATGATCCAAATAATTTCAGCCCCATATCACGTCTCCCTGTTCCAGCAAAAATGGTAGAGAAAAGATTGAACGCCCAATTAAGTACTCATCTGCGAAACACTCAAGCTCTGGATCCCACCCAATATGGATTTAGAGAGGGTCATAGCACGGAGTCCACACTTATCAAATCCACGGATGAGATCAGGGCGGCCCTAGACCGGGGTGGTAAGGCCGCCTTGATCATGCTGGACCTTTCGGCAGCCTTCGATACGGTCCATCACGATTTGTTGATGGACCGGTTGCGGGAATGCGGAGTGCAGGGTAAACCCTGGAAATTATTGTATTCCTTTCTCTCCGATAGATCGCAAATCGTCTCATTGGGTGAATTCTACTCCACCCCGTTTTGCCTGCCTTGCGGAGTCCCACAGGGGTCATCTTTGAGTCCTACACTTTTCAACTTGTATGTGTCCTCTTTGGCCCCTCTCATCTACTCTTTTGGCTTCTGCCTCACCTCTTACGCTGACGACACACAAATTGTGGTGTCTCTGACGCCCGGGCAGGAGCTGGGAATAGGTAAATGGTTCCAAGCTTGCATGGAATCAGTGGGGAAGTGGATGTCCCAAAATTGTCTTAAACTCAACTCAAGCAAGACGGAGGTTGTCTTGTTTGGGAATGATCCCAGCTTCTGGAATTTAGGTTGGTGGCCGGACTCTATGGAATCTCTCCCGACTCCCACTGGGAAAGTAAAAAACCTGGGAGTTCTAATTGATGACAGACTCAACTTTGGGCCCCAAGTCAATGCAGTAGCCTCGGCCACGTCTTATGTCCTAAGGACATGCAAGAAAATACTGCCTCTTCTGCCAAGGGACAGTCAGAGTCTGGTGATTAGTTCACTGATCACGTCAAGGCTAGACTACTGTAACAGTTTATATCTGAACATCCAGGAGCGTTTTTTGCATAAACTCCAACTCTTGCAGAACGCAGCGGCTAGACTGCTCTCAGATATACCCAAATTCTCATCCGTTTCCAGTGAAATCCGCAGAGTCCACTGGCTACCTGTAAAGAAACGAGTGCAGTTTAAATCACTCTGCATGGTTTTTAAGGCTTTACATGGCACAGGACCTGACCATCTGAAGCGGCAATTTCAGTGGTATGTGCCAAATAGACCACTGCGCTCTTTAGGAGCGAAATTGGTGACTGTACCACCTACAAAAAAAGTCAGGTGGGGAGGTAAAGGTTTCAGTGTTTGTGCGGCTAAGGCTTGGAATGACCTTCCTTTCCACCTGAGAAATATCTCGGACTTACTGGGATTCAGGAAGGCTTTAAAAACCTGGCTTTTTGACTAATTTGCTCACCTGAGTTTCTCTCATTTATGCCTTCTGGAGGATTGTAGCTAGCGCCAGGACACCTTAGGGTAACAGTCGCGCTTTATAAGTCTCCTAACATAACATAACAAAGCATTGTCAGTGGTTGCTGTACTAGTGTCCTCACCATTCCACACTTGTATCGCACCTTGCACTGTTTTTGTTTTCTCCCTGGGTGTCTGACCTATAGTTTGTTTGGGTTTTCCTTATTTTTCTATTGTTTTGTGATCTCTCCCTCTTCATTCTTGCAGTGTTCTCCTGCTTCTCCCATGTGTTAGTGCTGATACATGGTAGTTAACACCAAAATCATAGCAGTAGTAGAATGTTACTCCTGTGTTCCCTCAGAGTACCCTGCTTGCTTTCCTAGGACCTGTCGTAGCCACCCTTGCTCCTAAGATTGTGTCGGCATTATTGTGCTGTATTCAGGTTTACACCCTTATTCTCCAACCTTCCCAATTTGATACTCCTGGTTCAGCTGTTCATTGCTAAGACGAGGTCTCAGTATCAAGCTTTGAAGTTTGCATCAGAGTCTCCTCACTATGGCCCTGATCCACAAAGGACCTCTGCACTCATGGCGGAGGCCCGCAGTTGTGGGGAGTCTCACCACTTGGGGTAGAATCTCCGCAATGAGACTACCCCACGAGTGTGGAGGCCCTTTGTGAATCAGGACCTATATCCATTTATTACTGACAGATTGCTAGGCCAATAGTCTCTAATATATATTGCTTGCATGCAATGGCACATACCATAGGCCAGATTTAAGATGATATACAAATGGCGCAACAGGAAGAAACTTTAATCTTGTTAACCACCTCTGGTCCTTCAGGTGCCACAACTATCAATATTAGTAGTGTATAACAACGGACATTGGGAAGGAATGCTATTTTGTCTGCTACCATGACTGTTCTATCTACTTTTCTATTTCTAGTAGTAAATGAACCAAAATATGCACAGGAGACCTCACTGCTTTTAAAGATTTTATCACCTAGTGTTGATCGCATTTTTGTCAAGGCATATGCAGTTTCTAAATATGTCTAAAGAAGCATTGGAATGCACTAACAAAACATAATAGACCCTGTTACGTCAATATCTTTATGTCAAAGGTTTTAGCTAAATTTGGACACCTTCTCCTACTCTGACTGTTCACAAAGGATGTTTTACATTGAAGTGAGGCTTCTCTGTCCTGTTGAATTATATATGTAGGTTCCAGCAGATTAATGCTGAGGCTTCTTGGACTGATGAGACAGCAGGAACTGACATTTATCTGACTGACCTAACACAACTGATTGAAGCCCAAATATGCAACCACTGGACAGAATGGTTTTGGGGTACTCTGAGGACATACTTTACATCTCCCAAGAAAAATGATAAAAGTGGCTGTGGTTTTGCTAACCCTGTGTCTATGCCTGTGCAGATAGGCAATCTTAGGAACCCATTGACACAGGGAGAAAAGGAGTGCAGGAGAAGAGAACGGGTATGTCTGTATTGGGGCAGACTTTATGTCCACTAATGTCCTTAAACACAGGAAAACTGGAAAGTCTGACACCTGAGGGATAATCCAGTGCTGAGCTCCTTTGTAACACCAGCTGTTTTCTTTCAGGCTATGAAGCATGGAATCTGAGGAAACCCTAGCACTGCAATTTGCTGGTCCTCAGATCCACAGTTTGTTGTGCCCTGAAATGGAGAGACCTTATATTGGTCTCCCCACTCTGCAGTTTTGAAGGGATAGCATTTCTTGACCCTCTACCCTGCCCATGGCAGAATTTATTGTTTTTTGTATGGCAGTGTAGTAGTTGCATGCAAGAATGGGGCTATTTTTCTCTGTTTAAAATTTTTGTTAACACGTGCATAGGTTTTGCAATAGTGATTGAACATCAGAACATGGGTGCATCAGAGATGCTCTGAAATCTCTTAGTATAATTGATGGAAAAAAATATAATTGCACAGATATATTGTACACCTAATTTTAACAACAATATATTGTGATGATAAATATAGATATACTATTCTAAACTCCACATCCACACTCCTTGAAGGTACATATATCGTCAAGGTACACAGTTAAGTACAGTAAACCCATACTTACGATATGTACTTCACTTCACAATATTTTTGTATTCAATGTTTAGACCACAATATTATTCATAACAATATTATTTTTGCAATATTTTGATAAAAAACTGCAACTGTTGCTAGGTCTACCCTTTGCTTTTGCAAACAGCTATATGTTTGAAAGCATGGCAATTGCAAGGTGGAGAATGGAGAGCGGATGCAGCCCACAAGGACTACAAGCAAAGGTCCAGACCCCACTTTGTCTACCTTTTTCTTTCCATCGAGGACCTGTATGGAGGATACACAATGTTTTCTGCCACAGAAGACACCTGGAGGTTTTACAATGCCATTTGGCTGTAAGGGGTGGCTACAACAACGTATTCTAAGAAGATGGCGTTTGTGCCTTGTTTGAAATTGGGTTCATGGTTGAATGGGGTGGAAGCCCTGGTCAAGCAGTAACCACAGTCCTAGTCAGGGTAAGTAAAACCCTCTGGTAGCTTGGCACAGAGCAGTCAGGCTTAGCTAAAGAGGCAATGTGTAAGGAATTTGTGCAACACTTCAAACAGAAAAACAGTGAAAACACCACACAAAAAGAATCCACACAGGCTAAAACAATAGAGCTTACTTTAATGAACAAAACATGACCAAAATTACAAAAATCCAATTAGTATAACCGGAGTTATGAATTTTGAAAGAATAAACTGTAAAATAGTGCTTAAAAACATAAGGCGACCAACCGGTGATATCTCGTCCTGCTAGACGGGGTCGATCCAAAAGCTCAGGCTGACCGTGGACAGGCGGTTTAGAGCCTCGCAGTGGTTATCCACGCCGGCAGATGATGCTTGCTGTGCAAAGAGACAAACTTGCGGTGGCTCGCGCTGATTCTTTGTGAGAGAAGTGCGGAACCGGAGCGAAGGGTCCAGTTTGCGAAGAGCCCAAAAGCTTTATTTAAGGAGCCAAAAAACATTTACAAGGGACCAGGACCCGAGAAGTGCCTCTTGGGGTCAGTGGGGGCTCCTCCACTAAGGCGGAGGAGCGTCGCACCCACTGCTTTTAGCAGTGGAAATAAAGAAAAAATAAAATGATAATAACTTGTTGTTATTATCATCTTATTTGTTCCTGCTGTGGCAGCTTGGCGGGGCAGGGCTGCTCTGCTCTCAGAGCAGGAGGGAGAAGTGGTGGGCACTTTGCGAAGTGCTCATGAATGTTGGGCCAGCCGTCTTGGGCCGGCCAAACAGTAATACGCACTTAGCATGTTCTCCACCCAGGCTGCATTACAGCCTGGGCGGAGAACATGCCCAGGCTCCCATGTCTGAGCACCGAACCACGGCGCTCAGACCAATCACAGCCCTGCATTGCAGTGTTGTGATTGGTTACGGAAGCCTGGGTGCTTCCTGTTCCAGCCAGAGCGGAGGGACAATGACGAGGGACAATGAGGATAGACGCGGCAAGGAGGTAAGGGGCTTTCCCCCAACCCCCACTGCCCTCCACCCACCACCCCTCATCTATGCCAGCCACCACTGCTTGGGATTCAGAAGTTTGTTGATGATGGGCCCAGGAGCTGTGGGGAGCATGTTATGTCCCTGAGACTTAGATCAGGGGGCCCTTTCAGTCACTCTGGTGTCCTGAGTTCAAGATGGGTTTCAGGTCCAGTTCTTCTTCCCCAGGCAAGAGGGCAGAAGGCCAGCACAGCAAGGCGGCAGCTCCTTCAGAGTAGCAGTCCAGTAGATTGGCAGTCCTTTCAGCAGCACAGGAGTCCTTCTTCCTGGCAGAGTATCCACAGGTATAGAAGTGTACGGAAGTGGTGAGGTCTGAGGTCCAGTACTTTTACCCAGTTGTGCCTTTGAAGCGGGTGAGACTGCACAGAGTAGCTGCCCTTCCTGCCCTATCTTCAGACTCACTACAGGGGGGTATGCAGCCCTTTGTGTGGGGACAGGACACAGCCTATTCAGGTGTAAGTGAGGATGTGTTCAGCTCCCCCTTCCCATCCTACCATGATGGCCCATCAGATCACACCTAAGCTCCCATTGTGTGAGGTTGTCTAGGAGGAATACACAAAGCCCAACTGTCGCCCACCCCAGAGATGTGGTCAGCGACAGGCAGCAGGTACCAAATGGCTAAAGTAAGAAAATGCCAACTTTCTAAAGTGGCATTTTCCGAATTGCAATTTAAAATCCAGCTTCACCATAAGTTGTGATTTTAAAGTGTGATTTCAGAGACACCAAATTTGCGGGTCATATCTCTTCCCAAAGGGAAATTACACTTGTATATTGTAATAAGGTAATCCCAATGTTATCCTACAGAAGAGCTAGGCCTTGCAGTAGTGAAAAACTAGTTTAAGAGGTTTTCACTACTATGACAAGTAAAACTTAAAAAAATACATGTCCTACTTTTTAAATACTTTGCACCCTGCCCATGGGGCTGTCCAGGGCCTACCCAAGGTTTATGTAATAAAAAGGAAGGTTTGGGCCTGGTAAGGGGGTTTTCCTGCCAAGTTGATGTGGCAGTTAAAACTGCACACACATGCTCTGCAATGGCAGGCCTGAGACACATTTAAATGGCTACTTGAGTGAGTGGCACAACCAGTGCTGCAGGCCCATTGGTAGAATTTAATTCACAGGGCCTGGGCACATATGATGCACTTTACTGGGGACTTATAAGTAAATCAAATATGCCAATTGGATATATGCCAATGTTACCAATTTTAGGGAACAAGCACTTTAGCACTGGCCAGCAGAGGTAAAGGGAGCAGAATCCTAAGGCCAGCAAAAACGAAGTCAAGAAAAACAGGAGGTCTGAAGGCTAAAGGGGAAACCACCACAAGGAAGCCCGGTCTAACATGCCCTTTCTAGAAGCCTTTCAGACCGTGGAAACTCTGTTCCAACCAGGCTGGTTGAATTCAAACTTATAGGGAATGCATGGATTCTAATTGACAGTGGGTTGCTGCCCATTTAGTCCCGGCTGCGAAAGGGTCTAAAGTCCCTGCTGTAGCTCTCCTGGCCTACTCTATTGCTGATTCCCTTACTTGTCCAGAAGTTATCAACCAGTACAAGGAGTCCAGTGATGCAGGCAAAACACCTTGAAGCCCTCTATATTCCTTGCCAGTAACAGGAGTGTGCATCTGAAATGTGCTTTTTGGTCACCTGTTTTGAAAAATGACTTCACAACTTGCTTTGAGAACAACTTTTTAGGACAATCTATTAGAGAATGCATAAAACAATAAAAATTATAAATCACAGAAGGGGATACCCCATAAGTGCCCTGAGCAACTAGAAAGTGCAGCAATGCAATGGAAGACACTCATCGAGGCGCAGGAATGGTATCTACCAGGGCTGGAACTTCCTGCTGTATCATGTCACTTTACAAGCATTTGTATAGCTGATATTAATATGGCTTTATAGCACCGTGGTTTAATATCTCCTCATCTAAAAACTTTTCTTTGCGTGTCTATATCCAACTATACTGAAGAGGTTGGTGTTGTTCTACAACAAGGGACATTCCGTTACAGAAGTCTACAAAATGGAGAAATGCTGATAACATAACCTAGCATTCAAAGATCATCTCCTGTCTTCCTCCCATAAAATATAAATAGTTACTATTTTTTCATTTCTGTGTGCAAAAAAAGGGGCCTGGTGTACCAAACGTGGTAAAATACGAGAAGAAGCCAGTCATACCTGGCATGTGTCACTCATTACTCTACAAGGCTATTCAAAAGAGGAAACAAACAGAAATTGTTACTCCACGAATGCGGTTGGATCTATATTGAAAGGCAGAATTCAGTACTAATAGAACATAATTCCATAGAAATACCACGAAAGTTTTGTGCTACTCCTGGGTGGATATAGAACTCTTGAGAGCACTATTTGTCCAAGATGCCAGGTGCAATGAAATACAAGGACACCATTTTGTGCATACGGAAGATGGACAGTTAAATCCATGAGGCTTACACACACAATGCAGCAGTGGCATCTCCAGAGTGGGTGAGGAGGTGGCCACTGTGCATGGTTGGCTGAGAAACTGGTTCCCATTAAAATGTGTATCAGTTCTTTAGTGACCTGTTCTGTTTTCAGACAAAAGATCATAAATTACATTGTAAGAAAAAACCAAATTAGGGCTGATGAGTGGAGGTCCCGAGATGTTTAACAAAGCATGTTCTGTGGAGGAGATTAAAAAAAGACAATTTATGAAAATTGGCAAAAAGAAAGAGAGAGACACAAATTGTGTGTGTGGGACGACAGACGTAAAAATAAAAAGTAAGAACGAGATAAAAGAAACATTGGTAGAAAGAAAGGGGGAAGAAAAGTAGGAAGGAAGGGTGAAAGGAAGGAAACATGAAAGGAAGGAATTGCGAAAGAAGAAGGAAATAGGAATGGAAGTAATGGTGAAAAAATAACAGGAGAAGGGGTGAAAGGAAAAATGGGTAGAATGGTGAAAGAAGGCAAACGAGAAAAGGTGAAAAGATGGAAGGAAGGGTGAAAGGTCTGTAGGGTTAAATGATGAATGACAAGATGGGCCGATGGATGGATTGCTGAACAAAAGGGTGAAAGAATGCAAGGTGAGAAGATTGCTGCAAGAGCAAAAAAATTGGATGGGAGAAAGAACAAATGGATGAGTGGATGGAAGATGAAAAAACTGTGAATGGTGGATTGGTTGATGGGAGAATGTGTAAAAGAATGGTGGATAGGTGAAAGAACAGATGGATGGATGGATTGAATTTAGGATGGATGGAAAACTGGATTAATTGATGCAAAGCATATCTGGATTAGTGGATGGATGGATGGATGGATGGATGGATGGATGGATGGACGGACGGACAGACGGATGGACGGACGGATGGAGAATGGATAGATGGAAGGGTTAAGGGAGCTTTTCTAGGGAGCAGTGGTGCTGGAACAATTTTCACATTGGAGGTGCTGCAATTAATGTTATGTCGCTGAAGTCATAGGGATCGTGAAAAATCAAAGCATCATACAAGTAGCAAACGTGCGAAGCCCATTAAGCAGGAGAGTGGAAAGGGTGTGGTATGTAGCTGGTGGTGTATTTTGGAGCACTAAAGTGGTAACGCACTTACAGACAGCACATTTTCTGTTGCAGTGGGCACTAAATTTGCACAGCCATAAAGCTTTAATGGTAAAATCGGGTGTGGGGAAATTGGCTTTTAACGCATATTTATCATATGCACATTACCAAGTAAAGTGTCTTGATTGGTTTTAATCCTATTGAAATATTTGTTTCTATCACACCTCAGTATTACAAACAAATGTTCTTCATTGTGCTCTCCTAATTGCTGATATATTTTAAAATACGTGTACAGTTCATTTACAGGTATTTAAATGTTGTTTTCTGTTAGAAAAAAATTGACATCCTTTCACTTCCTGTACCCCAGCAAGATTGTCCCCTTGGTGACTTTTACAAAATCCTCTCACGTTGCATGGCTGTATATTTGAACGTGACAAGATTAACACAAAATATAAAAACATCTTTAACGCTCATTCGCCTTCTGCAATCCAGGATGATTTTTTCTGGGTGCTGCAGCAGCCCCAGCACCTCTACCTCCAGCCCTTATGCTTGGGAGCGTCCATCTCTATGGCTTCAATCGCTCGGTGTCATTAGAAATGTGGATAAAACTGGGGGGCATATTAGCAAGACCGGCGGGCGATAATGGGCTTGCTAATATGCGTTGTAGAATTCCAATAGAAGCCCAGGTTAGATGTGCATGACATCTAACCAGTGGTGTCACTAGGGGGGTGCGGGGGTGCGGACCGCACCGGGTGACACCATCACATGGGGTGACACCTTTCTCAAATGAGACTATTTAGTAAATAGTCTCATTTGGGAAAGGTGTCACCCCATGTGATGGTGTCATGGGGTAAGTCGCCGCACTGGGTGACACCAACCCTAGTGACGCCGCTGCATCTAACCTGGGCTTCTATTGGAATTCTATAACGCATATTAGCAAGCCCATTATCGCCGTTTTAGCGGCAGTTTCCTGCCGCTAAAACGGTGATAATTTTATCGCCGGTCTTGCTAATATGCCCCTGGGTTATTTTTATTTTCTGGCTGCTCCCTTCCAGAGCAGAAAATGTGAGGCATATATTTGTGAGGTAGTAAGGAATCATTAACCTTAAGTGTATGGTGTTTACAAATTGCACTGTAGCAGACTCTCGAAACGCTAAAGAATGGAGGAGTTTGTGGTTAGACCAATTAAAAATATGTTCAATTTTGCAGCAGTGAGTCATTTCCATATGCAGCACGATATAAACATATAATAACATATTTTGTTAGGGTATGTTTTGATGTCCATTCACCCAAATAAAAGGTCACATATTAGCGTGTCACCTGACCTCAAGAGTTTCAAACACTGACAGGCATTATTTCGATTGAAGAGAGGCGTTGGGGATTCATTCAGTATGAGAAATTAGTATTTACTGAATTTTGCAAAGGTTGGAAGAAAGGGGTTGTCACACTTGTCATGTCGTATCTCGTCGATTGCTATTCTTCAAAGCATGCAGTGCAGGGAGAAAATAACAAATTAGTTAGAAATTCATGGAATTAGGTGTTTGGCAGCACCCTGAGTTCTGGATCAAACAACGTTGATTTTACAGATTTTCGTTGTTTGTCGCAGGATCTTCTCCAAGCATAGCCAGTACAAATGGGAAGCCTGTACCTTGTCAGTGCAGGTTGTATCAGATGACACGCAGGAGTGCTACAAAGCTTTGACAGTCACCCGCGGGGCGGCATACACGGAAGCAAAGGAGTGAATATAGTTGCATTGTAATGCAGCATTCATATAGCTCTTACTACCCCTATGTGGGGCATTTAAGTGCTTGCCGACATGGTTGCAAGCTATGCAATGTAGGGTGTGTGGTTGGAAGGGTGTTGTCTTTGTTTTTGATGCTATGTGGGCAGTGTTTCCATTCCATGTGCGATGACTACCAAGGAGCGGTTATCATGTGGTGGATGAAAAGGTGTGAGAGAAAAACGTGTGGTTTATAGATTTCAGCAAGCTGGAAATGTTGAGCAGCTCTGCAGGTCCCTACATGGTGCTTCTTATGCCAATAGACTACTTAGCTGGTTACTAGACTGGTTTGTCCAACCAGGTATTCTGTTTAAAGCTTTTGGTCCTTAGCAGGCATGGTTGGAGTGAGAAATGGTGGGGAGTTCTGCTGGGATGGGCGTTGTTCTTATCATCTCATATCTGAATGTCTCTGTAGATATAAAGAAGCAGTTGTAGTGTATAACCAGTTGGAATATGTAGTGGTGGACTAGATTTGAATCCTCCCGAAGCCGGTAGCATGTGACAAATCTCTTCATTTATTCCATGCTTGCGCAGTTGGTGATGGCTGGTAGAGTACTGTGCGGTGGACAAAACCCATTGCAGATACACCTTATGTGGGTCAGGGAGGATTAAGCTATAGCTGGCTGCTGACCTGAGAGTGTTATGCTATTAGTATTAGTGTAGGCAAGAAGGGCTATATATATAAATATATATATATGTTTTTGAAGTGTTCTTGATAGATGTGTTGATCTTGAAAGGGATGATACCGGGGTCGCTCCAGCTTACATGGGAGTTGTCTGTTACTGTGGCTTGTTCTAAGGGGGCACATATGATATCCAGAGTGTGTCCAGTGTAGTGAGTTGGGCCAGAAACCATTTGTTGGAGGTTGAAGGCCTCAAGGTCAGCTGTGATGCTGTGTTTATAGTTAGATTCATCTAGTCAAACCATATGTTGAGGTCTGCAGGAATGTGAAGGCTTGGGTGGTTTAGATAGGTCTTGGTCACTGTATCTAGGTATACATTTTTGAAGTTTGTGCTGTTTGGTGCAGGTGTAACTAGTAAGAGGAAGGACTAAGTGGGGTGACATATTATTATTAAAGATTCATAGCCCCCCATGGTGTGATTTTCTATGTGTATTAATATTAGCAATATTCTTTTTTTATGGATGATGGCCAGGCCTCTCCAATTTTCCCAATACAAATTTTGCTGATGATGCAAAAGTTAGGTTGGATGACTTCGAGGCATGAGGGTGGAAACGTTCACTTAGCCATGATTCTGTAATGAAGGTGAGATCTTGTGTGGCTTCTGAGAGTACATAAAAAATGTTGAAGCAATTTTTGTTCACGGATCTTGCACTAAAGAGTAAGTATTGTAGTTGTGTATATTTCCTCATCATTTCATGGAACGTTGAGCTGACTGTGTGGTGTGGTATGGGAAGACGAACAGTGACATAGGGGATTTTGGTATGGGTTGGTTGGAGGTAGTTTGGTTCCAGCTTGGGGTGGAGGTACAGGAAAGTGTGTTTGGGTTAGAGAATTATGAAGTTTGAGAGGAAGGTGCATGTGTAAAGGATTTATGTAGAAGGTAGTGGTGTTGTAGATGCTGTGTTGTCTGGTGTTTAAATGGGGAGTGGAGGGTTCAGGGGGGAAGGTGTGATCAGGGAACCTCAGCATTATATGTTGGCACTTTCCCTCAACTTTTAGTTTCCTCCTGTGAGTGACATTGTGTTTGTCAGTTGTTTGGTTTGTGGTATGGTCAATATGTTGTTAGCTATAGGTTGTGTTTAGCTGTGCTGTTCGTTTTTTCTTGTTGAAGGGGTTATAAGGGTGATGTGGATAGTTTAGTAGTAGTTATGGTCACCCTGTGAATGTATATGAGCAGTGTGTATTTAGGCTAGACAATCAAACAATGGGTAGTAGTGTTCCCTATGAGAGAAAAGAACCGCACATCAAGAAAAGAAACTGTGTAACAAGTGACAGGTACAAGCGTGTATTGGTAATAAAGCTAAGTATAGCGGGGTGCTAGGATAGCTAGGGGCACCTACTACCAAAGGTGCAGTTAGCACGTTACAAGTAGCATGCAATTGAAAATTTGATATCATCCTCGTCATTTGGCATGATGGACATACTTATTCGTCATGCTGAAAGAAAGAGATGTAAATTACTCAGTGAAATTGAACAGATATAGGAGAACATTAAACAACTTAATTTGCCTGAAGCAACACAAAAAAATAATCTAATACTGAAAGAAGTTTTCAGTTCTCACCAGTTATACATCAGAGATAAAAAAGTCCACAAGTTAAAAAGAGATGAGAACGATTACAAGAATGGTCGTATCTTTACATTCGCCAAGAAATTTGATGAGGTGAGACCCCGAGCTGGTATCATCACATTTTTTAGCATTCTGAATTTTAAAATTATAAAATATATTATGGCACACTAGGTATTGTTCTTTGGGCTGGTGACTTAGCTGGCTAACATTTATTTATTGGGAGCTCTGTTTGTACAATTACAGTGTTATGATTTACAGCGCTATGATGTATATTACTTTGAATTTGATTAATATTGATATCGCCACCGGTCATAGATTGGTTACTTTGCGAACACTAGAGGACAACTGCGTTACTTACATTCCACATCTTATTAGTCAACTTGTTATATGCCCGTTGTGGAACTTACCAGTAGTTCAACAGTGATTTATTCTTTACTCGCACTATTGACTCTTAGGTTGTGCTCTATATTTTTTTCTTATCCATACTTCCCTATTATTGCCAACAGATTTACCAGCTATTTGGATTGCTATTCATAAACATCGGAGTGTTCAACTAGTCTTCACTTTGAATTACTTTGCGTTGTGTCGTCTAAATCGGTGGGTTTTGATTGTTTATTTGTTGGTCCACTATGCTTATCACCTGGGTCATTGCCTTTTTCGGTCTCATCTTCTTTATTTGACTAGGGATTCACAAGGGACTAACATCTCTTTAACACCTTTTTACACTGATAGGTATGGTACTAATTCTTTTTTGTCGTCTTCTTCTACTTCATTTAGATCTGTTAATGTTTGACTATATGAACTGATTTCTCTTTTTCTTGAGGGTAGCACTTTCTCTCTGTCACGAGTTGTGGTTTGTTATTTTATCACAATTGTTCTACACACTATGAGGTTCTGTCTTTCAATCGGTGTCTAAACTGATTTAACTCTAGTTTTATTGGTGAGACCTCTGGTCTCATTTATTTGTACCAAAATGTAGCAAATAAGAATTTTATTGATTATATGATGTTTACTTTTCCGGCCTTGAGAAAGTCTGAATACATATTTGTACGGACGAAACACGTGTTGGCTTGGCTTCAGTACTTGCTGGAAATTCTACAACACCAATAAAAAGAACTTTACAACAGGAACGTGGTCGTCGATTACCTCTTATCTCTGTACAGAAATTGGATTTTGATATACTCACTTTGTGATCATAAGGACTTATTTTTCCATGCTACAATGAACAAAGGTCCAACACATTCTTCTTGGATTTTCATACAACTTTTGGGAGTGCTGTATTAGCTACTTGCTTATGTATTTAGGGTAGGTAGTCTGTCTGTAGCTGTAAAGTTGGAGAGGTAGTGTTTCTGGCCCTAGGCTCTTTCCATGCTCTTTCAAGGCCCAAACAGAAAGCACATTTAACCTGACCCTAATGCTTGATAACCAAAACCCTCTCAAACAAACCTAATGATCAGGTGAACTGGGCCAATAAGAACCCAAGTCTTAGGGGCCAATAGGAGACCACACACTAAGCCCTAGAGCTAATAGAAACCCTATCCCTGGGAACCAATAGGAACATAAGCTCTAAAGTCAACAGAAACAATAGTCCAAGGAACTAATGGTTACATAAGCCTTAAGTGTAGGAAGGTGGAATCTGACTACATGGCTGCCCCCACTTTTTTTCTGGTGTTTTGATGGTTTTTGACTTAGTTTGGCTGGGAACCTGCTATTCAGGTCCCCAGCCTATCTGCTTTCTCTTATAAATTGATTCCATGTACTTTAGGTACATCCCAGATTGGATTCTGGAGTGCCCTTATAAGTCCCTAGTATATGGTATATTATGTACCCAGGGCATAGGTACCCCAGAGGCCTACCAGGGGCTGAAGCATGTATTGTCCACCCCTGGAAGGCCATCCAAAATGACACCCAAGGACTGCTACAGCAGCCTGAGTGAGGTGGTGCATGCACCCCTTACAGAGATATAGGTTCACTATATCTCACCTATCACTGCACATAGAAGCCTATCAGTCACCCCTATGGCAGGCCTTATCAATCCTGAAGGCAGGGTGCTTGGTTATATGTGAGAGGGTGCCCCTGCATGAGCAGAGCCCCTCTGCAGCCCTCGGAATCTCCTCTCCGGGGTTGTCTGTGGTGCAGCCTGACCATATACTCTTAAGTGCATTATATCCTCGCGGTAAATGCTAACTTTGGGATGGCTGCACGGAAACATGTTGTGTTTGGTGTCAAACACCTTGGAATCATACCCCCACACCAGTAACTGGTGTGGGAGTATGATCCCACCCTTCTAGAGGGAAAGGCATGACAGCACCGGTATACCCGGTACCAGCTAAACAGAGCCCTGGCATCACAAAATGGATGCTGCAGCCACAGACACGAGTCTGGCCTCCTGCTGCTGACAGAAACTCCGGCAGGGGAGGCCTGGACAATAGGTTTCCTGTCACAGGGAGGTGTGACCACCTCCCAGACAGGGCTTAGTGGATTGGGGCTGGGTGGGTGCACTCTCTGAGTGCTTTGAAGTCCTGCACTGGGGGCACATTTGGTGTCCTCGTGCATACCCCAGTTCAAACCGGTTGCAGGGGCTACCAGCCCCTGCTCTGGTGCGAAACTGGACAAAGGAAATGGGTGTAGCCACCCCTCTTTCCAAACCCTCCCATAGGTGGGTCCCCAGAGTTAGTCCAACCCCTTTCTTTAGGATAAGTAAGGGAACCCTGGCAACAGGACTTTAGATATCCCTGGACGAAACTCTGCAACTGAATCCTGGAACTTCGACTCTCTACTCAAGACTAGAGGACTGAAGAAATCTCCCTTCAGGTCAAGGAGTGACTCCCCTGCTTGGCAGGCACCAACAAAGCATTTGCCGGTCTGCATCTCCGAAGCTCCCGCCGGACTCCGAAGTACTTGCAGCCCAGGGAGAGGATTTCCAGACATCTCAGAGGCCGACCCGAGTCCCCAGCAAAGCTGGGACCCGCAGCCCTCATGAGCAGCGTGGAACAGGAACTCCTGGACACAGTGCACATTTGCTAGTGCATTAACTTCTTGACAACTCTTGAAGTCCTGCTTTAGGTTACTTGTAGCCCAGGCCCCGAGCACTATTTGCACCGAAGATTGTGAGCCTACACTCCACGAGTGTTCCGTGGGCCCGCTTCCTGCATTTCTGCTTGGGGCTCCTTTGCGATCCCTGGTCCGTCAACTGGTGGGTCCCTGTGAAAGCAACTCTGATTTTCTTTGGGTGTTTCTGATTGCTCCAGGCGTGCCCTAACTCCCCACCAAGTGGTGAGTCCCTCAGACCTTGCTGGTCTACTCCGAAGCATCTTTCTCCTTTCTGCATGGATTGCTGTTGCCAAGGCTCGTTGTGTTCAATCTGGACACCAACACTGCAGCACTCGATATCCTTTGTGGGACAGCTCGAATCCAGCTCCTGGTTGTTGTCAACGCCTCCTGGTCCTCGTGGCTGAAGAGTCAAGCTTCACCTCTTTCACCTGAAGCACCTGACATCGGTGGGCATTCGACTATCGTGCCCCTGGTCACTGGCAAGTGACCCAGACTCTGTCCCCTCTGCTTTCAGGTTCTTCTCATCTCCGATCCAGGCTTGGATCTCTTCGGACACTTCGCATCTTCCCGGCAGCAGCACTTCTCTGCAGACTGCCATTGAAAACGACGACGCGACCCGACACCATTTGACACCTATGCACCCGGCTTCCCTGGGTGAGGTAACTTGAGCACTCCGGTGCTCCCGTGGGTGCTGACCCTAGAACTGTCTAAGTCCAAGAGGGTTTGGTCCTAGTCCATTTCTAAGTGTCCTTAAACTCTAAAACGATAACCGCGACTTTCCGGTAGACTTTAACAGAGCTCGCGGCTGTGTTCACACACTGCACACAGCCCCGTGGGTCCCCTGTGTCACTACCTTGGGTGGTTCCTTGGGTTCCCAGCGATTCTACAGGCTCTAGGCCTTGTGTCTACTTAAGTCGTGGTTCTTATACCACTTTCTTAATATATGGTTTGGTACGCCCCTAGGGCTACTCGTATATTGTGCTATTTTACTGTGCTATTCGACTTGTAACTTGTGTACTTTCACCTCTAGCCTCATAAAGAGACTATTGGGTTGTGTTTAGTAATAAATACATATATTTTATATGTATACCTGGTGTGGTTCTCCTTTCATTTGGTCATTCATGAGATTATAACTAGTAAAACAATAGCTTAACACTCCTTCAAGACTTAGCCTGAAGGCTGCTCTCCATAGCTACCACTAGGATAGCTTTCAATAAAGGTTGTCTTTAAACCTATCATCAATAAAGGTCGATTGGACTGGTGCAAGGTGCCCACTATAACAAGTGGACAGCATATACCAGGCCAACTTCTCACATTGGTGTGCAGCAGTTGGATTAAAGCTTGCCTTGTTTTACCAGATAATCTCAAGTGTGTGACTAACTGAAAACCACTAAATGTACCTGAGGTACATATAAATTCAAACTTAGAAATACAGAAAGTTCTACTGAAATTAGAGTTGTGTGTCAAGGGCTTAGCACACCCTTTGTACAACTCAAGAGAGTTTAGTAGGCCACACTAGAGTAGGTAGTGCATACACCACACCTCACTAGTGATGTCTTCAGGGCCAGGAACCAGTAGGTCCCTGCCAGAAGCCAGTGGGCTTCTACCCTCCAAGTATGACAACCTCCCATTCTTGGAATTGAGAGAGTTGTGCAAGACTAGGAAGCTGAAGACAGGCAAAAGTGCCAACACCCAACGTCTCATGGAGATGCTTCTGCTGGATGATCTCAGAAGACCCCTAGGGTCTGAAGGGGTAGGCAGACAGGATGGGGCAGAAGATGAGGAAGGTGCCATGGGTGAAAATACCCAGGACCTGACCTCTGAAACTGGCCAGGAAGATGACAATGATCTTGGTTTGGACAATCCAGCTCCTCCTGCAGATGAGGAGGAGGACCAGAATGGCCTACCCTTTGTCCCACCAGGAAGAGTTGTGAGTGTGCCTAGAAGGTCCAGATCTGCTTCTCAGGAGTCTAACCATTCTGGTACCTCAATAGGGACCTCTGTTTCCTCTCATAGGAGGGAATCCTCTCATGAAAGGAAAAAGAGACTGCTCCAGTATGAAGAAGCTCAGCTTAGGATCAGAAGAGAGCAGCTGGCTATAGACAGGGAGTCCCTAGAGCTTCATAGACAAAGAAGAAAGTTGGGAATAGAGTTCCATGGTGGCAGCAACTTCCCTAGTGCTAGGGAAAGGTCTTATGACCATAGAAACCTAAGCAAGATTGTCCCTCCCTACCAGAGTGGGGATGACATCCACAAATGGATTACTGCACTGGAAAGGGCCTGTAAAGTTCAGAGGGTCCCCCAGGAGCAGTGGGCAGCAATCGTGTGGCTCTCCTTTGCAGACAAAGGTAGAGACAAGCTCCTCACTGTAAGAGAAGAGGATGCTGACAATTACAAAGCCTTGAAGAGTGCTCTAATTGATGGGTTTGGCCTAACCACTGAACAGTATAGGTTGAAGTTCAGAGATACCCAAGAGGCTCAGACTCAAGACTGGGTTGACTTTGTAGATTGTGCTACTAAGGCTCTGGAAGGTTGGATACATGGCAGCAAAGTGCATGACTTTATAGGATTGTACAATTTGATTATGAGGGAGCAGATCCTTAATAATTGTCAAAACCAGCTTTTACACCAGTACCTGGTGGACTCTGATCTGACCTCTCCCCAAGAATTGGGAAAGAAGGCAGACAAATGGGTCAGAACCAGGGTAAGGCCTAAGAGTCAGGGTGGTGACCAGAAGAAAGATTCTACCGAGTCCCAAGAGAAAGGTGGGGATAAATCTAAGGATAAACCCACTACAGGGCCCCAAAAGTCCTCTTCTGGGGGTGGGCCCCAAACTCCTTCCTCTCCTGAAAAGAAACCATATTGCCATGTTTGTAAAAAGCCTGGCCACTGGAAAACTGATCCCAGTTGCCCTTGGGTTGGCAATAAAGAAAATGTTCCTTCAACAAATACTACCACCCCTCCTGGTACTACCAGTAGTAATCCCCCAGTTGGGAGTAGCGCACCCAAAAAGTTAGGTGCTTTTGCAAGGGGAACAGAGGTGGGCCCTAGTTTAGACAGGACCCACTCAACAGATTCCTCTGACTCTGATGGTGGTATAGGATTTGCCACCTTTACCATGGGTCCCAATGCATTGGGCAGGTACAGACTGGAGCCAATGATTAATGGTCAGAAAGCTGTGGCATTCAGGGACACAGGGGCTAGTGTCACCATGGTGGCAGGGAAACTAGTCCCCCCTCACCAGCTTTTACCTGAGTTTAAATACCAGGTGACCAACATTGATGGTGTCAGAACAGATCACCCCATGGCCATAGTCAATCTCAGCTGGGAAGGGGTCACAGGCCCAAAAAGAGTGGCAGTGTCCCCCACCTTGCCTGTAGATTGCCTGATGGGCACTGATCTAGAAATTTCAGCCTGGGCTGAAGTTGAACACCAAGCCCATCTGAGAATGCTGGGCATCCCTGTGAAAGTTAGGGGGCTGTGATGGCCACAGCCCCACCCCAGGAAAATTTTGGAGTGATGGAGCCTGAATGAATGGCCCACTCTCCTCCACAAGAGAGGACAAGGGTTGAAGAAAAGTCTTCTTCCCCCCAGACTATAGTGAAGGGTCAGCCTCCTCAGGGAACTGATCCTACCCCTAGTGAAAGAACTGCCCTAGAGGTAGTCAGGCCTGGCCTGGCAACCCCTCTGATGGCAGGGGACCCTTCCAAGGTGGTACCCAGTCTGGAGCAGGTAACCTGCCCCTCTCTACCCTGCCTCACTATATCTCACCTATCACTGCACATAGAAACCTATCAGTCACCCCTATGGCAGGCCTTATCAATCCTGAAGGCAAGGTGCTTGGTTATATGTGAGAGGGTGCCCCTGCATGAGCAGAGCCCCTCTGCAGCCCTTGGAATCTCCTCTCCGGGGTTGTCTATGGTGCAGCCTGACCATATACTCTTAAGTGCATTATATCCTCGCGGTAAATGCTAACTTTGGGATGGCTGCACGGAAACATGTTGTGTTTGGTGTCAAACACCTTGGAATCATACCCCCACACCAGTAACTGGTGTGGGAGTATGATCCCACCCTTCTAGAGGGAAAGGCATGACAGCACCGGTATACCCGGTACCAGCTAAACAGAGCCCTGGCATCACAAAATGGATGCTGCAGCCACAGACACGAGTCTGGCCTCCTGCTGCTGACCGAAACTCCGGCAGGGGAGACCTGGACAATAGGTTTCCTGTCACAGGGAGGTGTGACCACCTCCCAGACAGGCCTTAGTGGATTGGGGCTGGGTGGGTGCACTCTCTGAGTGCTTTGAAGTCCTGCACTGGGGGCACATTTGGTGTCCTCGTGCATACCCCAGTTCAAACCGGTTGCAGGGGCTACCAGCCCCTGCTCTGGCGTGAAACTGGACAAAGAAAATGGGTGTAGCCACCCCTCTTTCCAAACCCTCCCATAGGTGGGTCCCCAGAGTTAGTCCAACCCCTTTCTTTAGGATAAGTAAGGGAACCCTGGCAACAGGACTTTAGATATCCCTGGACGAAACTCTGTAACTGAATCCTGGAACTTCGACGCTCTACTCAAGACTAGAGGACTGAAGAAATCTCCCTTGGGGTCAAGGAGTGACTCCCCTGCTTGGCAGGCACCAACGAAGCATTTGCCGGTCTGCATCTCCGAAGCTCCCGCTAGACTCCGAAGTACTTGCAGCCCAGGAAGAGGATTTCCAGATATCTCAGAGGCCGACCCGAGTTCTCAGCAAAGCTGAGACCCGCAGCCCTTGTGAGTAGCGTGGAACCGGAACTCCTGGACACCGTGCACATTTGCTAGTGCATTGACTTCTCGACGACTCTTGAAGTCCTGCTTTGGGTTACTTGTAGCCCAGGCTCCGAGCACTATTTGCACCGAAGATTGTGAGCCTACACTCCGTGAGTGTTCCGTGGGCCCGCTTCCTGCATTTCCACTTGGGGCTCCTTTGCGATCCCTGGTCCATCGACTGGTGGGTCCCTGTGAAGGCAACTCTGATTTTCTTTGGGCGTTTCTGGTTGCTCCAGACGTGCCCTAACTCCCCACCAAGTGGTGAGTCTCTCAGACTTTGCTGGTCTGCTCCGAAGCATCTTTCTCCTTTCTGCGTGGGTTGCTGTTGCCAAGGCTAGTTGTGTTCAATCTGGACACCAACACTGCAGCACTCGACATCCTTCATGGGACAGCTTTAATTCAGCTCCTGGTCATCGTCGACGCCTCCTGGTCCTCGTGGCTGAAGAGTCAAGCTTCACCTCTTTCACCTGAAGCACCCGACATCGGTGGGCATTCGACTATCGTGCCCCTGGTCACTGGCAAGTGACCCAGACTCTGTCCCCTCTGCTTTCAGGTTCTTCTCATCTCCGATCCAGGCTTGGATCTCTTCGGACACTTCGCATCTTCCCGGCAGCAGCACTTCTCTGCAGACTGCCATTGAAAACAACGACGCGACCCGACACCATTTGACACCTATGCACCCGGCTTCCCTGGGTGAGGTAACTCGAGTACTCCGGTGCTCCCGTGGGTGCTGACCCTAGAACTGTCTAAGTCCAAGAGGGTTTGGTCCTAGTCCATTTCTAAGTGTCCTTAAACTCTAAAACGATAACCGCGACTTTCCCATAGACTTTAACGGAGCTCGCGGCTGTGTTCACACACTGCACACAGCCCCCGTGGGTCCCCTGTGTCACTACCTTGGGTGGTTCCTTGGGGTCCCAGCGATTCTACAGGCTCTAGGCCTTGTGTCTACTTAAGTCGTGGTTCTTATACCACTTTCTTAATATATGGTTTGGTACGCCCCTAGGGCTACTCGTATATTGTGCTATTTTACTGTGCTATTCGACTTGTAACTTGTGTACTTTCACCTCTAGCCTCATAAAGAGACTATTGGGTTGTGTTTAGTAATACATACATATATTTTATATATATACCTGGTGTGGTTCTACTTTCATTTGGTCATTCATGAGATTATAACTGGTAAAACAATAGCTTAACACTCCTTCAAGACTTAGCCTGAAGGCTGCTCTCCATAGCTACCACTAGGATAGCTTTCAATAAAGGTTGTCTTTAAACCTATCATCAATAAAGGTCGATTGGACTGGTACAAGGTGCCCACTATAACTAGTGGACAGCATATACCAGGCCAACTTCTCACATTAAGCATAGAAATCCTAGCCATAGGAAACAGTAGGAACCAAAGACCTAAGACCTAGAGCCAATAGAAACCTTAGTAGTGGGGATCAATAGAAGTCAAAGCCATTAGTCCTACAGCGAATGCAGTCTCTCACTGTATAGCTTATATGGCCTTAAAATTAAGGAGCTGTGCAAGCTGGGAGGGGCAGGAAGGCCAGTTCAGGTGACTCTGGGCCAGCTCAAACACTTAGGTCCAAACTACGAGTCTGGCGGTCATAGGACTCGTGGTGGTGTGATGGTGGCGGCCACATTACGACCTTAGTGCTCGTGCCTGCATGGGACCGCCGACTCCGGTTTCGCGGTAGTCAAGAGGCATCCATATGCTTGGCGGGAATTTCATCTCCACCACTGATCTCATGGAGGTCATTCCCCCATGAAAACAGTGGTGGAGATGAATGAAAGGGGGCCCTGTAGGTCCCCCTTGTTCCTCACACCTTGTGGATGCACACAGGAGGGCACAGCATATACCCCCATGTGTGCATGCACACAAGTTTCAGCACAGCATGGACTTTCAAGTCCATCCCATGCTGGAACTTCCTTTGATGTTCCCATTGTGGTGCCTATTTTATAGGAACCGGCGTGGGAAAGGCAAAGGAATCGCCTCACAATGACAAAAAAAATAATTATTTAGTGGGCGATTCTAATGCGGGTTTGGAGCTGCAGTGGTGGGTTGGTCCCGCCGTTGCACCGTCAAACTTGTAATCGGGCCCTTAGCCTGCAACTCGTGTGCTGAGGGTAAAAAGACCTGCTGCTCAACTCACAGTCTACTTGGTTGCAGACTGGTCTGATACATACGTTTCAGTTCCTGTTCTACCATGGAGGCATTGCCCAATTTAAACTCACTGGAAAATACATTTTTAAAATCTTTTTCTAACCACCCCAAAAATAGGTGCCAGGCAGACTACCAAACAATTTAACATGAACCAAAAAGATTAAGCAGCCTCTACAAGCTCAAGCTAAGATTTTTGGATTAACATTTATCTCACTTTTTTCATAAAAAATCTGAACTCTTTATTTTTTTCCACATATATTTTTTCGTATTGCAATCCATTGTCATATTTATTTACGTATATTGCTGTGATTTTGTATTTTGATTGCCTTGGATCCTTACAATGAAAATGTATTTAAGCCAAACGTTTTTGGGGGGAATAGAGTGGTTGTTCTTTTTGTTACTACAGTACTGGTTTTAAAAAGGAATCCCGAAGCAGGCACATGTACACAAACAACAGATTCAAATGTGAAACTGCATAGTGGGGATGACTTACCATATATATAGAGTTGTGTACCTGCTCCATGTCCTTTGGGGTATGTGTATCTAATGCTGGCTTTTAAGTCAAGAGCACTCTGCATGCTGGCAACCATGGTTTCAGTTTTTCCGATCTAAATATGACCCTATAAATCCCTGCATGCAAAGTGATTTTATTTGAAATATCAGGGTAGTGTCAAGATGCGTTTGAAGATGTGAAGCCAGTTAAAAACTGTGAAGAGACACAATGCAGTTTTTTTCTTTTCTGTCACGTGGTTCATGGTTAGATCTTGGCATTGCTGCAATGGATGTTAAGTCAAACTGACCCTAAACTGTTTGTTCCATTAAGTTGAATGCTATTGGTAAGAAGGGAGACTTTTTGCTGAGCCGCAAAGCGAAAGAGATGGATAATAGGGATACAAAATATTTGACTTCTTAACCTATTGATGCTGTCTTATCTTTGCCTCTACAGATCTCTTCCATGGTCCATTTATTGCTTGTAAGGTGGATCGCGCTGTGGCGAGCCGATGAGGGAAAAAACATGCTGCTGCTCTTCAACAGTGTGGTCAAAAGACCAAATTTAATATAACAGCATAAAAAAACAGAAGTCCATTGGAGCAGTGGATTAACAACTGGTCAACTAAAGATAAACACAGACTGAGTTCCACATTGCAAAAGCCTAGATTCTGATAGGCCACACGAGCCATAGAACACCAAAGCACAAACTCATCACACAAACACACGCACACACAGGCACACACACACACAACCCTACGAACCCTTCCTTCCACCCATTCACCTCTTCCAGTTTTCCTCCTTTCACCATTCTACCCACTCCTCCTTTCACCCCTTCTTTTGTCATTCTTTTCACCATTATTTCCATACATATTTCCTTCTTTTTTGCCATTTCTTTATTTAACATTTCCTTCCTTTCACCCTTCCTTCCTGTTTTTCTCCCCCTTTCTTTCTATCAATTTCTCTTTTAATCTTGTTCTTACTTTTTATTTTTACCTGGTTGTCTTTCCACACGCCAAATCTGTGTCCCTCTCATTTTCATAATTTGTCTTTCTTTATCGCCTTCACGGAACATGCTTCATCAAACAGCTCTGGGCCCCTCTCATCAGCTCTAATTTGGTTTTTACTTACAATGTTATTTATGATCTTTTGTCTGGAGACAGAACAGGGCCATAAAGAACTGATCACTATTTTAGTGGGAACCAGTTTCTCAGCCAGAGTGTCACAGTGGCAACCTCCTCATCCCCTCTGGAGCTGCCACTGCTTCATTGTGCGTTTATATGTCATGGATTAACTGTGCATCTTCCATATGCACAAAATGGTGTCCTTGTATTTCATTGCACCTGGCATCTTGGACAAATAGTGCTCTCAAGAGTTCTATATCCATGCAGGACTGACACAAAACTTTCCTGGTATTTCTAAGGAATTAGGTTCTTGTAGTCCTGAATTCTGCCTTTTAATATCGATCCTATAGCATTAGTGGAGTAACAATTTCTGGGTTTTTTCAGCTTTTAAATGGCCTGGTAGAGGAATGAATAATGAGTGACACATGCCAGGTATGACTGGCTACTTCTTGTATTTTACCACGTTTGGTACCTCAGGCCCCTTTTTTGCACACAGAAAGGAGACAAGAGTAACTATTTACATTTTGTGGGAGTAAGACCGGGGATCATCTTTGAATGTTAGGTTATGTTATCAGCATTTCTCCAATGTGTAGACGTCTGTAACAGAATGTCCTGGAATCAGCAATAGAGCAGGCCAGGAGAGCTACAGCAGGGACTTTCGACCCATTCACCGCCGGGACTAAATGGGCAGCAGCCCACTGTCAATTAGAATCCATGCATTCCCCATAAGTTCAAATTCAATCAGCCTGGTTGGAGCAGAGTTTCCCCTTTCAGACAGGGATCTAGAAAGAGCACAAATGCCATCTTCTGAGAACACGTTGTGGTAGCCACCCCTTATTTAAATGGTCTTGTAAAATCTCCATTGTCTTCTATGGCAGGACCATTGTGTATCCTCCAGACAGGTCCTTGAAACAAAGAAAAAGATAGCTAGACAGAGTGGGTATGGGCCTCTGCTTGTTGTCCTTGTGGGCTGCATCCATTCTCCTCCTTGTAACTGCCATGCTTTCAACCATATAGCTGTTCTGAACAGCAAAGCATAGACCTAACAGTAGTTGCAGTTTTCTACCAGAATACTGCTCAAAGAATATTGTTAAAAAATATTGCCTCCCTAAACATTGACTCCAAAAATATTGTGAAGGGAAGTACATATTGGTAAGTAAGGGTTTACTACATTTGACTATGTACCTTTACAATATATGTACCTCCAAGGTGTGTGGATCTGAACTTAAGAATACTCTATCTATATGTACTATCACAATATATTGTTGTCAATATTAGGTCCACAATATATCTGTGCAATGATATTTTTTCCCATCGATATTGTGATAAACAACCAATAAACCACAAGTGATTTCAGAGTATCTGTGATGCACCCATGTTCTGATATTTACGATCAGTATTGCAAAACATTTGCACATGATAACACACAATAATAGCTACACTCCTAGGTGCAGCTACTACACTGCCAAAGAAAAACTATAAATGCTGCCAGGGCTAGGGTTTGGGTGGGGTGTCCAGAAGGGCTATCCCTTTGAAACTGTATACGAGAGGGAACAATATAAGGTTTCTCCATTTCAGGGCACAACAAACTGTGTGCCTGAGGGCCAGCAAATTGCAGTGCCAGGGTTTCCTTAGAATCAATGCCCCACAGCCTGTTTGGAAACAGCTAGAGTTACAAAGTAGCTCAGCGCTGGATTATCCCTCAGGTGCCAGACATTCCTGTTTTCCTGTGTCTAAGGACATTAGAGGACATACACACTGCCCTTGCCTAAATTCTGACATACCCCATCTCTTCCCCTGCACTCCCTTTCCTCCTGTGTCAACGGGTTCCTAAGATTGCCTATCTGTATTGGCATAGGGTTAGCAGAAACAGTCTCTGTATTATTTTCCTTGGGAGATAGAAAGTATACCCTCAGAGCACCCCCAAAACCTTTCTGTCCAGTGGTTGCATATGTTGGCTTCAATCAGTTGTGTTAGGTCAGTCAGGAAAAAGTCAGTTACTGCTGTCTCATCAGTCCAAGAAGCCTCAGCATTAATCTGCTGGAAGTAGGTGATGGTGTCCAAAGATAGCTAAAAACTGGACATAAAGACATTGACTTAACAGGGTCTATTATGTTTTTTTAGTGCCTTCCAATACTTCTTTAGACATGTAATACAAACTCCACTCAGGTTTGGTGATTTAGAAACTGCATATGCCTTGACAAAAAATGTGAACAGCACTGTGCTATAAACCTTTTGAAAGTAGTGAGGTCTCCTGTACACATATTTGGTTCATCTACTACTGGAAATCGAGAAGAAGATGGAATAGGCATGGTAGCAGATGAAATAGCATTGCTTTCTAATGTTCCTTTTTGTACACTACTAATAGTGATAGTTGATACACCCAAAGGACCAGAGCTGCTCAATTGCCTAATCTTGGTTAACAAGATTAACGTTTCTTCCTGTGACCTACTTTTAAATCATCTTAAATCTGGCTGATGGTATGTGTCATTGCCTGCAAGAGATATATATTATAGACTATTGGCCTAGCAACCTGTCAGTTACAAAAGGATCCAGTGAGAAGGCTCTGATGGAAGCCCCAAAGCTCCACTTTGAGACCTCTTGCTAGCTATTGTTAGACCTAGCATCCTTTGGCGTGGTTTCCCCTGTCTTTTTGGTTCTGACCTCGTGTTTTTGACTGTGTGCTGGATTTTGTGTTTGCTGGCTCTAGGACTCTGGGCACTTTACCACTTCTGGCCAGTGCTAAAGTGCAAGTGCACTGTGTCTAAAACCTGACGGTAATTGGTTTCTCCATGATTGGCGTATTTAATTTACTAGTAAGTCCCCTAGTACAGTGCACCATGTGTGCCCAGGGCCTGTAACTCGAATGCTGCTAGTGGGCCTGCAGCACTGATTGTGCTACCCAAATTAGTAGCCTCGCATTCCTGTCTCAGGCCTGCCACTGCAGCGCCTGTGTGTGCAGTTTTGAATTGTCATTTCAACCTGGCAAGTGCACCCACTCACCAGGCCCAAACCTTTCCTTTTCTTACATGTATGGCACCCCTAAGATAGGCCCTCTGTAGCCCCATTGGGGGCACAATGTATTTAAGAGGAAGGACATATACTTTTGAGTTTTACATGTCCTGGTGGTTACAAAACTGCTAACTTCGATTTTCACTGCAGCAAGATCTATCTCTCCCATAGGTTAGCATTGGAGGTGCCTGGTAACATCTTGCCAGTGTATCTTCCAATTGGGAGTAGATAAAAAATTGGAGTTTAGTGTGTCTGGGCTCACAATTTAAAAACACATCTTTTTAGTAAAGGTGGTTTTTAGATTGCAGGTCTGAAAATGCCACTTTTAGAAAGTCCTGCCAAAAGGTACGACAATTGCGCACCCAGCTGCTGCACTGCTGAAATGAGGAAAACTCTCCTCTTAAAGTGAGCCATATTTCTCAAAATTCACCAAATTAATCCATAGTATGTCAGACAATATTTAATTGTCAAGTAATCCATGAATTCAATACTTGTAGAATCACTCCGGAGACAGCTAAGTTGAACCAGAATTCTTTATTCCGCATTTTCAAATGCCTTATTTTACCCATCCAGGCTTATACATAGACACGTGCTGTCAGCCATCCCTCAAGCCGATACTTTAAAAACCCAATGCATTTCGAACCTTATTAGTTCTTCATCAGGGGTTGCTGTAATAAATCAGAAAGAACTACATAAACAACAATTCGTGGACGAGATTCGCTCAATGTCTTTAAATAATAATGTCCACCCAACACTCTTCCCAAATTTACCCATAGCAGTCCCTCATTAACAACCCTCATAGATGCACATACAAAATCAAAAGTGAACCGAACATAACAACCCCTTCTACTTGCATCCACAAAAAACAAACTGTGCTCATTACCTCGTGAAAACGCGATCGGCTGTTTAACACGTTCGTGCCTTCCTTCGTATTCAGAAAATCTTCAACTTTTCTCCCTCCCGCCAAGACAGTTCTTAAAGCCTACTTGCGCACGTTTACCCAATAAATCACCTAATTGAAACAAGACCCCGTGACCTACTGTGTCCTATGCTGGCTCGTAATGAAAACGACTAATGCCTAAAAGTCCCATAATGCACTGACCCGTCATCAGAAACAATGAACCCATATAAAGTTATCAAAAAAGTCCATGATAAAAAAATAACTTAAACATGTGAACATATATAATCATACAAAAGCAGTGGTTGAAAGTCAGCATTTTCTTACTTAGCCATTCTGTGCCTCTGCCTGTCCCTAAAATACACATCTGGGTTGGATGACAGTGGGCTTTGTGAATCCACTCTAGGCAGTCACACACAAAGGGAGCTGAGGTGTGCCCTGCATATCCTGATGGCCCAACACCAGGCTGATGAACCTTCATGAGCTAGAGTAGTGGGAGGGGCTGACAATTGCACCTGAATAGGGCTGCGCCTGTCCCTCCACAAAGAAGTCTCCACTCCCAGTAGTGTGTCTGGAGCCAGGGCCGGAAAGGGCAGGGTCTTGTGCACTACAAAGATCTTTCTTTGAAGTCTCCCTACTTCAAAGGTTAGAATGGGTATGAGTACTGGACCTCTGACACCATATATCCGGAACACTTCTGGACTGAGGACATTCTGCAGGAAAAAGAGCTGCTGGACAACCAGGAGGGACTGGCACTTTGCTACTTGCTTTGCTGTGTTGGCCTGCTGCCTGCTGCTTCTGTCCTGGGAGTGAAAGGACTGAACTTTGCTCTCTACATCCTGCTTTCTAAAGTTTATCCAAAGCCTTGAGCTGGGCTTGCCTCCTGTTGGAAGTCTCAGGGCCATCAAAGACTTCACCTGTTGCACCTGGGCTCATCGGTTGAGAGCCCTATTTCCCAGGTAGTGCCAACTCCAGTTCTTGGGCCCTTGGAAGTAGTTTTCCTGCTACAAGAAGAAACCGACGCTGAGCGACTTCAGAACCAGCACCTGTCTGCAACTTTGACGCTGTGCTGCTACCTGCACCGAAGCCGTGGTCTCCACTTGATTCAAGAACCGTGACTTACAATGCAGGCTCTGATGATGACGCTGCACCTCCGAAGAACCGCCACTGCGGGAGTACTGAGCAAAACACCACCAACGTCCATGATGTCCTGACTCCGCAGTTGTAGCTCAGTGGTTTGACCTCAAATCCGTTAAACTGAGGCCTCAGGGCTTGACCGCCGATTCCTCATTGATACGGCACCACAGTAAGTAACTGAGGTATCACAACTGCATCCAATGCATCATCTCCCCTGTGCCTCGCATCATCCCTGGGCATTAGTGGCTCAACAAAGTTACATCTCCTCCAGGAACCGATGCATCACTTGCGACAGTGACGCCTCAACTCCTTTGTGCAGCACACCGTCTCAAAGTGCAAACGTGCCAACGACCCTGCCAGGCAGTAAGGAACTGACACATTACCTGCTCTCTCTATGCCTCACCTCCCCTGCGCTTCGCATCATCTTTGATTTTTGACGCCTCCAAGGTACTGTACCAGGGTCTGCGTGACTCCTGTATCTAGCCCGTGGTCCCTCACGGTCGGTCGGAACTTGAGGATTTGTCCCGCTCAAACGTGACCTGATAGCCCCAGTCTGAGCTATTGTTTTCTAAGACCTAGAACTTTATTAAATATTGAAGAAATCTTAATTTGATTTGAGTATGTTGAATTTTTGTCGCTTTGGTCTTGTTTTACTCAGATAAATATTGGCTAGTTTTGTAAACTGGTATGGAGTACTTTAGTGGTGTTTTCACTGTGTTACTGTGTGTGTGTGTGTGTGTGTGTGTGTGTGTGTGTGTGTGTGCAAATACTTTACACATTTCCTCTGGGTATAAGCCTGACTGCTCTTGCCAAGCACGGGTTATTCTTAGTGTGTAACTTACTTGCAATGACTAGAGTGAGGGTCCCTACTTGGACAGGGTGCATACCATCGCCAACTGGAGACCCCATTTCTAACAGCTATGAACAGCTGAACAGGGAGTATCAACTTCAGAAGAGTGGAGAATAAGAGTGTGGTTGCTGGTAACCTTGAATACAGCACAAAATTGGGACACTGTGTTGGAAGCAACAGTGGCTATGACAGGTCTTGGGAAAGCAAGCAGGTTACTCTGAGAGAATACAGGAATAACATTCTATTACTACTATAATTCTGGTGTTAAGTACAAGGTATCAACACTAGCACATGAAAGAAGTAGGAGAACACTGCAAGATTGAAGAGGAAGAGATCACAGAATAATAGTAAAATAAGGAAAACCCAAACAAGTCCTGCATCAGGCACCCAGGAAGAAAACAAAAACAGTGCAAGATGCAATACAGGTGTTGACTGGTAATGACACCAGAACAACAACCACTAACATTGCTTGGTAAAATCCTTACAACCATGAGCTCTACCTATCCTTGCCTCCAGAAATGGTTTCCCTCTATATGTGACCGACGCACTTGTGTGGTGCATATGTTGAATGTGTGTGTGTATGTGCAAGCCTTCAAGTCATATCTTTCACAACTAACAATGTGAGTATGTGGGGTGGAGAGCATGACATGTTCCACAACATTGTCTTGACTGCAGTAATGAAGTAGTGACAAGCACATACAGCCAGTGATAAAAAAAAAAACATTCAGGTACATACAATCTTTCATAATGAAAAGAAACTGCTGTGTCAACATCAGGAATGATGTGCTGGAGTAATGTAATGAAAGAGTTCATCAAGAAAAATATGTACATGCTGGATAAAATGTGTGAGGTGATAGATTCCACATGCACTTATTCCTGCCACATGTTGAAAATAAAGCACCACATTTACTGCAACTGAAGTGCTTCATAGGACGTGGAATGATAATATTACAACCAATAGCATGAGAATACAAATGTTTACTCTTCTGAAGTTCACTGAATGTAAAGTTTTTTAGACGAGTAGTGGCAAAAGCTCTGGCAAACTGCTGCACTGTGAAACCAAGCCTACAACAGTGAGGAGTACAATCATGTAGCACTGCAGGGTGTTATTAAATATTCAGATAGTGAGCAACACAAGCCTGCCGTGCTACATATTGTTACTAGGTGTCCCAGGATTAGAAAAGAGCAACTTCAATTTATTGCAATAGCACTGCAAAGTAATTGTGATAAAATTTCAAAAATATTTAATGTGAGGCATTACTGTTTTAGGGAGACTGGATTCATAGTTTAGGTAATAGTGCTATTCCAAAAGGATCACAATGGTACATTCAACCACCTACACAGAAGAAAGACCATGATGGCTTATAGAACAAACGTCATATATGGGAGACAACAGTGGCACATACAGCAAGTGACACTGAACAAAGACCACAATGCAATGTAATGGAAGCACTTCATAAGCGGTGAAGTGATACAGCAAATACAATGAGGGGAAAAGGTGTATACTGCACACACACACACACATATATATATATATATACACACACACGTATATATATATACACACACACATGCATATATGTATATATATATATATATATATATATATAAATGCATGTGTGTGTGTATATATATACATATATATATGCATACATATATAAATATTTGCATATTTATACACACATATATATATATATACAAACGCATATATATTTATATATATATATCTCTCCCAACTGCTGCTGCGCTATGCCAGTCCGCTTCCAGCGATGCCGGTGCCTGCGACGGCGGCAACTGCCGTCAATATTTAGTAGACAAAAGTAGTCCTGGAAAATCCAGAAGAGCGCACAGCGGCACACCTGAGGACAGCACAATAACCTTTATTGTGCACACAACAAACGACGCGTTTCGGCGAAGCTTTTCTCAAGTGATGCCATGTGCTCAATCGCCTTTAGAAATACAATTTGAGGTTCATAGACAGCGAAAACACACTTCAATATTAGTGTGGCATGTTTACACAGCTCGATAAATTATGTAAATATCGTGGCGACATATTACAATTTATGCTATCCAAATGGATGAATAGATTCACCAAATAAAGTTGCAATTAATCATTCATAGACCTACAAATCCTAACAATTTTTTTTTAAAACTAATACGACGCTCATTCCAGCTACTGTTTTGAAGGTTTCGTGGTGATCCATTAAGCAGGAGCCGAGAAAAAGGAGGGGTCCCAAATTGCATTTTCCTCATGTGAATTCTGATAGGAAATTTAGACATGGCTACAACCAGAACTGCTGAATTGAATTACACCAAATTTGGCAGAAAGGTAGATATTGGTCCAGGGTAGTGGCTTTTTTTTTTGATTTGGTGTAAATCCATTCAGTAGTTTTGGAGTTATTAAAAGAAATTCCAATTTGTATATATAGGGGCAGAAAGGATCCAAGAATCCTTCCGATCTCGTGCTGAGATCTGATTGTCTACTAGCATTTCAAACCAGGTGTTGGCCGCTATCTTGGGACTCAGATTGAGCCAAATCCCACAAACAAACGTAAAACAAAAGAGAGAGAAGGGGACAGGGTATTAATACCATGACCCCCTAGGCCTCTTGGGCGGTGGTCCCACAGGGACCCGCAGGGCAAAAAAAAGCATTTAAAATCTTTTGGGGGGCAGGAGCCTCTCTGGATCCACATCTCCCACTGTAAATCTGTAATCTTTAGCCCCCAGGTGGTTCAGGTCCCGGGGCATTGCCACATATAAATATGTGTGGGGTGTTTGTGTAGCACTCCCCACACCCCGGATACCACCACCTCCCCAGGGCAAACATTTAAATAAATGCAGGGGTTCCGTGTGGCCCACCCACACCTTGGGGACCACCCCTCCCTGGGCAAGTCAAATAAATTAATGTGGGCCTCCCTGCTGCCCTGGGGACCACCCACTCACACACCTATGCAGCCACTCACTCAGCCACTAACTCACCCATACAGCCACTCACAAACCCACTTACTTTCCAATACAGGCACTCATACAGCCACATACTCACCCATACAGCTACTCACAAACCCACTAAGACATCCATACAGCCACTCACACACCCACTCACACACCCATACAGCCACTTAGACATCCAAGCAAACACTGATACAGACAGATAACCACTCAGATGAGATATGTTAGAAATAGTATGACTAATTACTAGTACAGAAAGAATAGCAATTTACCGTATGCTGTAGCTTAGTAAATATCTTTAAGTCTCAGAAATGTTTACAAAACACTTACAGTCACAAGATGATGACATCAGTGATGCCAATTGAGATGTCGTCAGTGATGACATCTGACATGTCATCAGTGATGTCACTAACCATGCCATCAATGATGTAATATGTGAGGTCATCAGCAGTGCATTGCTGGGGCGTAAGCTATATTTAGCTCAGGTAACAATAACTGCTACATTTCTATGGTTTTGTACGAG
The DNA here is from genome assembly GCA_963921515.1 of Calotriton arnoldi. Taxonomy (NCBI): domain Eukaryota; kingdom Metazoa; phylum Chordata; class Amphibia; order Caudata; family Salamandridae; genus Calotriton; species Calotriton arnoldi. The sequence continues at coordinate 2,034,906 of CAWUFW010002264.1, forward strand.
ATAAATCTAACTATAACTTCCCTGAAACCTTTTATTTTTTAGTGAATATATATATATATATATTGATATATATTATTTCAGAAAGGATGCTTCCAGGTGGAGTGCACTCGCAACAAGTTCTCATTTATTGAAGCAAAAGAACAACTTTGGTAAGTAATAGTTAAAAAACACAGCCATGCCTTGCCTGACGCATTTCAGACATCTCGTCCTTTCTCAAAGGCAGCATGCACAGCCAGGCAAAAGTTCCTTCCAAATAATTCCCATTTTATTCATAGCCCTCACGTGGGCCTCCCAGTGGATTGCATTTCGGGATTGGAAGTCCAAATTACACCCTTGTAGGTTTGCCAGAAAATAAACATGCTCTATTTCTCCTTTTTATCAAATTATAAAGCCAGTCCTGTTGCTCCGTATATGGCTGTTTTGCATTCAAACACCACGGACTCGCTGTTCTATCATCTGAAATGTATTAAAAAAATCTGTAGTGACTTTCAAATAGGGTTTTCTATTTTGTTCCAAGGGTTACAACAATTAATCAATGTATTTTCTCAAAGGTTCGTGGAACGAACAACATCCACAAATAATGAATTGAGATAGTGGGTCATTTAAATCTTTATGCACCTTGGTATCATATACAAGAGTGGATGTTGTGGATGTAGTGTTTGCAAGAATTGTTTGGTGTTTATGCTGATCCGTTCTATTTCTTTAACTTTTTCCAGTATTTTATCAAATACTTCTGAAATTCCAGTGTCTGGTCCTTCTGTAATTCTTTGTGAAGATCTTGATCATTCACATGTTCATCATCCTTTATGGTTCAATGATCAACATACATGTTTAAAAGTGATGTTAGAATTCTCAGCCATTGCCACTAATTTGCCTCTGTTTTTTTGACTAAAGTTGATATTTCTTCTTTTATTGTATTGCAGTTTCTTTATATCACTGTTGATTAAAGTATCAAAATTGTTCAATGTTTTAGGTGACCCCAGTGTCAGAGATGTACTCTCTGGCTTAAACTCCATGGGGTTTATTTATGAGCCCTTGCGACACTTTTGCGCCGCCAGTGCGTCACTTTTTATGACGCACCGGAGGTGTAAAAAATGCGCCATGTTGCGCCCTATTTACAAAGTGAGGCATCTAGGTAGATGCGTCACTTTGTAAACCCCTGCGCTACATTATACCTGCGTCAGGTATAATGTTTGTAGGGTGGGCGTACCCCTGCATCAAAGCCTCGTAGAAGTGGCGCATTGAAATCTATAAGATTTCAGTGCGCCACTTCTAGTACGCCATTGCGTGAAAACCTTACGCCTGCCTCATAGCAGGCATAAGGGTGACGCAGGCCCTTTCACATGGGGCTGGCCCCATGTGAAAGGACATATTGTTGGAGTTGGGTCTGTTTTTAGACACAACCCCAGCAATGCGCCACTTTTGCGCATACAGATACGTCAGGAATATTGACGTATCTGTAACTCCTTGCGACATGATGCGCCGTACTTTAAATACGTGCATATATGGTGTCGCAAGGAGGGCGCACTGAGATGTGTTGCATCGCTGCTTTGTCGCAGCGATGCGACACTTCTCATAAATGAGGCCCCATGTATTGGTTTTCTCTGGGTTCTGCTGATGTCATGGGCACGCTATGAAATACTTCTTACTGTCGATTTCTCATGAAATTGAATACTGTAACATCAACTTCCAGTTTTATGGTGTTGTGTGTTGGACCAAAAGATGTACCCTTAGAATAGGAGTAGCTCAGTTATAATAGATCCCAGACTGGGACTATGGTATTTGTCACTATGTAAGGTCACTATTTAAGGTCTCTGGGTTGACTGACAAGGTTTTCAACATTTTACAGTAGCCCTATCAATACTGGGTGGGAAGAGGCTCTGATGTGTTTTTAGACACATCAAGGACGCCAATCTGATATGAACCTCTCTTTGTTTCATGATTGTGTTTTTTATATATTTTACCTTTTATGTCTCTTAGGATCCCCTCGCCTCCCAACTCCCACAGCGCCATATGTTTCTTGTACATTGAACCCTTAGAACAATTTAGCCATTATGTGTTTGTAATAGTTGATTAGCTCACATGCATTTATGTCTATCATTGTGCGACAATGTATATTACATTTAGCATACATTCTGATAGTTTGCTTTTAGCTCACATATTCATTTGAATGCTCGATTCTTGGGAAAAGACATAATGGCTTCAGCATTAACATGAGTGTGTAAGTGAATTCTCACTTTCTTCTACCCACCCAACATCATAAATCATGTAGTTGATTTTTCACAAAATAAATAGTTTAAATGGTGTCAATTGATCACTCACAGTCTGCTTAGGACTCAGGATTTCAATTCCATGATACTCTAAGGGCCCTATTACGAGCCTGGCAGTCTGAGGACCGCCAGACTCATGGCGGAGTGGCGGTGGCGGTCTTGCGACCACCACATTACGACTCTAGCGGTAGTGCCGTCCTGGGACCGTTGACTCCACCAGGGAACCGCAGTTCCTGGCGGTGGCGCGCCAATCCAGATGTAGCTATATGCTAGGAGGGACCGCCGCCGTCCCGCCGAGTATATAATGACTTTCATCACCACCACTGATTTCATGGAGGTCCTTCCTCCATGAAAACAGTGGCAGTGAGGAAAGAAAGGGGGCCCTGCAGGGATGCACACAGGGGGGCACAACATATGCTCCCCTGAGTGCATGCACAGAAGTTCCAGCACGGCATTCAACTTTAGAGATATAATTCAGCCTGGCCTTGGAATCAGACTGCAGACTGCTGGAAATTAAATGAATTTTAGGTATGCATGCGCGAGGACAACATCTAACCACTGAACTCTCAAAAAAAGGCAGACTTTTGAAGCTATGGTTAGGCATACATGGATCTTCTAATGTACTGTGTACTATGTTCTCTGTTTTCATAATTTGTACATTCCGTGCATGCGCATTTGTTAAAATCATTTTGAGACCTGAAATGATCTTGTTCCCTTTATTCTGCACTAAAAATACCTTTAAATAAAAGCTGGAAAATAATAGTGACGATTTCTTGTGTGAGTGAAAAACTGCTGAACTCACAACAGCAAATCAAAATGTCTGACAGTACCTGACAGGTTCTGTAATGTGTTTAATGAACATTCTCGTAATTGGTAAGTTAGGAGATTTGTGTGGGCCATAACATGTCTCCCCGTTCAAGCTGGTACGTTGGTACACACCTGTGCTTGCTTGTATCACAAAGGAGATCATGATGTGCTCGTTGGAACTCCCTGATAATGCACGTGGTGATGATAATAAGATTATGCTTCAAACATGTAGGCTCTTGATCCCAAAAGGTATATTCAGTACGGAACAGGCACGAATTGTTGTTGTGTACAGAGAGAAAATGTAACAGGGTAAAAGGTGTGCATTATATGACATCACAGTCAGTTGACCACACATTGAGGTGCAGACCAACTGTAAGAGCAATGTTAGCATTAGTATAGAAACATTTAGGAGAACAAACTGCATTTATGTCCAAAATCACATTATGGTGTGGACAATGGCTGTTGGTTCAAAATAAGCAACATTGTTGTATAACATTTAAGAGCAAAAATTTACATTTAGGTGCAAATTATGCCAACTTGCAAAATCAACATTGGTGAAACTTCAGAAGAAGTGCAGAAACGTCTAGGAGCACATATCACTTTTCGGGAAAAACACAATTTAGTGGCATAAATATATTTATTCGCTAAATCACCATTTTAGTGCAACATAGATAGGAATGTTGGTAAACTTATGAGCAGAAATGCCATTTAAGAATAAAAGCCCATTTAAGTGTAACATCACTTTCAAGTGCAAAATCACCATTGGAGTGTGGAAAAACGTTCAGCTGCAAAAAAACATTAGATGCAAAGAGAAAGTAAGGTGCAAAATCGCATGAACTGCACTTTCATATTTAAGAGCAAAAATCACATTTAAGAGCAAAAATACATTAAATCCCTAATTACAAGTGCACAGAGGAGTAGGTGCTATTTATTGCATCCGATTAAATATGACTCCTGGTTAAGAATTTGTTTTGTGTGATAAATTTCACCTATTGTGAGTTTTTTCAGAATAACAAATGGACTTTGGTGCTTACCACACCAAAATCCACATCTGAAGGTTAATACTGTCTTCTTTTCCTATGGTAAATGTAACTAAGGGTGCAGACTTAATAGTGCCCCATAATTGCAGCGTTCAGTAAAAACTCCTCACAACTCGGAATTCTGACCCCTTTGCAAATAGAGTTTTGTGCATGGATCGGAAAAATCTGGTTCATCATAATCAGGTCCTGAGGTTGAAAAGTTCCCTCGGTGCAAAGTCAGCAGGAGTGAACAGTATCACAGAAACAGGGAAAAATATGGTAGTAAAATGTCACTTTAGTTGTTAAACGTTTACATCACTATGCAATCACATTTGGTTGACAGCACATTGAGGTGCAAAATCACCATTGGTGCAGCATCAGTATAACTGTGAAATTCCTTTTGGAGAATAAATCATATTTAGGTGTAAAATCCCATTCAGATGCAAAATCACTGTTGCAGCAATTAAGCAGGATTGCAGTATCACATTTAGTACCTAAATCACATGTATGTGCTACTTACCCTTGATGCATCTTCAGCTGGTGTGTGGAAACACCTTTAGGATCATAAATGCACTTCCAGGATGGTACATGGAGGCTTTGCTTCGGTGCTAGCTGGAGCCAGAGCCCGTGTAGGTTTCTGGGAGACCCTAGCCCCCATAGGCAGAATAGCCTTAGCAAAGATGATCCTGGTGCCACAACTCCTCTACCACTTCGCCAACATTCCCATTGTTCCCCCGCTCCTTCTTTCAAGAACTTGACACGTTATTAAGCTCCCTTATATGGGGAAACGGGTGCCAAAGAGTGGCCCTCTCTAAGCTGCAGCTCCCGATGGATCGTGGGGGGGCTGGGTGTGCCCTTCTTTGAGGCATATTTCCTTTCACCACAACTTCAATGGCTGTCCCTCTGGGCAGCGGGCGGCATCTGGAGGAGACCACCTCAGAAGGAGGACCTATGTCCGTGCAGGCTCTTTGTCGGTTACTTCTCCGGGGCACCCGCCCTGTATCGACGTATCCTGTACAGGTGGCTGTGGAGGGTGCATGCATACTTCGCCTGTCACCGCATATCCAGCGAAACTCCACTATACACCCCCCCTGTTGCCACTAGACGGTCTACCTCGAAACAGAGGACACTGCTCAGCTCAGGTGATGCGGATCTGGACAAACCACTCGCTCCTAGAGGTGAGGTCCCTGTTCGCAGATGGCCAGCTGCACCCATTTGATCAGTTAGCGGAGGAGACCGGTCTCCCGCTGGGGCAATTCCTGCTACACAGACAAATCATCCTCAGCTGTCACCACCTTTGGAACCTTTCTGAGGGGGAACCCACAACACACCCGGTACTCCACACAATTCTCCATATGGGCACAGGACCAAACCTAAGCACTTGGTTCTATAAAGCTACACAAGACCTCACCGCCACTACGCTTATCCCACTACGGCAGAGGTGGGAGGAGGAGGTGGGGCGCCCACTAGACGACAAGGACTGGGAACAAGCCTTAGAATATCCAAAGAAAGTGTCCAGAAATGCACAGTTTAAGAACATACAATTTTCCATTTTACACCGTGCCTATCTTACCCCAGCGCGGCTTCAGCGGTTTTACACTGAAACGCGATTCCTATGCCCACGGTGTCAGTCCCCAGACGCAATATTCAAGCACATGTTTTGGCACTACCCCACGATACAGCCCTATTGGAGTACAATACATGAAACACTGTGGGAAATAACAGGGCTCACTGACATTAACACTTGGGAGGCCAGTGGAACCGGGGTGTTCCGCAGACGGAAGCCCCTCAAGGTTCAAACATGATTTGCCTCCTTAGTCCTTTTACTGGCGAAGAGAGGGATTACAATGTACTGGCGAGCCCCGGAGGGACCCCCACTGGCAGCTTGGATAGGGGCAGTAGGCAAATGGGGTTCGGCGGAAGAGGATGCAATCAGGCATGAGGAGGTACGTGGAGTGCGCAAGCAACAGAGTGGGCCGTGCTACTTCACCATTTCCGACAACACACGACTGGCATCCAGCAACCAGTATCATACTCAACCATAGATGAGGTCTCGAGACGAGACACAGAGTCTGAAACCCCCCAAGGCCCCCATAACGACACAGACACCCCTAGACACCACGAAGATGTGTGATCATGTTGCACTCCCACATGGATAGAGACCCACGCAAGGCACCCAGACTTACAAGAGCCACAGTTCAGGAAATCCCCCTAAATACACACAAAAATGCTATTTCTCTGATGCCCACTAGGGAATGTTTCACCCTGCCCTGACCTACCTGTCCCGGATTCCAATCCCCAGTTAGTTGTTCGCACTGGTGGTTCCAAAGACCGGGTATTTTTTCAGGAAGGACAGCCCCGTTTTGGAGCTACAACAAAACATAGCACAACACCACACGGCTAAAGTAGAGCGATCAACACGCATGTTCACCACCCACACAATTCACCATAGCCTCTGCGTACAAGTGAAAATGTAATATGCATATGAAATTGTCATGCTAATTATGTGACAGTAACCATGTAAAATGTGAAGAAAATCTAATAAAAAATGTTTTTAAAAAATGGAGGCTTTGCTTCACCATCTATGCTCAGCAATTGGAAACTCTCTTTAGGCAGGTTGACCTACACACTTGGTCTTCGATTACTACTGCCTCGGAGAAAAAGTGCTACAAATTGCACCCTTCAAATACCAATACCAAACCCTGGGGGTATGTAATTTAAGAGGCATGATAAAGGGCATCTTTTACACGTTGTCCTCATTGTCACGCAGAATTTTATGCTTTCCTGCAGTTGTTTTCCTTTGTGTCATGTGGTTCATGGTTAGGTCTTGGCATTGCTGCAATGGATGTAAAGGCGAACTGACGCTAAACTGTTTGCTCCATTATGTTCAGTGCTATTGGCAAGAAGGGAGACGTTTTGCCAGCCGTGAAAAGCCTTGAACCTTGCCTTGTGAGAAAGAGATAAATAATAGGGGTATAAAATATTTACTTGTTAACCTATTTATGCTGTCTTATCTTTGCCTCTAAGGATCTCTTCTTTAACCCATTTATTGCTGATAAGGTGGATTGTGGTGTAGTGGGCAGATGTGGTAAGAAACATGCTGCTGCTCATCGGCAGTGTGGTCAAAAGACCAATTTTAATATAAAAGGAAAAGAAACAGAAGTTCATTGGAGCAATGGATTAACAACCGATCAACTGAAGATATGCCTAGACAGAGTTCCACATTGCAAAAACCTCCTAGATTCTGATAGGCCACATGAGCCATAGAACACCAAAGCACAGATGCATCACACACACACACAATATTGTCCGATGCATTCTTGTAGTCATCCACTTACCAAACTACCACCATTCGATACACTTTCTCCAACGTTCAACTGCACTGATGTCCTCATTGCCACACCCTCATTTTATCACCATCTAAAAGACAAATAGCTTCCACTCCTTTCCTGTCTTTAGAATCTAGTACATTCCTATTCTAAATATTCGGACTCTCAGAATCCATACCACCCAAACTTTACCTGACACCTTTAACAACTGCTGTATCATGTGCATCAGTTACCAAGTAACACGCATCTTGAATTACTTGCAATTTTAATTTGCGATACCTGTCCATAATTATTTTTATCACTTCTGGTGACATGACCAGATTTCTTTTTAGCAGAACCCAATCATTAATAGCTATCATTTTGCACTTGACATTAAACTTGCTGTTAATATATTGTTTGCTCTTATATTGAATTTCCTGCACCTTTGTCTTTACTCTAGTGACATCACATGAACAACTTTTTAACCAATCACTCAACCAACTAGGTAATACTTTATTGATAGCATGTCTGCTTCTCAACAAAGTGAAGGGTGCAACTCTAGTAGGCAGATGCGGAGCCATGAAAGAACTTCAGATCTTCTCTTCACACCCAAAGCCAAACTTTGATAAATCTATTTCACCTTTCCACCAACCAGTTGGACAGTGATAAATAGAAGGGCACGTTAAACTGAGCTGCCTGTAAAACTCTCAGAAAGCACTTTATTTTGTCTGAAACCATCACATTAGACAAGCCTTCCAACACAAACACTTTCTTCAAAGATTTAATGGCCATATCTGTTCAATCTCCCCTTTAAAAGTAATAGAATCTTCTTCAGATGATAATAAATTACCACCACCATCTAACACATGTGTGAGGGAAGCTTTACAAACAGACCTGCAAAATTAATTGCATTTTTTCCATGGTTTTTCAAGCAGTTCTGCAAAGTTCAACTAGGTCCTAGAGACTAACCAATGTTTATCAGACAAAATACATTCCCTCATGAGCACACAAACAGTTCAACTGTACTATCCATACCAGGCTCCCAACAATGTTGCCTAAGAATTTTCTTAGTAGCGGTAATACCAAGATGGACTTCATGAGCACACTGAATCAACTGTTTATTGACTGATGCCAGAGGCACAAACGTACCACCCTTCATATGAATTCCATCCTTCTCACTCAATTCTGCATCAGCTGGAAAGAAACCACATCTCTTCTGCTTAACAAACGTATTCTACATCCAACCTTAGCTAACCCTTTCAATCACCTACTGATATGCTTGATCACTCCTGTAACTTCCCTCCTACTCTTTTCGCTGAGTGATCCATTTAATCTCACTCAAGGCATCCACCCATGCAACCACACTCATTCATGAAATAATTCCATTCATCCCCTTTTTCAGTCTCTTCAATGGGCATCCTAGACAATGTGGTCTCACTTTAGACCTAACAGGAATGTACCTAATCTCAAAATTAAAGACTTGGATCTTATTATTTTAATATAATAATTTCTGTATTATGATGTGGATGAAATTATTTGAAGAATGTATATAAGGAATACTTTGTATATATTTTCAGAGTGTCAGTATAAGACTATGTTTTTATATAAAAATATGGGCTAAAAAATATTAAATAACTTTTTGTAAATTGCTTAATGCTTAATTGCAAAAATGGTCTCAAACGGAACGATGTGCCATGACTATAGCTTGGGTTTCTCTTAAACATGAATTATGAGGATTTGGACTGCGCATAATTAATGGTCTTAGATTGTGCTGACTGACGAGCTGTAACCTAATGTCACCTAATGCTGTGTAATAAAAATTGGTTTTGAAAAGAAACAACAATGCGCATCTGGAGTTATATGATATTGTTAAAAGATTTTGAGGTTATGTTCACCCATCCGACATATCTTAATGATTAAAAAGCTAAAAATAAAAAAAATAAACTTTTGTGTTCTTGCTGTAGCTTTAGATGTCACGTCGGGGTAGGAAATGTATGTTGTTTTTAACAGACGAGTAGCAGGATTGATAAAATTTGCGGTTATAGAACTTACAATGTTGGTGTTTATTAACAAATCTTTTCTTTAATTAAAATTTTGTTTGTATTTTAATTTGTTTTTTATTTATTTATATATATTTATTATTGAGAAATAAAAGTTGTACAAGAGTCCTGAAAAAGCGACAGGGCAACGCGAAACATGTGTTGGCTCAGTCTCAAATATATAATGATTTATCTCAGAATAAAATCTGGGCGTAGGCTCAAATGTACAATGATCAGTCTTTGAACAACATTTTGGGGAGGTTCAGCCGTTTGAATTAAGTTTTAAGTGTGGAATAGCCGACATGATTGAATTTGGAAGAATTGATTTGTCCCCTTTTTATGACTGTATATATATATATGTGTGTGTGTTCGTGTGTGTGTGTGTATATATATATATGTGTGTGCGTGTGTATATATATATATCTATACATTTTTTTTCCACTGTTAAAACCAAAGGTTAAAGTGACGTTATAGTTGGGTGAAAATGTGACAGTGACAACAGAACATTTCTAACTAAAAACAACATTTAAGTTCACCAGTTATAGTTATCTCTAGTAACTATACCTTGTCCTAAGGTAACTATAACTCATGCCCCCGCCATGCACAATTGTGTTATTAATGATTTTATTTCAACCGTTACAGTGATGTTATCAATGATGTTGTGGAGCATGTCATGAGTGATATGTGGGGTAATTAGCTGTGAATGGCAAGGGCTTGAGTTATGGTTACCGTAGGGCACAGTTATAGTTACTGGAGATAACTATAACAGATGAATTTCAGTGTTTTTTTAGTTTAAAACATTACGTTGTCACTGAAATTTCCACGTAGCTACACTGTCACTTTACCCTTTGGGTTTTTCAGTGACTTTCTAGAGTTCTGTAACATAAAGTAATATCTCATTACCATAAATAAAGCCAACACCCCACACTGCGCATGGCCTTTGGCCAGGCCCTGCATTCAACCCCGTGGGGCAGCCAGCTCCATGCCCATGTGACGTGGGGTGGGCCACAGGCCCTGCATCCAACCTACTGGTGCAGCACCCCTCCCCACTTTGGGACACAAAATCCCCAATCCTTTTTTTCAAGAGAAGGGGGTGTACAGCCCCTCTCCAAGCCACTTTGGGCCACAGTGACCCCAGGCCCTTTGTTTTTTTATTGAGGGGAGGTGGTGCATGGTCTCCCTCTCCGAGTCACTAAGGGTCCGGGGAGCCCTTCCCCAGGGGCCGTTTTTTTAAAGAGCAGGGAGGCACACAGCACCCATTTGTGTGCCAACAGTGGCCCTGCGGACCAGATTCTCCAGGGCCAAATCATATATTTTAAAGAGAGGGGGCACAGGGCCCCCTTGCTGAGAAAAAAGTGACCCCAGGGACAGCATCCCTTGGGGGCAAAACATATATTACAAGAGGAGGGAGGCATCACCCAATAAATTCTTTTTTTTTAAGATGGAAGGGGGCACATGGCCCCCCTCCTCGAGCCTTCTGTGCTTTTGGATAGGTGCTTTGCTGCCTACCCAGGGCACACACCAAATACTATGTTGGTGGCCTAGCGTGGGCCCCAGTTTCTCCATGGCCCCAGTTGCCTCCCCGCATACACCCATCCTTTGTGCTGTGGGAGTCGGCATTGCTCCGGCATGGCAGGAGAAGCTGGTTTTGCTCCCTGTGGCATGAGTAATCTGAGTTTCCCCATCCACAAGAGCCCAGGCAGAAAAACAAAAGTCTGCTCCCACCCGGCGGGGGCACTTTCAAAGGGGTGGACTCCCAAGGACACAGTATATGAGCTGGCCCTGGGTGACGGAGTCTCCAGGGCCTTTTAGGTCTTGTGGAAGGGGACCAGTGTGCCCCCTCCCCCTTTTTATCAAATTGGCTCCAGGGGATGTGTTCCCATTAGCTCATTAGAGGGCCAAGAATAGAAAAAAATGAGGTGTCTCAAAACATTGATTCCCCATTTTAATTACCATAAGAAAGGTTGCTCTACAATACAGAAAAAAACAGCTGCATGAAATTAAACCAAATTTGGAAGAAACTTGGAATTTTAGCCAGAAAGTGTTTTTTTATTATTTTGTGTTAGTTTTTAAGAAATTAGTGTTTAAAAAGGACTCTGGTAAAAAAAAGGTTTCCATTATAAAGCATTGTAGTGAAATCCTGCTTTTGAGGGTCACAAAAGGGAACACATATGGGTGGTGATAACAGATTTTAGTCATAATGATCACTTGTTGGTGGTACCATACTAATTTTCGGAATCGTGGTGTGTTATAAAGGGATTTTACCATACGACAAATGCTAATGCTCTGCTGGGTTCTGATGAATCACGTCTGTGAAAAAACAGTTTTCTCTCATGGCTTTTTCATAGAAGTTATGGAAGGTACTCCAGAATCTAAAATGAGAACACATTTTCTGTGTGTTCACACTATCTTCCTCAACCATGTGAGAACTGTCTGATATTCTGAATAAAATTCCTGCAGTAGCAGCAGCCTGCCTGCCAGTTGATTCCCCCGCATTCTATTGGAGCTTCAACACAGTGTTCTAACGAACAACTAAAATGCTAACATGCTGTATTTATGACAAAAGTGTGGAACACCTAAACACCATCTTGATGGAATCAAAGCTGTAAAACTGAAAGCATTTCCTTTAGGAATTAACAAAATGAGGTCGTTGATTTTGTCATAGAAAGTATTGTTAATACTATAGAAATCTAAAATGTGGACCCATTTTTATACATTTTCAAATATCTTCCTCATCAACATCAGAAAAACAATGGAATGCTGAATGAAACATGTCATTCTAATACCAGCAACAGCCTGTCAGTTGATTCCCCAGTGTTTTACTGTGGCTTCACCAAAATGTTCTGATAAACAACTAAAGCGCTAACGTGTATTTATGAGAAAAGTGTGGCACATCTGAACACCATCTTAATGGAATAAAAGCTATAAAACTAGAAGCATTTCCTACAGAGAATACTGCAGTAAATGAAGAAATTAGGCGGTCATTTTGTCATAGAACCTATGTTTACCGCTCTTGAAAAATAAATTCAGGGCACATTTTCTATGAGTTCTCAAGTATCTTCATCATCTTTGTCGGCAAAACATTCTAACATGCAGAGTGAAACGTACATCCAACACCAGCGGCAGTCTGTCAGTTAACTCCCTAGTGATCGACTGCAGCTTCACCACAGAGCTCCAAAGAACAAGTGAAGAGCTACCATTTTATATTCAAGACAAAGGTGAGGCACCCCTGAATGCCATGCTGCTGGAATAGGAGTCATTCAATTTAAAGCCTTTCCTCAGGCTCAGACTTCACTAAATGAGCACTGAGATGTTAATGCGGATTTGAAATCAGCAGGGTTAAAATGTGGGGGGTGGTATGGGCTTTTAAAGATTTGAGACATAATGTATTTTTAAAGGTGCTAAGAACATCTGCCTAAGTACAGCACCCCCTTTCCTCATCTGTTTACCCACCATACCCATCTTCTCAGTCGCTTAACAGTACCCTGATTTTAACATATTAAAACGTTTGGTAGACAAACTCTGTGCACAGCTGTGGCTAAGCTCCAGCCGAGGGACACCAAAAGGTGGTTGGGCTCAGGCTCAGTGGCTAGCCCCCCTGCTCATGGCTAGGGGCCATGAACAGAGGGGCTTAGCCACCTGCTGTGTCTCTGCTGCCATCCCCCACAGAGCACAGCCAGGCTGTGCCTAGTGTGGGTTAGGTGCCAGCAAAGGGTTGGGCACAGAGCCAAACCCAGCTGTGCATGGCTTAAGACCTTGCACATTAAGCGGTTGGGCACTCACAGAGGGTTAGAATTCATTGAAAAAAAGCTTAGGTTAAAGTGACTGTATAGTTATTTGTTGAAATAAGAGAAGAACTGATGTTAAAAAAATCCTAAAACCACGGATATTCGCCAGTTATAATTTAGTCAATTGACTATAACTTGCACACCCATCATGCATTGTTTATAAGCTCACATATTAAATCACTCATGACATGTTAAATGGCATCATTGATGGCATGACTAATTAGATTTAATATATATAGAGAGAGAAACAGATAGACAGATAGATAGATAGATAGATAGATAGATAGATAGATAGATAGATAGATAGATAGATAGATAGATAGATAGATAGATAGATAACCCAAACACATGTAATAAATATATGTGTGTCAGGGTGGTTTTATCAGAGCAACAAAAGTTTCTAATAGCTCCTACTATTATGACAGTGGAAGCTTGAAAATGAAATAGCAATCGGCATACCTATCACTGAACTCCAGTCATGTAGCATCGACACATGATTACTAGCAGCCTGCTGTTGGACTACTTCCTGCTCTTGTTGAACAGGAACAGAGTGCAACTGCAGGATCTTCAAAGAGAAACTGCATTAATGTAACACGTTACAGGAACAAGAAATAAATTCCTCTTTTTGTTGGAGAATAATGTTGTCTGCCAGGAAAAACAGCTTGTGATAAATATTGATGCATGATAAACAGCTAGAATCATGTTTCAAAATATCTATATGTGACCTCTTACTGGGAAGCTGGTGGGAGGGTGGCACTTGAAACTGAATAGCGGGATGGACGATTCTACATTGTGAGTTCTTATCCACGTTTTGATAAATTGTTTGTTTAAAGTTTTAAGGCATGTAAATAACTGCTCTTGGTAAACTTGAACTACACGCAGTGCAAACTAAGGAAATGTCCGTTGCGACAATTGGAAAGAGGCAGAACAGTGCACTATTAGAATTCAGCTGGAGTAAACATACCTTTTATGAAGGACATTAGGAGACAAGTCCAAGGACGGCAAGTACACAATTTGATTATGAGTCAGTTCACTCTGGACCAATTACATTATGACATCTTAAGAGGGAAGCTTATTATTCAAACACATATTTCAATAACTGTGGGCAATCCAATATACCCTTGTGGGCTTGGGTAATAAAAAAAATGTGTAAAGCTTGCCTACAAGGGATTCATTCAAAATACATTAAATGATTCCATATAGCTTCTATAAAGTGACAAAATATGACACCACAGAATATTTAAATCACAACTTTAATTATTCATTTTTTAAATAAATTGTAGTAAACAGGTGTATCAGAAGATTGATTTAGTTTATATTAAAAAATGCAAGACACAGGGGTTCGCAAACATATAATTCTCACATACATTGAAAACAGAAGTTAGAAATAAATCAAAGATGGAAGTATACTAGTCATCAATGTATCAATAACCATCTTCACAAAAACAGATATTGAGTTGATCCTGAACATAGGAATCCAAAATTCATAAAAAATTTAATTTAACAATAACTAAAAGGAAGGATGGTTTATACGTCAATGTTTCAGTCTCCGTTGCAAAATGTCGATGAGACTATCTTCAGGACATAAATGGATCTTGTGAGATTCCTCGACCCCTCTAAAATATAAATGTTAAGGACTTACTAATTCAATGATAAATAGTTTAGAGAAACACCCGGAAAGATAGTGAGAAGAATAAGTCACATTGAGAGTTAAATATATGTTGATAGACTTCCAAAGAACCAATTATTAAATCAGAGGAAACAAGAGAAAGGCAAATTAAAGGTGCAATATTTAAAATTAAGTGAGTATATACAATTTTTACATGGATTGTGCACCACTTGGACCCAGTGGAGAAATCTAAGGAACACTTACTGGTCATTACTTTCAAAGACAACACAAAATGCGTCGAAAGGGTCTCTTCAAGAGTACTCTGAAGTCAACCTATGAGATTCATCACCACTTTCGCATATAGGTTATGGGGAAGACAAAGATGTTGTATTGGTAGTCAAAGGGGGAGATGAATGAGCTTCTGTTGATCCCTATATTGATGCTTGTGTTGACAGGAAAACTCTGAACTTACTGGTAGATTCTGGTGCCAAAATGACCAATACCACTGAAGAGTTATTCAACAGCAAATGGTTAACGAAGAGCTGTTGGCACCCGGTAGATGTCCAGTATCATATGAAGGGAAAAAAATGATTTATTGGAGTACTTTGAAGGTCAGTTGCATTGCAGTGGTAAGACAAATTTTGGCAAAGTTTACATGGCCAAGAAAGGGTTAAATGTATTAGAATGGTACCACAAAGGTTTGTTTGGGATGACATTGAGACCAGGAAAGAAAGCATAAGTTTCACTGTTTGGGGAACACATTCAAAGGCATCCTCATTCTGATTCATCTTTTAACAATTTGTGAACTGAATAGGTTAATTGAGCTTTTTAATAGCATTCTCTGTAAGATCAAAGGATTTAAACATAAGATTTGGGTCCAAGATGGTGCTTTGCCTGTCAAGCACAAGCTCAGAAATGTGCATTTCAGTAATAGATAAGACTTAACAGGCATTTTGGGGACAAAAATGTGCATTGGTGGTGTTATTGAACCTGTAGAATGACCTTTGTGGCTTTTTACTCTGGTCATTGCTAGGAAGAAAAATAGAGAATTGAGAGTCTGTGTTGATTTGAGGAGTTGATTTGGGTGGATTCCCACCCTGTGCCTTGCATTGATGACATTGCAATTGGGTTTGCAGGAGCACATAATTTAAGTAAAATTGATTTGGTGTCTGCATATCACCAAGTTGAACTAGATCAATCATACAGACATCTTGCGGCTTTTGTGTCTGCTGTTGGAACTTTTCAGCTTAAGGAAATGCCAGTTGGCTTAGCTTCTGCTGCCTCAGTTTTCCACTGGAGTATGGAGTCTGTTCTACACAGTATCGAGGGAGTGGTCACTTTTCAGTACTATATTTTCATAGCAGCTAAGGATATTTAAGAACATGATGAATTAATGCAGTTGGTGTTAGAATGACTTGACCAGGCTGGCACTGTGACAAACTCGAAGAAATGTGAATTTGCCAAATCGAGCATGGAGTATTTAGGTCATGTAATTTCTGAACATGGGGTGAAACGATGTCCTGGTTTGGTTGAAGTGATGAGAAACGCTCCCATTCCTGATAATAAAGAACAGATTTCTTCTTTTTTGGGAGTTTGTGAATTTTATGCGAAATTCATCAAAGATTTTTCAAGCAAGACAGAAAATGTGAGGGCGTTGCTCAAAAAAACAAAGTCTTTGCTTGGGATGATAAGTGTCAGAACTTGTAATTTTGAAAGAAGAGATTGGGTCAGCTAAGATTTTGGCACCGTTCGATCCTACTAGTCAGTTTTTAATTACCGTTTATGCCAGCAATAGTGGGGTAGGGGCAATTTTATCCCAGAAGAGTAGGTGAGAGAACAGTGGGTTTTGTGTGTAGGGCTTTGTGTGACAGTGAGAAAATGTTTTCTGTAATTGAAAAGGAGCTGTTAGCGTATTGTTGGCAGTAGAACATTTCATGTGATTTGTTTGGGTGAGGAAGTTCACATTGTTGACGGACCATGAGTCATTGGTGAGTATTTTGAGTGGATGTGTTATAAAGGGTCATACGTCTAGGATTGCCATATTGACTTTGAAATTATTGCTATATATTTTTGAAATCCAGCATATACCATTGGTCCTTCCAGTCTCTCTCACAGGTTCAAGTATGCGCTTGTAGTTGATTATTACAGCAAATAGTGGGAAGTCGAATTTGTTGATTAACACTAATGCTGTCCTCACATTTTTTCAGGAGATTTTTCTTAGAGAGGGTTAACTTAAAGGATTGGTGTCTGACAACGGCATCCAATTTGTGTACAAAGGGGTTGAAATCATTTTTGATGTGATGTAGTATTACTCACAAAAGGGTTGCTTTGTCTCACCCCCAAGCAAATAGATTGATAGAAAAAATGAATTGTACATTGGTTGAATGTGTTCAATGGGCAAGTTAAAAACAAAGTGGGTGTATGCAAAGCCCTCAACAGTATGTTGCTGATCCATAGCACAAGCCCCAATGGGGTCACTGGCAAGACCCAGTTTGAAATTATGAGAGGTTGTTTGCCAGCATTCAAAATGTGTCCTGCATGGTTAAAGAGATGGCAACTCCATTCAGAGAATGAACAAATTAAGGACATGAATATTTGCTCCAAAGTTAACAAATTTCAAATGAGGATGAAACAGTGGTTTAATGGAAAACATGGGGTTAGTGTGTGTGGAAATAAGATTCAAGTTGGGGATTGGGTACGTATTAAGGAACCAACCCTTGTGTCAAAAAGGTTGTCAAGGTTCAGAAATCCAGTGATGGTTGGGGCAGTGAGTCATCGCGCCATCAGAATCAGGGGTCGTGAATGGCAGAATTTGAGTAGGGTGATGAGAATGAACAGTGATTATGACATGAAAGACAACCACATGCCATATGATGGTGATGATAGTCTTCATATTATGTCTGACAGGAGGGTTGCCTCACCAGACAAGTTTGGGGGATGGACAAAATTATGGGAGGGGGAAAAAAGACATCAGAAAAACAGCAAGGTTTCGTACTTAGATGAACATGAACCACATTTTGTAATGAATATTTTTAAGCTTCTCTTACAATGCATGTTATTCACAAGATATCTTGTTCTAATGCCTTCTGTTTTTTATATTGTATATTTATCTGCATTTTACTCACAGGCTATTTTGTTCTATTGTTTTCTGCTTTTATATTGTATAGTTTGTCATTCTTTTGCATACTAGGTTTATGGGGTGTCTTCAAGGGAGGAGGAAGTTGTGGTAATGTGTAGTTCTCTGTGAGTTTTACATTCTGTCATGGAATGTGATGATTTGACCAGGGTGACATTTGGTTCCTGGTGCTGCTCTGGGCTGGACGTGATTAAAGCACCGTGATCAACAATTAGTGGTAGTGTGGTGACTTACGCTTCTATGAGGATTTAGCAGATAGCTTCCACTCTAGACACCTATTGTACTTTGCCATAATCTTTAAACTCAACACCAGGATATTTGCAAAGACATTGTCTGTATGGAAAATATGTTTATTATGTAGCTGAAGTGTGTCCAACATAATCTCAAATTCAAGATGAATGGCTGACAGAAAAAAGCAACCTTAGTGAATCGTATGTATGAAAACCTTGCAAACTATTCCAGTTGGGAAAACTTATCAAGCAAATGTTTAATATAGGGAGCTGAAGACAATTGTATAGATCATTTCGTAATCAAAATGTTAGAGACTTGTTTGCCAAATTATACCACTTTAAAATTAAGAGGGAGTGTCAAGCCTAGTGAACATGCAGAATACAGAAAGGAACCTTGCTGCCTTGAGATCAACAATGCTAAGCAAGGGAAAAACAAATGTGTCCCAAAGTAAAACATGAAAAGGAATGCTCAAGGAAAAAGTATGTAGATTAAAGAAGAAAATAATATTGAAAAGACAATGGCATAAAGTTACCTTCAATGTTTCAGAGACATTGCAGACACAAAGTAACTAAATCTTCCTTTGCATACGATATTACAGAGACACCCCATTAGAAGAAACCTAGGCTTTCGCCATAATGCTGAGAGCAACGAGCCACGCTCACCCTAGAGCAAACTGCTGAAACTCTGTGGAGGGAGTTGGAGCCAAAACAGCAGCAGTCAGCCAGGAAGTTTCAGGGCAGCAACCCAGAGGAGCAAGGCAGTGGCTGTATGCTGCAGGAGCCATGTTTGGAGAATTTCACTATGCTTTTTTGTAGCAGGGAGGGACTATAAAAGTATAAAAGATATGTTCCTGTGCATGAATGGTGCCAAGACCAAGGTCCTAGTAATCAGAGACACTGAATCTTATTCACTATTGTTTGACTAGTGTTGTAATATTACCTTCCACGTCTCATAAATAAGGATCCTGTGGATTCTTTTTGATACTAACCTGTCTTTCATTCCTGTAGGTTAATCCTATGACAAAGGAACATCATGTTATACCTAGGAAGACATTGAAGCCGTATCACTTGCAATTGAAGACAACTATCTGGTAAGTCGAGACCATAATAAGTCACATTTGAAGAATAAAAGATGAGAATATAGATTATATCTATCCAGACTATGGTTATGACATACTAAGTTCCGCCATTGTTGAAGAGTGATATAATCCATAGATTTCCAATTGGAGGTAATCACCTGCAAACCAATTGCAATTAAAAGATCCCCAATTTTCTGTACAATTTGTTATGAGACCATCAGTTTCTTGAGCTACCCAGGAATAATGCATCCAATGAGAATGGTGTGGATACGCCTGTAATAACCCCAAATCTTGTCCAAACATGAACTCAAAATTCAGATTACTTGGGCATTGAAAAGACATATGGGTGTAAGTACACAAATTGGTGTTGCAAGCCAACATACATCTTGTTTAATAAGTTTAAGTTTAAGTAGGTGCGCTGGAGTGTAAAAATGTCTGTTATAAAAATAATAGTGTTTGGGTGAAATTCGCAGAGGGAGCAGTTGAATGGATCTTCTCCCATATTTTATCCTATAAGGAAATGTGCCAATTAAATTGTAAATCAGATTCTCATTTAAGTTCTAGATTGCATTTAGTCCTATTCCTCTGAGGTGTTCTTAATGCTTTATATATGAGAGCAGCTTAAGAGGAAACTGTAAGGGAGATTTGAATTGTCTGTGAACTTTGAACCTGAGTGTGAGAGGATGAGAATGATACAAGTGCAGCTGAAAGTCTTGATTATAGAAGTTGATCAAATATAAGCCACTTAGGGGTAGGGTATAGGTAGAAGCAATTAATTCAAATGGAATAATTTGGGTAGAATTGAGATATTGTAATAATACCTTTATCTAATCAAGTCCACCAGATTAACGCCCTTCCATTCTTCTAAAGCCATTTGTTATACCAGATGGGGCTGTGTATGAATTGCTCAAATGGGGCTAACTGTGCATCCAAAACAGGCCAAAATAAAGAACATGAATTGGATATAACCAAGGGAATACAGTATTTGGGAGGCATGTGAAGAAGGTGAGTGAAGGGAAAATTTGTGGCAGATTCCAAATGAATCCACATTTTTAGAATCAGAATAGGGGGGATCTGAAAAACAACCTTGGAATTGCTTAATACCAAAAGCCTTATGATAAAGGGAAAAATCAGGAAAGTTGACTCCACCAGAAGACTTGGGAAGTTCAAGCGATGTAAATATATATGAGATGGTTTCCAGTTCCAAAGTAAATGAGATAATAACCTGTCAAGGACAAAGAAATACTTCCTAGGAATTCTGGTGGGTAACATCAACATGAAAGTTAATAATAGGAGTACCATCATTTTGATGGCGTCGAGACTACCCCTCAAAGTAAAAAATAATGGCGACCAACCTTGCGTAAGTTTGGTAACCCCGGAGAGAAGAGCATCCCTATTGGATTGTAACGTGTCCCTGAGATTATTATGATATGGAATCCCAAGCCATTTTACCTTATCAGGATTCGATGATAGCCTTGCTCCAGCGAATTATTTTAAACAGAACTTGTTCAGGGGCATGACTTTAGACTTGTCAATGCTAAGTTTATAAACAGCAACTTCAGAATATGACTGAAATCTGGGAGGGACGTTTCGGGACTGGAAATGTAAAGAAGAATGTCAGCAGTGTAAGCAGTAAATTTAATATGTGAGTTCGTCATTAGGAAACCAGAAATGCTTCCAGAATGTTTCAGTCGATATAAGAAGGGCTCAAGCGCAAGAATGAATAACAAGGGTGATAGAGGACATCCTTGACTAGTTCTTCTATTGAGAAGGAAGTATGGAGATTGTATACCATTTGCCTACACTGTAGAATGGGGGAAGAGTATAATAAGGATATAAATTTCAGAAATTCAGGACCTAATGCATGCCAACATAAAGCATGCATTATACATTTCCAGTTAACCCTGTTGAAAGCTTTTTCCTAGAGTTATCACTGCAAGAGAGTGATTGAGTTTAGGAGTTTTGCTCAGAATATTTAGAAAAATATGCAAATTATCTACAATATTCCTATTATTAACAAATCCATGTTGCTCAATGTCAACTAAGTTGGGCATGAACTCATTAAGTCGAATGACTAATGCTTTAGCAAAAATGTTGCAAGCAGTATTTATTAATTAAATAGAACGGTAACTCTTACAGAGGGATACGTTGCAATCTTCTTTGGAAATTAAATAAATCTTGGCTTCTGTAAATGAACCTGAGGAAAAACTTAATGAAAGAAATTGATTAATCAGTTTAAATAACTTAGGAAATAGTAATTTTCGAAAAGTGGAGCTAAAATTCTACTGTAAAGCCATCCAGCCCTGGTGCCTTACTCGTAGGTAGGCGTTTGACTGATGAGAAAAATTCCTCTTCTTGCAGTGGGAGCTCAAGTGATGTAAAGTCAATGTGCGTGGGCTTGTATGTTTTTGAGGAAGAGAAAAATAACTTCATTAACTCATCAGTAGGCTAAGATTCAGGGGTGTACAAGGTTTGATAATAATCTGCAAAACACTTAGCAATGTATGAATAATGAAACAGGAGAGTATCAAATTGATTGGTGATAGATTTGATAGAAGATTTTTCTTTCCTACACTTTAGATAATGTGCCAACAAAGTGCCGGCTTAGTTCTAACCTCCCTAATATCAAGTGTTGATCTTGAAAAGTGTACCATATGCTTTCTCTGTTGAAGGTTGTTAGAAATGGGATTTCTGATTGGCTGAGGTATGCACCCAGGCCAGGCAGGAAGCACCACTCTAGTCAGGGTAAGCTAGATACACACTAAAAGACAGCCTGAGCTCACCCTGTGGTAGCTTGGCACAGAGCATTCATGTTTATCTAAAGAGGCAATGTGTAAGGTATTTGTGCAACACACACACACACAGTAACACAATGAATACACCACAAAAAGACTCCACACAGGTTTAGAAAAATAGCAGTTATTGCTGAGGAAAATAAGATCAAAACGACAAAAATCCAATCAGTAGGATTCGAGATATGAATTTTTAAAGAGTAAATACAAAAACAGTGCTTAGAAGACAATAGCTGTCAAAAGGTTACTTGAGGTCATGAGGGACCGGTGCAAATCCAAAGTTCAGGCTGGCCACAATGGAGGGCTAGCTGGATACAGGACCCATGCAGAGCGTGCTGAGAAAGTACTTTGGATGGAGCAAAGCATTGATGCTGAGGGCTTGATGTGTCGATCTTTTCCACGCAGTCGGGTCGCTGCATCGTCATCGAGCTTCGCTGAAGTTAAGGCAATGTGTCGTCGTCGAGCCATGCAGAGCATTGTCATCAGGCTGCGCAGGCTGTAGAACCGCTGTTGCTGAACAGGGCCGTTTCTAGGTGTTTTGCCGCCCTAGGCGAGAATTGAAAAATGCTGCCCCCTCCCTTTTACTACCATCACTCTCTCCCCCTGTCATCCAGGCTAGAACAATTAATGCATTAGATATAAACCTCGCTAACCAAGCAATCAAAAAAAGAGTGCCGCGACACCACCACAGTAGATGATCTTGTGGCTAAAGTCAACAGGTAGAGATAGTTCTCAAAGATTTACTTCAATTCTGGATCTCACTAGGTTCTCCTAGATCTAGATTCTTGGTACATGACAATATTCTCAACTCAAGTTGCCATTAGGTGACACAAATGCCGTTTCTGCATCCCCAGTGTTGCTGAAGTCTTCTAGAACTAGATCCAGTAAGTGCTGCCAGGGATAGCAGGTGCCACCAGAGCACATCCTGACCATTGGGTGGGCAAGGACCAGTGCCAATTCCTGCAGCCTCCTTGAACTAATTGATAACTAGACTAATTAAACGTCATCCAGTCTCAGCCAATGAAATGATCCCCAAGCCAGAAAAAAATTATGGCCACCTACGAACTGTTTCAAGCACTGAACGGACAATTGGCCAACTGATCTTTCGTAAGACCTGAAATTTCTCAGGATACAACACCAATGCCTCGCACCCAGGTACCCTCAGCTAACGAATGAAGCAGAGCACATAATGCCCACTATCAACTAGGTGATCTGTATAGCTGGGACAGAGGGTGGAAATCTAGAGTGACCATACAAATTGTTTTGCCTGAAGACATTCACATGACACACACAATCACTAGATGCACTTCAATCTTTTTGAGTATGGGGTGTCTTGTGACTGGTTTCAGACATCACCACCAATGATAAACGCTCATCCTGGCCAAGTATTAGAACATCACAGGTAAAAAATAAAATAAAAGACAGAACCAGTCTGAAACGTCACCCTCACTGGTCAGGCATACAAGAGTGGATCATTATCCACCACCTGGGTAGCAATTACCAAACACCCGTTAAGGTGATGCCTTGGGTCGCCACATCATAAACTAGAACCTTGGACACAACCCAATGAGGTGGGAAAGTGATAATGTAATCTCTCATAAAAGAGCATTCTTAAAATGGATTCCTACAGTTCTTCACTCATCATCCTAAATGCACAGCAGGCTTTTGCAGCATCAATGATAGTGTGATGGAAGAAAGACTGGATGGTGGCATACTGCCAGAAAACCATTGACATCAGATCTTGAAGTCACCTTCCTTCTTCATCCTCAAGATGTGTCTCGAGAATCCATACAAGTTTGCCCAGTCTCTAAATTCTCAACCCCAATACAGTCTGCAGCCACAACCCATTCAATCCCAAAGCCTCTAGGAATTTACACCATAGCCATCCTTTTCTATCAAAGAGACTTCCTCCACTTCACATCTAGTTGGCAACTGCACTGCCACCCATGGGCACAACCCAGTCGCACCCACTTTCTTTTCGCTCGCTCGCTGCCCCCTTCCCAACAAATTAACCCATTCTCCTTCCAAAGAGAGACTTGTATTTGTTTACCAACCAGCAGAACAAACTAGTCATCCTTGCATCCTAAGATTCTATATACCTTTTGTCAGGCTCTAACTGGTAGAATGCAAGGGCTTATGTAGTGATGCAACCAACCAAGACATTGTATTTAATTTGGCAAGCTGAATGAGCAATTTCCCAACAGTCCCTTCTGGTATGCACCTACATAGGAAGAGCGAACAGGACAGAAACTTCATTGATCGTCAGAAAAAAAGGGATGGTGTTTGGGAGCCCCAAAGCAGGTTTTTGACTGGTATCACTCACATACAGGTTCAGTGGAGCATCAGGAAGATCAGGTGTCTTTGAAAAAGTGAGTTTATGAGGAGAGACAGGTCAGTCCTACCACCTTGATGCAAAGAAACTGGATGTAGATATACTGCTTTTTATAAGACTGCTGCTTGTCAGGAGATCACTGGACATCCTGTCTTCAAAGATGGCAGTTGTCACCATAAACTAAATGGGCCATCAGCTGTGTTCCTCTATGGCAGTCTTTATTTTTACTGATCATGGTGGACATGTTGCCACCGGTGTAGAGCACATGAGGGTAACCGGTTTTGTTTATTAGACTTCTCTCCCTGCTTCTGCTTCAATCTGACCAACAATAGCTCAATTGCACCATTCATCCCCTTCCTAGGTGGGAATCTGTGCAATGCCTAAGAAGGGCCAACTGATCCAGGCAGGCATGTCTGAGTGAGCACAGTGATCCACTTAGATCCAATGCTGGGAGCAGCAGGGCCACCCCAAGGTCAGGGGGTTGGGATCGCCAGACTGGAACAGGCCAGATCTCGCAATGAAACATCTGGAAATGGTAGTCCTGGATTAAGCACTGATGGACATTGCCTATTGAAATTAACCTCCAATGTGCTACTTTTCAAAGTTTTAATCATATATTGTTCCAAATGCACACTCCGATTCTCTTTTAAAATTAACTGTTAATCTTAGAAATTGACTTTAGTACAACCGGGGAATGTAGTCTGTCTATGTACACACAACAAGAAAATGATGTCTGCTCCCTATTCTGGGAGTAGTCTCATGTGTCCGACAATACAGACTTCATGAATTTGTGAACCACACGGTCATTAGTTCATGAAAATTTAAGCAAATGTATTATTGCCCGATTCATTCAAAATATAAATTCACTATATTCAAATATTTTAACGAAATCTTCAACTTTTGTCGACATGAAATTCAAATCAGAATCAACATATATACAGTGCTGGTCAATGGCGAACATTTTCCATGGTCATTGTGAGGTAAGCTCCATGATTTTGCCACAATGCATTTTGGTCCATGTGGTCCTTCAAGAGGTGGTTGCTAAAAATAGAACCAACAATGTCTGTTTTGGTTGCTACAAATGCACCCCTAATGATAAGTTACATTATTTACACCCATATTCCCCATTACCTCTCAGTAGAACGGATGCTCCTAGAAGCGGGCAGGCACCTTGGGGGTCAGCACAGGGTGCGACCGTGCGAGCACAGACAGAGGTCCGACTCCGATCGGGTCGAGAGCGAATCGGAAGTCGGAAATCGGCGCGCACGACCCCCGCCCGTGGCGCCGAACGTGACGTCGTCATGTCACGTCGAATTGTAGAAGGCGCTACCCAATGCGCTTTCGAGGTCAAAGGCCGTTCAAGGGGATTCCCAAACTCATGTTTTTGCCGCCCTAGGCGGCTGCCTAGTCTTGCCTAGTGGTAGAAACGGCCCTGTTGCTGAACAGCCTCTGTGTCGGCATCGAAGATCGATGCAGCAGTTCCGACTGCCGCTGTGGTGACAATGCATCGCTTTGTAGAAAGCAGTTGCAGAACCCACTTCTGAGACCCTGAACTTGGAGAACGCACCTCAGGCAAGGGTAGGACTTACAGAAGGCAGAGTCTAGTAGCACCAGCAGAATTGAAGGAAGTCTTTTGTATCCCTGAGACTTCAGAAAGCAGGAGGCAAGCCAGCAAGCCCTTGGAGATCACTTGGAGGGAAAGCAGAACTCAGCTCTCCTTCAGCAGAATCAGGGAGCAGCTGGCAGCAGGGCAACAAGCAGAAAAGCAGTCCTTCCAGAAAAGCAGTCCAGTTGAGTCCTTTAAGCAGCACAGCAGTCCTTCTGGCAGAGGTTCAGTTCAAGATCCAGAAGTGTCTGACTTTAGGGAGTCAGAGACCCAGTACTAATACCCAAAAGTACCTTTGATGTAAGGGGTGACTTTGAAGCAGCTCTCTGAAGTGCACAAGGATCCCTTTCAACCCAGTCCGCCAGGGGGGTAAATCAGTGCTTTGTGTGTGGACAGGGTCCTACCTATTGAAGCGTAAGTATCAGCCCTTCCCGTTCCTCCCTGCCCAGGAAGATCCATCAGAATGCAGATGAATGCAAATGAGTGCTTGGAATGCAGATGTGCCTTACCCAACTGTGTTTGTGGCTGTCTAGAGGGAATGTACAAAGTGTAGCTGTCACCCATCCCAGATGTGTGTTGGAGGCAGGCTGTCAGGCACATAGAGCAGTAAGTGCAGAGAAATGTCAACTTTCTAAAAGGCAATCAAGTAAATTGGGCAACCCAATATACCCTTGGAGGCTTGGGTACTGAAAAATTTGTGAATTGTGTTTTGTACCCTGTAAGTTATATATTTATAAAATAAATTCTAACAAATGAAGTTTTTGCTTTTTTTGATAGATTCAGTTTTTTATTATTGTAATTGATTTGTATAATTCCTATACTTGAGGCCACTAATTAGGGCACTCAAAATAGATTGTGTTTAATTGAGATTGATTATTTGTTTGAAACAAAATCACTTGTAGGCATTGTTACCTGACAGAACTTTCTAAAAGGGGCATTTCTAAAACAGTAATGTTAAATCCAACTTCACCGGTAAGGAGGGTTTATCATTACCATTTCAAATATATGAAACATGAAAAAGGTTCTTCTCTATGATCAGGAATTGCAGCTCAAAAGTGTATTAATGATTTCCCAATGCTGGCCTATGAGAGGGGTAGGCCTCACAGTAGTGAAAAACAAAATAGGCTGTTTGTCACTACCAGTACATGCAAAACATAAAGGTACATGTCCTATCTTTTTCTTATATAGCATTCTGCCCTTAGAGTTACTTAGGGCCTACCGTAGGGGTGACTTACATGTAATAAAAAGGGGAGTGTAAGGCTTGGCGAGTAGTTTTAAATGCCAAGTCGAAGTGACAGTAAACTGCACACACATGCATTGCAGTGGCAGGCCTGAGACAGGTTTGAACGGCTACTTCTCTTTTGTGTGACAATCAGTGATGCAAGCCCACTAGTAGCATTTAGGTTGCAGGCCCTGTGTATATGGTATACCACTTTACAAGGAACTTACATGTAAACTAAATATATATTGTGTATACACCAATTTTACCATGTTTAGGGGAGAAGCACATGCACTTTAGCACTGGTTAGCAGTCAGCAAAACGTGGAAGCAAAAAGCAAAAGGTACAGGGAAGACCATCCTAAGGATGCCAGGTCTAATAAAGATTTATTAAATTGAATCTTAGCTGCTACCAATAGATCCAAATCAGCCTTGTTATTTTAGAGGTAAAGTATCTATGCTCTAATTGTTTGATCTTAGCTACAATAGAGGCAGATTATTTTTCCATAGCCCTCCATTTTGCAGAAACATAGTTGATAATTAAACCTTTAGAAGTGGTGTTATAGGCATTCTGAACAAAATGAAAAGAGATCTCCTCTATATCGTTGGTCTCAAAATATTTGTGCACAAACGTTTCATAGGAAGTGAGGAAAACCTTGTGAGAAAGTAAGGTATTATTAAATCCCCAATGATATTTGGATGAGTTATCTGGAAGTATTTCAAGAGCAGTACACACAGGGGCATGGTCAAAAATCAAAATTGAAACACTCTCCGAATGACCTAGGTGTTGAGTCAACCTTTTATTTAGAAACACATATCAATTCTGGTCTGGGAGTTATGAGGGATTGAGTAAAAGGTATATTCCTTGAGATAAGGATTGAATAATCGCCAAGAATCTGATAAAGCATTGTGCATGATGTTGTGCTTAAATGCTTTATGGGCTTTCTGAGGTAGAAACCAAGCAGAATAGTGCCGGTCAAGGAATGGGTAATTACATTATTAATCAAGAGTGCTGGTCAAGCAATGGGTCAATTACCTGAATGCAATCACCCACAATGTTACATTTTCAGTGTAATATTGGGCAATTTTTGGGGGAAATCTTTCTTCAGAAGTTTGGATCGGGGTGTGTGGGGCCATAAATATTCATTATTGTGAAAATAGTTGTAGGAAAGTCATCCTTTTTGCCCTGATCACCGCCATTTTTTTGACTGATCCTGGTGGTTACTGACTCTGAAAGTGCTCTGGGCTCTGCTAAACAGGTCCACAGCCAGTGCTCTAGTCCTTAAAAGGTATATGGTGATTGGTATAATTCTAATTGGCCTAAGCACCCTAGCTGTAAGTCCCTAGTATATGGTAGGGCATGTAGGTTTAGAGTAGGCCTGGGAGGAGTTCATGAAAAACAAACTCCGCAAGCTACGTGGAGTTGCTTGCCAAGCCCATTCGTGTTACATTTTCCATCAAACATAACGCAGCATGCGTTTTTGCACCGGAAATCGCACTCAAACGGCACCATACAATTTGCATGGACGCGGCCATCTTGTATTTTTGCTCTGTTCATGGTGCTGGGCCTATTTTTCTATCTCTGCTTAATCGTCTTAGCCCTACTTCTCTGAAACCTATCTACCCCTCATTTTTTATTATAACTTTACCATGTTTCTTTGTGTTTTTGTATTTTACGTTTGTTCAAATTTTTTGTGTGACTTTTGTACTTTTTTATTTTTCGCTTTACTTTTTTTCCTTCCTTTCTTCCTTATTTTTCCTTTTTCTACTTTCTTTTCTTCCCCAGCCCCCATCCAGCACCATGGCAGAGCAGGGAAGCGGCAGCGCCAGGGCCCCCCGTACCAGCAGCCCCACCAGCCGCCTACCTTGCTGTAGGCCATGCTGCAAAGGGGTGCAGTCCTGTGCATTATAAACGAAGGGTGGAGGTGGTAGCGTTAGTTTTCTATGTGTAGCGTCACCTCCCCTCCACCCTGGCTGCAAGTGGCAGGCCTGGTAGCGGGTACGCCCTCCGGGAGTGGAAGCAATGGTGGGAGAAGGTGCGCTAGGCTGTGCGCCGCTGTTCTGGGATCCGGCACACCCAACAACAGCTGATGCACTAGTGGGTGGACATACTGTATAGGGACCAGGACCTGCTCAACCTGCTCAGTGTGGAGATTGCGGGGCTTGGTGAGGAATCATTATTTATTTGTTGTGTTCTATTTATTATTTTTTTCCCAAATAGCAAGCATGCTGCTCACACTCAGGTAAGTTAAGTTTATGTTACAAATATTATATCCTTGAGGAGAGGATGTGACCTAACGGCTAGGGCGGTCAACCTCAAATCTGGGGATCCGGGATCGAGTCTCGGCAACGACGCTCAACATCCTGTGATTCTGGGCAAATCACGTAATCTCCGTGCCTAACAAAAATGAATGTGTCCTTGTGTAACGCAACTGGTGCTCATGTAAAGCGCTCTGACAGGTGCTCAGCGGCGCTACCTAATCCTACTCGGTGCTCGCTTCGACTGTTTATTTAAGAAGTCATGCAGAGACACCTCTGTCCTGTCACTGAGTTAGTAGTAGTAATCGGTATTAGTGACCTAGCGCGTTCTACTCTTATTTTTCTGTGCCTTTATTTTTTGTAGCTCGTACAGTCCCAACTCCCAACCCCAAGCGATTTCCCAGTGATGTGTAGTACGTAACTAGAAACTATGCATGCATCAGCATGTACGCATTGAAAGAAAATGCAGACTGAGGTGACCCGTCAAAGTTTAAGAGATCGAGAATGAGATGAGAAGCAAAGATCATTCGTAAACATTTATTAGTAGTTTCAAAGTGTAGTTTAGGAAATTTGGAATAGGGTTAGGAAATTAATAAATAGGTCCACGATAGTAATAGGAGAGGAGATCTGATTTATGATAGTTAAATCAAACGTTTCTGTATTTGCCTCTCCCAGTCAAAATATTTTTGGGCAGAATAACTGTACCACTAATCGGTTTTTAATTTTATTTTGTTTATTTCTTACATCAGCATCCAGGGGCAGGAGGGATATGGCGTCAGCTAGTACCACCACCGAGGTGCCGTGGGTGAGGGGGCTGGAGGTGACTCCACCAGTGTCGATGGCTCTGCTGGGCCCAGTAAGTCCTCCTGTTAATATTATTATTATTTCCCTATCTCTTGATTCTTCTTTTACCGCTCCATATATTTAGAATTATTTTTTTCCCTTTTTAATGGGCCTGTCTCCTAATTTCTTTCTAACTCCACTTTGATCTGTTTCCTAAATCCTTATTATCCCTACATTATCCTATTTATTACTTACTTTCTCTATATTCCAAGTTTCTGAACTTGACTTCAAAGCTATCTTTACTAGTCTGTAGCTTCATTTTTCTTCTGCTTTGTCAGTAAGCTTTCCCTCTGCCCTTATAGACTGGTGGTACAGTAAGACTCAGAGACCCCATTTTTGGTCAGGTACTCTACTGTGAAGATTGCATGTCCAGTTACGGTATTCTGTGCATGTTTGTTGAGAAGGCTTTCATGTTTTTGCTCATGCTCAAACAGTACTGTAAAATGATAAAGTGGCCATGGCCATGGTGGACCCCCCAGTGTTGTGCATGTATTATTATCATAGTATACCAGCAGATAATGATCATGCAGCATTGCTGGAAGTATGATGAGGAGAACGGCCACATTGCATTTGCCAACTAAGACAATATGTCCTTCATTGACCAATTATTGCACCACTTCATTACGCTTCAATAACTCAGATTCATTATAGCTCTGCCCCTCCATTACAAAAAGTTTTTGTTTGGCTTGACTACCTGGCTTTTCATTGATTGCCAACCAACAAAATGCCCAACGTGATGTTTTGAATTTTTGATATAGAAGATTAAGATACTGTAACCGAATTGTATTGATGTTTTGTTTTGTGGTTGTATTTTGCTTTAAAGAACAAAAAGAGGGGGATGCATATCTGGCATCTAAAATTATAAACATGTAAGGTTTTTTCTAGCCGCACGGACCACCAGTGCTGGGGATGGCGCCAGCTGTGGGGACGCAGCTTCAGCGGTCACCATAGAGGGGGAGTGCCAGCAGCTGCAGTGGTGGGCAGTGGTAAGTTACATTGCTTACTTATTGACAAATAGTAACATACTCACTGTGAGGGTGTTGACTGACTCATGAACAACACCTCGCTTTAGCAGATACAGTAGGAGCTGAGTCGTTATGTCCTCTTCTATCTGCAACTCAGCAGACAAAGGTTCTTAAATGAACTTTAAGAATTACGGGTTGATGGAAAAGGCAAAACAGGATGAAAGTAGAAAGGATGGGTGACATGTAAGTAGCATATGAGTGAAAGGATACGTGAGCGAAACGGTGCACATAGGTGGGTGATGATGATAGGAATCAATCTGCATGGCTGGGTGAAGGATGGTTGAAAGGGATTCATGGGTGAAACTGGAAGGATGCCTGCCTGGGTGGGTGCGGGATTGAAAGGCATGCTTGGGTGGGTGAAGGGAAAGCAGGATGGGTGAATGGTATGGGTAAAAGCAAGGATGCATGGGTGGGTAAATGGATGTTGGTGAAAGCTTTGTTGGGAGCTATGTTTGGATGGATGCATTGATTGGATAATGATGACTAGTTTTCTATGGCAAAAGAGTGGATGACAGAATGTAAAGCTTAAATGGTGCATATCAAAGCCAAGGGTGAAGATTAAGAATACTAGAAGAACAATGCAATGCTAAATGGATAATGTAATTTTCTTGAATTCTGTGGATGGGATAGTCTGTGACGAACGTGCCAAAGCTATATCCCGGTCCTTGATCCTTTCACTGACTGAACTGCAGTACATTGCTTTTCCCACCATCTACTTGTTCAAAAGAATGTAGGTTATAGCTGAGGGAGTTAAAGGTTAAGTAGGCCTCAGGTGATAACAAAATTAACATGCACATAGCAACACAAGGATTCTTGTTTGTCAACCCGTTGAAAGCTTGTATGGCCAGCTATTTAAGAGAAAATCAAAAACCCTTGACCCAAGATCCAACAGGCTTCCCAAACCTTGCAGAGACAAAGGTCCGATCACTTTGGACAGTTTGTAGTGGACTGATCTCCTATGAAAAATATGCAATGAAAAGGTAAGACTAGAGATGCTAAAAGAAAATTCAAGTTTGTCTTGTCTGATCATACCAGCCAGAATCGTTATTGTAGCTAAAACTAGACCATTCATTAGTAAATGGGCCTAGTTCGTGAAGCCCCAAACCATCTAAACACTTTACTAGGAAATCTTTCAAAAGAAAAAGAAATAGCAGTTTTTTAAAACTGGTGTGTTGCTGTGTTTATTCTGCCTTAATTCCTTTCAAACAGTTAGAGCTTTTGACATTTGCCCTTAGTTTTATGAGATCGGGTAATGGTGGCTGTGACTCAAATCACATCAAATCAAATGGGCCTAGGGGACCATCAATCTACTGCTACTGTGCCACCCACTAAATAACTTGAAACACGTTTTTGGCACAGAGTGACAGAGCATTGTTTACAATTTGTCTTTTTTTTCTTTCTAGCTGCTCCTGGTCACCAGGGACCATGTTGACAGAATGCTGCAGCCCGGATGCGGCAGCAGAAGCTGGAGGCATTACGTGCCGAATACCAGTGGCTGGTGGCCCAGGAGGAGGAGGAGTCAGTGGGCCCGGGCCCCAGCCAGGCCCCAGCACCTCCAGCTTCCCAACCACAACATCGGTGTCACAGTCTGCAGGCAGCTGCCCGCCAGCGCCAGCCAACACCACACATTGCTACCCTGTCTCTGACCGCACACTACTGGGCCGCATCCTGTCAAGGCTGGCGTGCATTGACGCCCGGCAGAGAAGAATGGACCGGCACCTTGAAGAGCTGCTGCGCCATGTCTAGTTCCCTATGCCCCTTTTTTTACTTTTATTTTAGTGGGTGGGACTTGTTTGTTGTGGGTGGGGAGGGTGGAGATGTGGGTGTTGGGATTGGGGTTTCCTTACTTTTTTCAGTTTGAACTTTTTCAGGGAAAATGGTTGGGGACAGGGAAATGTCATAAGCCACCTACCTGGATCCCTTATGATTTCAATGGGGCGGAGACACTAATGCCCGAATTCTCCCGAGACTTGCCCTCGGTTTACAGGGAGAGACACTGCTCGGTGGCAAATCCCAGGTGGAAGGGGTTTGGGACGGAGAGAGCGTGTAGATTCAAAGATGCTGTGGCTCGTCTATGCAACAACAACACTGCAGCAGGCATTCACACCAGTATGATGAATGGTACTGGCAGATATGGTACCTATAAACAAACAAATAATAATGCTTTAGTCTAGTATTAACTATATCTCTTAAGGTATCACCTCATGAAAGCTTTTCAAATCTCAACCAACCTTTAGTTTTATTGTTGTTTTGTTTTCATTTAGCTTGTACATAGAGGCTCCTTTATCTAAGTTTTCAAAACAGTAGTGAGTATGATTTCAGCATCAAATCCACAAGCAAATTTGGACGGGGTTAGCTTAACCCAAGTCCTCTCTGGCAGAGCCCTGCCAACAGTATGTACAAATTGAACAACAACACTGGTTATAGCACGATGTTGCACCTGAGCTCAGGG
Organism: Calotriton arnoldi; assembly: GCA_963921515.1. Lineage (NCBI taxonomy): Eukaryota > Metazoa > Chordata > Amphibia > Caudata > Salamandridae > Calotriton > Calotriton arnoldi. Next base: position 2,068,718 of record CAWUFW010002264.1, read on the forward strand.
CATATTAAAACCAAGTCTGTTAATGCGTCTCTTCTTTTCTTCTTGTTCTTTTTTCCATACAGGTGCGAGACTAATGTGGGAAGTTCTTTGCGGTGAGGTCGAAGCCGGGGGATCAAGGGAGCTGGCAAGACAGAGTCCTGGAAGCCGGGTAACAGGTAAGTGACAGGCGAACAGGCTAAGCGAAGGGGAGGAGTGTGGAGGGTCTTTAATTAAGACTACTTTAGAACGTTCATAAACGTCATAAATTAATTGTTTGTAACAAGGAACAGGTGCAGATGATTAACTTGATGATGCTGCCTTCTAGAAGGTGCTTTAGAATGTTCCCAAAGGTTGCGTTCTAATTGCTTATAGCAAGGAACAGGTGCAGATGATTAATTTGATGAGGCTGTCTTCTAGAAGGTGTTTTAGAATGTTCACAAAGGTCGCGTTCTAATTGCTTATAGCAAGGAACAGGTACAGATGAATAATTTAATGAGGCTGTCTTCTAGAAGGTGTTTTAGAATGTTCACAAAGGTCAAATTCTAATTACTTGAAGCAAGGAACGGATGCAGGGGATTAATTTGATGAGGGCTGTCTTCCGGAAGGTTCACGTTGAGGTCATCTATGCCGGTTGCTTGATGCTTATTCTGGTGGGTTTTCTGGATGTTTCCGTGGCACCTGAAACCTGACCTTGCATATGCATGGTAAAACATTTGTAAAAGCTATTAAGCCTTTTCAAACAAACCTTGGAACACCAGCTGTAGCTAGCTATTACCAACAACATGTAATATGGTCAGAAGTCAGGGTACAAGACGTTTGTTTATTCATAAGTGTTGGGAGGAATTATATGAGTCATGCTAGTATATTGTGATACTCAAGAGAGGTGAGCTGTGGCAGGAATCCTGACAGGAAATGTCATTTGTTTGGTGAGAGGGGTGGGCCAGTTGTTGGAGGTGGGCGGAAGGGGTGGGATTTTGTGTTAGAGCTGATTAATAAATATGTAACTATTTTAAGTTTCCTTATTTATGCCTCTAATCTAGGTTTTTTGGGTTGTTTTACTTTTCAATACTGCCTTTTAGCGTAATGTATTATTAAAATTTGCTGACAGTGTGTAACAACAATTATGTATGTGTTATGGCTATGTGGTACTCTTGGCCCACTACTCTCCTAGTTTCTGCAGTCTGCAACTATATTGACCACTAACTGGGGAAGGTGGGATTGCCATTGCCTTGCCTACAACAATTTAGTAGAACAACGAACCATAGTTCTCTTACCGAATTGAAGAAGCGAGGGCTGCATGGTTTCCTAAGGTACTATGATGGTGATAGTAGCAGGAAACAGAAGTCAGGTCCCACTCCCACCTAAGTGAACTCCAACTGTAGGATTTTAATCAGGATTATTTATCGCAGGCAACTAAATGGAAATACAATTTTAGTGGGTTATATATTATTATTATTATTATATCATAGCTTTACAAACACTTGAGACCAGACTAGTACACAACAAGGAATACCTGGTGCAGAATAACAAAGAAGAAACAATACTAAATTACTCAGAACAATGGTGAGCTAGTAATTCGAGGAAACAAAAGTGACCCTTAGTCTTGAATTGTGATTTGGTAAGAGGACTTGAAGTCTGGAGTGGACATGGTTATTGGTTAAGCATTTAACGCAACACACAATGCCTGAATGATGATACTGACGAATTATGTTCTTCTATAATTAAAATAATATTGATCACTTTTATGTATGGGTGGGTAAATGGGGCCAGTGTGGACTATTGTTTCAGCAATAGGAGTGAAACTGAAGATCCTGCACTGAGTTGATGTTGCTTTCACCACATACATCCCACCAAGAGTGTGATCAATTAATGGTGTAAATTATTAAGTAACACCTCAATAAATCACACTGCCCTGTGGAAGATGGTTAGGGGTTTGATGATTGAATAGGAAAGGTGTGACAAAGACAAAAAATGCACAAAGACAATATTCATCTAAGTAATGACTCCAACCTTCATAAATCTGTTATGGGAGGAAAATGAAACGAAGGAATGCATACAGGCAACTTAAATGCAATACAAACCATACAGTCCATCTGCCCTAGAGAGACTCAAGTTAAATTAAATCTAAACGTTCTGTTACCTAGGTTCGAAAAATAGTAAATACATTACAAATTATGTAGGGGTGAAGCGAACAACACACACAGTTCTAATGATTATTAAAAGAATAAATTATACTGTATTGCCAAATTGGGAGTTGAATCTGCATTCTGCTTGGGCTGTTCATCAATCTTGGGTGCCTGGTCAATGCGGTCCGATAAGGTAAGCGTGAGTGTTATGGTGCTTTTCCAGTTTGGTGCAGGATAAGAGAAGGCCTGCAGATTGTAAAACAAAAATGATACTGTAGAATCAAGGAGAAGGACAGAAGGTAAACTTCATAAGGAGTGCACCAAGAAGACTCAGAGACAGTGCAAGAGCTAAGAGAAGAATGCTCCTTTTTGCAATCATTTATTTTATGACTGATGTGTGATCAATTAGGCGAGAGCCTAATTGACCACAATCACAGAAAATCACAGAAAAGTGGCCGCATGTAACTATCGGGCTGATCAAACTCGCATCTGTCTTGATTATCAATTCATCATAATAATAATATGTAGCCTAACAGCACATGCATAATGTGCTGATCATTCATGACCACATGTGTGTCTCCAGTTACCTACAACAACAGGCCCCCCCACCCAACCACCATATAGTTTCAAATTTGAGCCAGACGGCACTGAGCACACACACCCAGCAACAGTCCATTTTCCAAATCAAGTAAAATCAACGTACTTCTCTCACCACCACTCCACAGAGTTGGTTAGGCCACTTTTAAGTCATCACCAAATCGGTTGGTTTCAGTGAAGTTGATAACTTCCTTCTTCTGGTGGCAGTTCTTGAAGTAGTCATGCCCTGAGTCCTTCCTTCATCCTCCCGACTCCGAGTAAGGTGTCCAATTCTGTACCGCCCGAGTTCCGACTCAAATGCGATAGATCGACCTGTAGTATATAGCTGTGTGTTGATGCACAACAAGAGAAACATTGAGTCATTTTTGTGTAGACTAGATTTGTGTTTGTAAGCTAAAGGGACTGGTCGGGTCTTTGAGGAGTGTGAAGCAGAAAACAAAGCAGTGTGGAGTGGACCTGCCAAACAAATCTCGTTAAGTGTCAAAGGGGAAGGAATAATGACCCTCAGGAAAACAATTATTACCCATTGTTAGGCCACCAACATTGTAAATCATCACAAACAAAATAAAGCTTAATAGTTACAGATAAACAAACATCCAGTGTCACTGCCTCAGTCTGCCTGCCACCACATGAATCATTTCAACACACTAACAAACAACAACCACTCAGCGTGCAATGCATGCCATTTACCTGTTCTTCTAATTCAGCCATGGTCACTGTGGTACATTGCCGATCCATTGGTTCACGAAAAAGACATTGGCCAGTCTCGTAAATCAAAAAATGAGGGGCAATCCGGCTAGGGAAATATACTAGGAAAAGATAGATAGGCACGCGATGGAGGCAGGCACAAATTTGTATGTCCAATGTCCTTGAGTGGGCTTCTTCACTACACACTGGTGCACCTCCAATCCGGCAATAAAATGTGTTTAAGATGGTGGGGCTGCATTAGTCAGCCAGACACAAACAAAAAAATATATATAATGTTCCCCTACCAATATCTTTTTTTTTGTCATCAAAGCAGTTCAGCGATAGAGAGAGAAAGTTCTATGGTTGGTGGCCCAGGCCTAGTAGTCAGGGAAGTAAAGTTCGTCCTCAAGCTCAGGTGGTACGCCCAGAAGTAGGTCAGCTAACATACTACTTCCATGACCTAAGTCTGACCAATCGCCCTCATCTTCCTTCTGTTGTACTTCAGGTATGGAGTAATTCGGTGGTATAAAGTGCTGATTCATTTTGATCGTGGTTAATCTCTACACGTTTTTGGTCGAGAAACTAGTCCTTCTCACTGTGACAACTGCACCAGCAGCACTGAAAACATGCTCAGCAGAGACACTGGCATCCAGGCAAGCCAGATAGTTTATTGCCAGCCTGCTGAGCTCTGGCCATTGGTGCCTCTTCCCACACCAATACACCAATGGGTTTTGATCAAGATAGACCTCTGTTTTTCATCCAGATAGTACTGGACCATTTGCTCAATAGTCATTGGTGCTCCACCTTGCTCGACCTCTTTTTCCTTCGCCTCTGCACTGGATTTAAGCCCTGCCAGTAGAAACCAATCACATGCAGATTTTGGGGCTGATGCACTTGCTCCTGTTGTTGCTGATGTTCTTGTTGTTGATTTTGGCTGCTGTGAGCCAACAGCACTGCCCTCAGGCTCTGAAGTTGATGGCTGCACCGCAGAACTTGTACCATGGAGGAATGGGCCTCTAATTCCCAGCAGTTCTTTTTCTACCTCACTGGCTTGCTCAACATCCCCATCTGAAGAAGGAGTAAAAGTGGACAGTAATGGTTTGTGCCGTGGATCAAGAATTGTGGCACAGATGTAATGTTTGTATGGCACAATGTCTCTTTGCGCCCTCGTATTAAAAGATAAGTGAAGGATTAAGCTCTCCATCAACTCATACGCATCTTTTTCCTGTAGCATGTGCAACAAAGGGATAGCATGGTTTATGGTACTGTCCTCCTTGCTGACTTCCCGTGTGAACATCTCAAAAGGAAGCAGCATCTCTGTCAGGCATTTGAATAGTCCCCATTGGTCCATCTCAATGATCATGCCTTTCTCAGTTGCATCCTGTCTTTGCATGACATATTCATTGATCGGACTGTACTGTTCAAACATACGTTGCAACATGTAATAAGTTGAGTTCCAATGTGTTGGAACCTCCTGTATGAGTGCTTTAACTGGCATTCTATTATCATGCTGAATGACCCTCAGCTGATTTCGGGCTTTAAATGAATGGCTAAAATGAGTACGGATTCTTCTGCAGATGGACAGTAAGTTGCTGACTCGGTCTTCTTTTTTGAGAAAGTCCTATACAATGATGTTGATGCAGTGTGCCAAACACAAGACCCTGAAATATCCACCGTCTGCAATGGCCTTAACTATATTACTGCCATTGTCCACAGCAACAAATCCAATGTTAGGCTCTCTTGGTCACAGCCATTCAAAGACCTTGTTGTTAAAGTCTTCCAAAATGTTTGCAGCAGTATGGGATTTCTCCATGATGAACATGACTACTGTTGCATGCTTCCGAGCGCCATTAAAAATCTCAGCAGTGTCAACACCTGCAGATATCTTTTCTCTAACCACAACAAAAGAGATCCAGTGTGCAGTGATGCACATGTAATCAGTGGCTTGGCAACTGGTCCACATGTCTGTCATCAGGTGGATAGTGTAAACAGTACTCTGCTGCAAAGCTTTTCCAAGCAATTCCAGCACATCTTGATGTAGCACTAGAACAGCCACTCTGGAAAAATAGGACCGGCTGGGAGCCTTCCGTTTTGGGCAGATGACTGCCACAAATTCTAGAAAACACACCCCTTCCACACATAAAATGGGAGGAGGTCCAGCGCTAACATTTTAGCCAGCTTTGCGTTGTACAAAAGTGCCGTTGGGTGGTTGTGTTCGTACTGCCCCTCTTGCCTAAACATGCCAGGAATAGTAGCCTGGAAATTTTTGTTTTCTGGTGCCACTGATGCAGGTGACTTCTTGAGAGCAGGCAGTGGTAGGCTCAATGTGCATCTCAGCGGGGCAGCCACTGTACTCTTTTACCTTGGTGTCTCAACCTGAGTCTTGTGCCATTGTGATGTTGCTGATGTAGGCAATACTACTGCACTGCTGGTGACAGGGCTGCTTTGCGTAGTGAAAATATCTTCCCCTTCTTCACCTTCCACTGTGATCAGACCGGATTCCCTGCTCAGCCTTTCAACCCCTTCACCAACACCACTTGCAGTTTTTTGGCTGCTAAGGAGCGCCTCCCACTGGATTGTGTGGTGTTTTCTCAAATGGGTTGTTTGGCCTCCGGTACCATAGTTTGTACCAAGCTTACCCCGACTAACACTTGCTCAGCAAATTAAGCATATGGCAATGTTCTGCTCCTTCTTGCTACCCGTAAAGAAGTCTCAAACTGAGGAGGTCCACTTTCTGACGCTGGTGCCACTGCCAATGTTGGATGAACTGGGGTAGGTGGGCGGCTTGACGTTTGCTTCTCTGCAGTAACTACTTCTACTGAGGTGGTTGTGGATGTAGGTCACTGCAGGGACTTTACAAATATGGCAGCTGATGGTGGTAGTATCTGTGGTGCCACATCCCTCACAGCAGGTTGGGATGGGGTAACATCGGTCTCCATTGGGGCTGGGCTAACAACCATGATGATTGGCTCATCGTGTCCTCCTCCTCTACATCCATAAGTCTGAGGCTTTCAGGAACCTTCCTTTTCTCTAGCCTCTTGTGGCGTGTATCACTCTCAGACTGAGGCGGGATCCAAGTGGTGTCTAGATAATCAGAAGGGGGCTTGGAGAAGAAGATTGTGGAGTAATCCTCCTTTTTCTTGCTGGAGATCTGTAAGACAATTGATCTTCTGAAAGACTGGCTTCCTCTACTTCCTCAGCACGAAGCTCAATCTCCTGAACTGCTCCTACTTTGGGAGGAACTACTATTGCTGGCTAAAGCTGTTGTCCACTTATCTGAGTTTCCTGCAATGATTGGGTACTACTTTGCAAAAGAGATAAGTAAACTTCAACATCACTGCTCATCGGCATTGCCGTGATTAAACTGGCTGCCTCTGTGACAGACATGGACTTGGGCCTAGGTTGGGGTGGATCCACTGATGCGGGGGGTGCTGCTCTCAGCTTGGTGAGGTAGGTTTTTTTTCCCCAAAAAGTCTGGGTCAACATACCAGTGGTGGCAAGCTCCTTCTTCTTATCACTGGCCACTTTCTTGGTAGCACCTTTCTTTGGGACCATTTTGAAGCTGTCAGTTGGCAATGGTACTTAGCTTCATAAATTGAAGAGATGTCCGAGATGTGTGGTCACGCATCACGTCATGCATAGGCCTTCTGTCTGCCAGTACTGTGGGTGATGTTGTCTCTTGTGTATCTAAAAGCAAACAAGCAAGAAGAACATCAGTGAAACGTGGCATTGTTGCAGTTTAATTAGTAGTACAAACAAACAATACCATTTTGTGTGGTCACTGGTTACTTAAGTTATTATAAATAATTAACAATACAGTGTATCCATTCGTAAAACCACACCTACATAAACTTTCATGGTGTACCCTCGGGAAGGATAAGAAAGAGCAACAATAACAACAACATACAGATGTAACTGTTTGCTTCATGTGCATCACGTGGGATGTGGCATTCAGGGAGGTGCAGAGGACATATGACAATGGATTAATTCCTAGACAATGAATTCTGTTGTGCACCTATAGCAGACATGGGCCGGGTTGATTCATTGATGCCCGATGTTATGAAAATGGTTAAATACAATTTAAAAAAGAAAAAAAAAAAATTAAATGTCATTTTTTAAATGACAGAAAAAAATATTAAATTAAAATTAGCATAAAAAATTGGAAATTAAAAAATATATAATGAAAAATTATAAATAAGTGAAATTACCTTCAAGCATATCATTTATTAAACTGCTATCTCATTGCTCAACGATCCAAGCAAGTATGGCAAAGGGCCACACTGGCTGGAAGCACAAAATGGCTGCCAGCCAGTGCCACATGGTCATCAACAACAACAACACTGAGCAAGAAGGCATTGCGGACAAAAAGAATACATGCAGGCCTATGGCAAAAGCAAACTAGCTGCCTTCACCAAATGGCCAAAACCACATGGTCACAACAAGAAGCAGGAGGCCTGGAAAACAAAGAACACATGCAGACCTATGGACACTGACTATTCAAAATGGCCCCTGGCCTCATGGCATGGGAAACAAAGGCAAGTGGTGGCCTATGGCAAACACACACACACACTGGCCAGAAAAAGGAGGCATGGTAACACAGAGAACACAGCTTTAATTCAGCAATGCCAAAAACGAAAATTAACAAGGCTAAAAATGTTTACAGCAACACACATTCTTCAAAGGCATTACCCCAACTATACACTGTTTGCAGGCAGAACAAAAATGTGAAATACCCTAAATTATACTGGGCCTACTGGCTGGAAGGCCCATTGGTAGCCTAAGCCACATAGTGAATTAAAATTGCACATGTATTAGAAAACATGGAGAAAATGTACTAAACTGTACAACATTTTTCCTGTACAGGATAAGAAAAATTACATGCAAAACAATAAAAACCAGCAAGGAGGCATGGCAACAAACAAAGAACAAATGCAAGGCTATGGCAAAAGTACACTGACTGCCTACGCAAAATGGCTGCCAGCCACATGGTCACAACAAGAAGCAGGAGGCCTGGAAAACAAAGAACACATGCAGGCCTATGGGGAAAGCACACTGGCTGGCTACACAAAATAGCCACAGCCATATGGTCACAACAAGAAGCAGGAGGCCTGGAAAACAAAGAGCACATGCAGGCCTATGGGCGCTGACTACACAAAATGGCCTCTGGCCACATGGCATGGGGAATAAAGGCAAATGGTGGCCTATGGCAAACACACACAAACACACACACACTGGCCAGCCATAGGAGGCATGGTAACACAGAGAACACAACATTAATTCAGCCATGCCAAGAACGAAAATTAACAGGGCTAAAAATGTTTACAACACACATCCTCCAAAGGCATTACCCCAGCTATACACTGTAAGCAGGGGGAAAAATTGAAATACCACAAAAAAACACATTTTGTATTTTAATCCAATGCCATCCATGGCCAAAATGATGTTTCAATTCAACAGACACCACAGAAACAGTTGTTTTATGCACTGTTAGAAATGGGATCTCTAGTTGGCAAGGGTTTGCACCTTTGTCCAAGTAGGGGCCCTTCTTCCTAGTCAGGGTAAGGGAGTTACACTCCTAAAATAACCCCTGCTCACCCCCTTGGTAGCTTGGCACGAGCAGTCAGGCTTATTCTAGAGGCAGTGTGTAAAGCATTTGCACATAACCAACAGTAATACAGTGTAAGCACTACAAACGGACACCACACCAGTTTAGAAAAATAACCAATATTTTTATATACTCAAGACAAGACCAATTACGACAAAAATCCACAATACTATACTTTAAAAATGAATGCTTGATAAGGTAACTTCTTCTTTGCAGGAATAACACAAAAGCAAAGTTCGTATGAGTCGGTAGCCCCGTCCGGGTCTACCGCGATGCTGAATTACACAGAGTCCAACAGTTCCAGCCGACCGCGTCGCTACGGGCCAGCAGAGTCGTGAACAGACTCGGTCACAGTACCTTTCTCGTTGTGGCTGGTACGGAGTGTACGAGCCGGTCGGCGTTCGTCGCGGTTGCGGTGCAAGACGGAGCGATGCAAGGTGCGGTGTTCCTCGATGCGGTGCAGGCAGCGGCTCGATGAGCGTCGTGCAGACGGAGTCGGTGAGTCCAAGGCGTGCGGTGCAGGGCGAGACGGTGTACGATGCAGTGCTGACAGGTTGCGATGCAGGCGACCAAGCCGGAGTGCGGGAGCTGGCGTCGGACAGCGGTGCGAGTCGGAGCGGTGCGTCGCAAACGTGCGAGCGGTGCCCCAAATGCGATGCGGTCACAACTGTTGAGCCAGTTGCAGCGTCCGCGTCGGTCGGGTCCGGCTGGTTCAGTGAAGCGATGCGATGCGAACTGCGGTGCCCACAGGTCACGGTGCAAGCAGCGGCTCGGTGTTGACGGCGTCGGACGTCGCCTACGGTGAGACCAGGGTTGCGTTGCGAAGCGGGGCAATGCGGTCTGCGGTGCAAACAGGTCACCGGTCAGGGATGGATTCGGTTGACGGAGTCGGTTGCAGTTCCCTTCCTCTGTGGCAACTGAAACAGCGTTCCAGAAGCGGTACCCAGAGGCTTGTGAAGTCTTTGTAGTCCCTGAGACTTCTTAATAGGAGGCCAGCTCGGTTCCAGGCCCTTGGAGATACTCAGCACAAGTTTGTAGAAAGTTCAGTCCTTTCACTGCCCAAGGCAGAAGCAGCAGCTGCAGGCCAACCCGACAAAGCAACAACACAGCAAAGGGGCAGTACTCCTCCTGGCAGCTCTTCCAGCTCTTCGTCTTGGCAGGTTCCTTGATTCCAGCGAGATCTAAATTCATGGGGGTCAGGGCCCCAATATTTATATCCCAAATTCCTTTGTTCTCTGAAGGCAGAGAGGCCTTTGCCTAGTCCAAACCAGTTCTGGAGCACTTTGTTGACAAGTCTCCGTCCCTTCTTTCAGAGAGTAGGCCAGGGACATCAGACGCACCACAGGAGGTGGAGCCAGCATTGTGGAGGGAAGGCACTGTCCTATTCAGGGCCCAGGTGCAACTCCTCCCACCCATCTACATGTAGATCTTGCTATTCAGCCCTGTGCTGACTCACCCTGTCTCCTGGCATCCCCCAGCCCCTGTCACTCACACTCCAGACAAGGAATACACAACCTCACAGAGGCAGGCTTGGATGGTTAGACTAGAAAATACCCACTTTCTAAAAGTGGTATTTTCAAACACAGAATGTTAAAACCAACTTCACTAAAAGATGCATTTTATCATTCTGAGTCCAGGCATACTAAACTCGAATTTCTACCATGTTCCCGGGGTCAGTTAGGATTATAAGCTGTAATAATCAAAACTGCCCGTCCTGGCCTATGGGGAACAGGTAGCCTTGCAATAGTGAAAAACGAACTAGGCTGTAATTCACTATCAGGACATGCCACACACACCAGGGCATGTCCTACCTTTCGCATACAACGCACCCTGCCCACAGGGGTACCTTGGGCCTACCTTAGGGGTGACTAACATGTAGAAAAGGGAAGGTTTAGGGACTTGCAAGTGTGCGCACTTGCCAAGTCGACATGGCAGCCCCAGGCTGCGCACAGGCTCTGCAATGGAAGGCCTGAGTTACACTTTACGGGCTGTTTGCGTGGGTGGCACAATCCAGTGCTGCAGCTCACCAACAGCATTTGGTCTATAGGCCCTGGCACTCGCAGTGCACTTTACAAGGGACTGACACATAAACCAAATAGGCCAATCATGGAAACGCCAATCCGTAACATATTTTATACAGGAGCACTTGCACTTTCCCACTGGACAGCAGTGAGGAAAGTGCGCAGAATCATTACACCAGCAAAAACAGAGTCAAAACCGGGAGGTCAGAAAGCAAAAAGTCAGGGGAAACACGCCAAAAGATGCCAAGTCTAACACATGTCCCCTCCAGCTGAAAGTAGGGAGAACTACCCAACCCCATTGGAGTTCTCTTCACTAAGGCGGAAGAACCTGGACAGACCATCTGCGTTGGCGTGTTCTGTACCAGGACGGTGTTCCACCGTAAAGTCCATTTCCTGTAGGGAGATGGACCACCTCAGCAGTTTTGGATTCTCACCCCTCATTTGCATCAACCATCTGAGGGGCCTGTGGTCGGTCTGAACCCGGAAGTGAGTCCCAAACAGGTTTGGTCTCAACTTCTTCAGCGCCCAGACCACAGCAAAAGCTTCCCTTTCTATGTCACTCCACCTCTGTTCCCTGGGGAGTAGTCTCCTGCTAAGGAAGACTACAGGCTGATCCAGGCCCTCTTCGTTCAGTTATGAGAGCACCGCTCCCACACCATGCTCTGAAGCGTCAGTCTGCACGACGAATTCCTTGGAGAAGTCAGGTGCCTTGAGCACGGGTGCCGTGCACATGGCTGCCTTCAGGGCATCAAAAGCTTTCTGGCAGGACTCAGTCCAGATCACTTTCCTGGGCTGCTTCTTATAAGTCAGCTCTGTTAAGGGGGCAACGATGGTGCCATAGCCCTTAACAAATCTCCTATAGTAGCCGGTGAGACCTAAGAAGGCTCTCACCTCTGTCTGGGTCTTGGGGGGCTCCCAAGCCAGAATGGTGTCAATCTGGGGTTGTAGGGGCGCCACCTGGCCGCTTCCTACCTGGTGTCCGAAGTACACCACAGAACCCTGCCCGATCTGGCACTTACTGGCCTTGATCGTGAGGCCTGCACCTTGCAGAGCCCTCAACACTTTCTCAAGGTGCTGTAAATGTTCTTCCCAGCGGGAACTGAACACAGCAATGTCATCAAGGTAGGCGGCACTGAAATCCTCCAGCCCAGCCAACACCTGATTGACCAACCTCTGAAAGGTGGCAGGGGCATTCTTCAACCCAAAGGGCATCACCCGAAATTGGTAATGACCTTCTGGGGTTGAGAATGCTGATCTCTCCTTGGCCCCATCGGTTAAGGCAATCTGCCAGTACCCAGACGTCAAATCAACCGTGCTGAGGAACCGGGCAGCTCCCAACCGATCAATGAGCTCATCAGCTCTGGGGATGGGGTGCGCGTCAGTCCTGGTGACGGCATTGAGCCCACGGTAGTCCACACAAAACCGGAGTTCTGGAGTGGCACCGGGCGCAGCAGCCTTTGGGACCAAGACCACTGGGCTGGCCCAAGGACTGTGGGAGGGCTCAATCACCCCTAACGCCAACATCTTAGAGACCTCCTCATTGATGCTGGCTCTGACCCGGTCAGTCAACCTGTAAATCTTGAGCTTCACAGGAGGGCTGTCACCAGTGTCCACGTCATGGACGGGGGTCAGACGGGGGTCAGAGAGAACAGTGGGGCGAACTGTCCCAACAACTGGTGACAGTCCCCCTGCTGCTCCTGACTCAGAGTAGGGGAGAGGATCACACCTTCTACTGACCCATCATGCTCCTTGGTAGACAGGAGGTCAGGGAGAGGCTCACTCTCCTCTTCCACCCCATCATCTGTCGCCAAGAGCATACTCACTTTGGACCTCTCGAAGTGGGGCTTGAGGCGGTTCACGTGAAGGACCCTCAAAGGGTTCCTTGGAGCTTGCAAATCCACCAGGTAGGTGACGTCACTTTTGCGCTCCACCACCTCATATGGCCCAGTCCACTTGTCCTGCAAGGCACAAGGTGCCACTGGGGCCATGACCCACACTTTTTGCGCAGGTTGAAATTCGACCAGAGTGGCATTCTGGTCATACCATCTCTTCATTTCTTCCTGGCTTGCTTCTAGGTTCGCCTGAGCGAGTTTCCTGAAGCGGGCAGTTTGGTTTCTAAAGGCCAGCATGTAGCTAAACACATCCTGGGGAGTTTTCCTGGGAGCTGCCTCCCAGCCTTCCTTTACCAAACTCAGAGGTCCTCTGACAGGGTGGCCATACAGGAGCTCAAAGGGGCTGTACCCAAGAGACTTCTGAGGCACCTCCCTGTATGCAAAGAGTAGGCATGGCAAGAGGACGTCCCACTTACGCCTCATGGGTTCTGTTAGACCCTTGATCATGCCTTTCAAGGTCTGGTTGAATCTCTCCACCAGACCGTTTCCTTGTGGGTGGTAAGGAGTGGTGAACTTGTAGGTTACACCGCACTCCTTCCACAGGGATGTCATATACTTGGATATGAAATTGGTCCCCCTATCAGAAACCACCTCTCTGGGGAATCCCACACGGGAAAAGATCCCCATTGACGCCCGGCCCACCACTGGTGCCGTCGTTGTCCTGAGAGGGATTGCCTCCGGGTACCGGGTGGCATGGTCCACCAAGACCAGGATGTACCTGTTGCCCATGGCTGTCTTGGGATCCAGTGGCCCCACAATATCCATCCCTACCCTTTCAAAGGGTGTACCCACAACAGGAAAAGGTTGGAGAGGAGCTTTGACCTTCCTCCCACTCTTACCACTTGCCTGGCAAGTTTGGCAAGACCTACAGTGTGCATCTGACTGCCTTCGCATTTGGGGCCAAAGAAGTGGGTGACAAGCCTGTCAAAGGTCTTGTCCTGCCCCAAATGTCCTGCCAAAGGCACGTCATGAGCCAGACCCAGTAGGAAGGTCCTGAAGCGCTGGGGTACCACCAGCACACGGGCTGACCCAGGCTCAGCAACCTTAGGCTCACTGTATAGGAGACCACTCTCCCAGTAGATCAGATGTGACCCGGACTGATTACCAGCTGCCTGGTCTGCAGCCTGCCGCCGCAGACCCTCCAGAGTAGGGCACTTGTTCTGCTCCCTGCAGAACTCCTCCCTGGTGGGACCCCCCTCTTGCTGCCAATGGGTCAGCTCAGAGATGTCTCCCAGTTCGGTTACCTGCTCCCCTGTAGGCACCGGGGAGTCCCCCTCGAGGTCCGCCTCCTCCCGGTCCGTGGGAACTTTGGGGGCCGGTTTCCCGCGCCCCCTCCCCTTTCTCTTGGCAGGGACTTGGGCCACTGTTCCAGGCTCCAAGTCCTCTTGATCACCCTTTCTGGCTGCCATTGACCGAGTAGACACGCATGCCCACTCTGGCAACCCAAGCATCTCCAAGTGAGACCTGAGCTCAACATCCTTCCATAAGGACTGCTCCAGGTCGTTACCTAGCAGACAATCTACAGGCATGGTAGGGCTCACAACCACCCTCAAGGGACCTGAGACCCCCCCATTCAAAGGGAACCTGCGCCACCATACACTGGCGCTCAGAGTTGTCTACAGCAACTACTTGGTGGAATGCCCCTGGGACTACCTGCTTCTCAGAGACCAGGTGACACCGGACTGAGGTCACACTGGCTCCAGTATCTCTGAGAGCCTCTACCCTGTTCCCATTGATGGTCACCCAGGTGCTATATTTCTTTGTGTTAGGGGGCACCTGGTTTCCTGGGACCATCTCACTGTCCCCTAGTGAGACAAGGGTCATTTCTGCGGGATCCCCACCCTCCTGTGGGCACCCCTCCTCCCCAAGCGCTACACTAGCCAACACTTTGGACTGTCCACCGGTGGGTGGCTGTGTCCCCTTTGGGCACTTGGGGTCCCCCTTAAAGTGACCTACCTGGTCACATGCATAACACTTGCGGGGGCCGGTCTCAACAGGCTTCCCTGTAGAGACCCCTTTCTTCTTATCACCGGGGGCTGGGAACCTTTACCCTGGGTATTAGTTTGGGGCCCTTTAGAGAACTCCTGTGCTTTACCCTTGTCCCCCCCACCTTTCTGCTGGGGACCCTGCCCACCTTTGGCTGAGTCTCCCCCAAACGCTTTCTTGTGGACCCTGGTACTCACCCAGCGGTCCGCTTCCATAGCAAGCTTCCTGGGGTCAGTTAGCTTACTATCCACTAGGTGCTGGCGCAGATCTGCAAAACATAGACTAGACAAGTGCTCCCATGCAATCAAGTTGTAGAGCCCCTGAAAATCTGTTACACTACTGCCCTTCACCCAACCATCCAGCGACCTGCAGAACACATCCACACATTCCAACCAAGTGTTGGCATCAGACTTCTTACTGGACCTGAACTGATCCCTGTACTTTTCAGGAGTAAGACCATACTTAGTGAGAAGGGCATCCTTCATGTCAGCATAGGTGAGGTGATACCCCTTACCCAAAGCTATCAGAGCATCCCTTGCTTCTTCAGGGAAAAGTGGCCACAATTCTGCTCCCCAATTTTCCTCAGGGACCCCATTCATGTGTATGGCTGCCTCATAACCCTGAAACCACCGTTGTATGTCATCCCCCTTCTTGAACTCCTTGCCTACATTCTTGGGAATGTGCACAATCCTGTCTGCCTTCCTGGACGAATTGCTGCCACCATCTGAGCCTGACTTACTCCTAAGTTCTAGCTCCCTCAGTTCTCTCTCATGCTCTAAGAGCATCTTCTTCTCCTCCATGGCCAATCTCCTCTCCTCCCTCTTCTCCTCCCGCTCACCCTCCAGCCTGAGCTTCTGCAGCTCAAACTGTCTTGCCTCCCGCCTGTCCTCCAGCTCCTCTGGGGACAGACTGCTGCTGCCTGACCTGGTGGGTTCCCCCTCACCCAAAAGCACATCCACCCTGGAAATAGGCTCCTCCACCTCCTCACTGAGATTACCAGGCTGCCCACTGGCATGTCTGGCTGCTACCCAGGCCCTCAGCGCCTTCTGTAGCTCCTCCTTCCTTGTGAGGCCTTTAATTTGGACTTTCAGGTTTTTACAAATTGCTCGTAGCTCCTTTACGGCGTAGGTTTCCAACCTATCCTCCTCAAAGATAACTTCCAGAGATGCAACGGATGATGCAGTTGATTCAGGCATGACGAAAGTAGTGAGTTGAAAACTGGCAAGATCAAAAATAGGCCAAATGAAAAAGAACCAGTATGTGGTACGTAATGGTCTGCGATATGGTAGTAGTGCACACCAATCACTGTAAGTCAAGTGCAAACACAAGTCCTATCCTCACCGCTGACAACCAATGTTAGAAATGGGATCTCTAGTTGGCAAGGGTTTGCACCTTTGTCCAAGTAGGGGCCCTTCTTCCTAGTCAGGGTAAGGGAGTTACACTCCTAAAATAACCCCTGCTCACCCCCTTGGTAGCTTGGCACGAGCAGTCAGGCTTATTTTAGAGGCAGTGTGTAAAGCATTTGCACATAACCAACAGTAATACAGTGTAAGCACTACAAACGGACACCACACCAGTTTAGAAAAATAACCAATATTTTTATATACTCAAGACAAGACCAATTACGACAAAAATCCACAATACTATACTTTAAAAATGAATGCTTGATAAGGTAACTTCTTCTTTGCAGGAATAACACAAAAGCAAAGTTCGTACGAGTCGGTAGCCACGTCCGGGTCTACCGTGATGCTGAATTACACAGAGTCCAACAGTTCCAGCCGACCGCGTCGCTACGGGCCAGCAGAGTCGTGAACAGACTCGGTCACAGTACCTTTCTCGTTTTGGCTGGTACGGAGTGTACGAGCCGGTCGGCGTTCGTCGCGGTTGCGGTGCAACACGGAGCGATGCAAGGTGCGGTGTCCCTCGATGCGGTGCAGGCAGCGGCTCGATGAGCGTCGTGCAGACGGAGTCGGTGAGTCCAAGGCATGCGGTGCAGGGCGAGACGGTGTACGATGCGGTGCTGACAGGTTGCGATGCAGGCAACCAAGCCGGAGTGCGGGAGCTGGTGTCGGACAGCGGTGCGAGTCGCAGCGGTGCGTCGCAAAAGTGCGAGCGGTGCCCCAAATGCGATGTGGTCACGACTGTTGAGCCAGTTGCAGCGTCCGCGTCGGTCGGGTCCGGCTGGTTCAGTGAAGCGATGCGATGCGAACTGCGGTGCCCACAGGTCACGGTGCAAGCAGCGGCTCGGTGTTGACGGCGTCGGACGTCGCCTACGGTGAGACCAGGGTTGCGATGCGAAGCGGGGCGATGCGGTCTGCGGTGCAAACAGGTCACCGGTCAGGGATGGATTCGGTTGACGGAGTCGGTTGCAGTTCCCTTCCTCTGTGGCAACTGAAACAGCGTTCCAGAAGCGGTACCCAGAGGCTTGTGAAGTCTTTGTAGTCCCTGAGACTTCTTAACAGGAGGCCAGCTCGGTTCCAGGCCCTTGGAGATACTCAGCACAAGTTTGTAGAAAGTTCAGTCCTTTCACTGCCCAAGGCAGAAGCAGCAGCTGCAGGCCAACCCAACAAAGCAACAACACAGCAAAGTGGCAGTACTCCTCCTGGCAGCTCTTCCAGCTCTTCGTCTTGGCAGGTTCCTTGATTCCAGCGAGATCTAAATTCATGGGGTCAGGGCCCCAATATTTATATCCCAAATTCCTTTGTTCTCTGAAGGCAGAGAGGCCTTTGCCTAGTCCAAACCAGTTCTGGAGCACTTTGTTGACAAGTCTCCGTCCCTTCTTTCAGAGAGTAGGCCAGGGACATCAGACGCACCACAGGAGGTGGAGCCAGCATTGTGGAGGGAAGGCACTGTCCTATTCAGGGCCCAGGTGCAACTCCTCCCACCCATCTACATGTAGATCTTGCTATTCAGCCCTGTGCTGACTCACCCTGTCTCCTGGCATCCCCCAGCCCCTGTCACTCACACTCCAGACAAGGAATACACAACCTCGCAGAGGCAGGCTTGGATGGTTAGACAAGAAAATACCCACTTTCTAAAAGTGGTATTTTCAAACACAGAATGTTAAAACCAACTTCACTAAAAGATGCATTTTATCATTCTGAGTCCAGGCATACTAAACTCGAATTTCTACCATGTTCCCGGGGTCAGTTAGGATTATAAGCTGTAATAATCAAAACTGCCCATCCTGGCCTATGGGGAACAGGTAGCCTTGCAATAGTGAAAAACGAACTAGGCTGTAATTCACTATCAGGACATGCCACACACACCAGGGCATGTCCTACCTTTCGCATACAACGCACCCTGCCCACAGGGGTACCTTGGGCCTACCTTAGGGGTGACTAACATGTAGAAAAGGGAAGGTTTAGGGACTTGCAAGTGTGCGCACTTGCCAAGTCGACATGGCAGCCCCAGGCTGCGCACAGGCTCTGCAATGGCAGGGCCGAGTTACACTTTACGGGCTGTTTGCGTGGGTGGCACAATCCAGTGCTGCAGCCCACCAACAGCATTTGGTCTATAGGCCCTGGCACTCACAGTGCACTTTACAAGGGACTGACACATAAACCAAATAGGCCAATCATGGAAACGCCAATCCGTAACACATTTTATACAGGAGCACTTGCACTTTCCTACTGGACAGCAGTGAGGAAAGTGCGCAGAATCATTACACCAGCAAAAACAGAGTCAAAACCGGGAGGTCAGAAAGCAAAAAGTCAGGGGAAACACGCCAAAAGATGCCAAGTCTAACATGCACCCATGACTAGCACTGGGCCTACTGGCTGGAAGGCTTATTGGCAGACTAGGCCACATTGTAAATTAAATCAATATTGCAAATTTATTAAAAAAACATGGAGAAAATGTAGTGAACTGTTCAACATTTTATAAAAGAAGAAAAATTACATGCAAAGAAAAAAAAACTCGGCCCGACTGAAACTGCAGTCCACCCACCACAATAAATTCTAAAAATCTATTAAAAGAACAAATAAATCCAGGTGCATGCCCCCAATCAAACAAACGCGTAACTCAGAGTTGCCATACTCCGCAAACTGCGTGAACAGAGCAGAGTTTTATGCCCAGGCCTACTTTGATATCCCAGGTGACTTAATGCACTTGAGTGCGCACTGCTACAGTGTCTGGTATCATTTGAAAGCCAGACTTTCCAGACAGGAAGGGGGATGGGGAAATAAAGTGGACTTCAAAGGCAGGAGAACAGATGTCACAGGACCAAAGCTAGCCCCCACTTCCTTGATCCCCAGCCTAATAAGATTAGGAGAGGGGCTGGAAGGGGAGTGTAGTGAGTTGTTAGCCACACCTATGGGTTGGGCTAGCTGGACACACACTCTAAGGAAAGACTTTCTCCATTTTGAGTTTTGGAGAAGAGTGCATTCTGGGTCAAAAATATGCCAAACTTTGCAGTAATTGGTCTTAGCAGATTCAGGCAACTTTACCCCTATTGGTTGGGGTGTTCCCCCATCTTGCCAGCCCAGAATGGAGGATAAATATGGCAGTGCTGCAGGAGCTCCTCAGAACACTGCCTGGAACAACAAAAGAAGAAGGACTACTCTGCTGTACCCTTGGACTGCACTACAGAAGGCTTGCACTCAAAAGGACTGCACCTGCTGCACTTTCAAGGCTCCACAGGAGAAAGGACTGTGCCGGTCTTAAATGAAAAGGAGTAGACTCCCTGAGCAGCAACTGGTATAAAAGTTCTGGAAGAAGCCACCTGCAACAGCCAAAGAGAAGAATACTCCAGCTGACAAGCTACACCTGGATTTTCCTGGACTGCACAGGTGCATTGTGGGAGAATGAGTCCTAGCGCCCAAGTGGCAATCCAGAGCTTCTGAACCTTTGGCCAGCGTTAGAAGACCTTGATCTCCCCAAAGGAACCAAGACCAACGGGACCATAGCTCCTGCACCCATCCGCAACAAGTTCCTGACCCCCAAGAGGCACCTCCCAGGTCATTGGCCCATGGATGGATCTATACCTCTTAAAATCAGGCTTTTGGGCCCTTTGCAAATGTGAACATGCCCGTTCACACCAGAACCATGCCGTTCACCCGAAGAATTAGCGCAAGGTGCCAGAAGTTCAGCTCTTCACACAGCAAGTATTGTCTGCTGGCATGGTTTGCCACCACAAGGCTCCCACCCGTCTGTCCACAACACCTGGCCTGCTCTTTGCACCCCGCCGACCATCGCCAGCAACACTCTCCTTGCTTCTGGCAAGCTTCTCCCTTGCAAACGGGATTCTTGGCATAGATTGTGAGAAAGTAAACCTTTCCATGCGAGTAACTCACTGCATCCTTCGCCATATTCAAAGTGGGCCAGCCGACTGACCTCCCATCTCTTCCTAACCCTATCTTGTAGAACAGTGGTTAACTTTAATTTTGCTTCGGTTACTTCTGCTAGTAACACTTCCCGGTCCCCCTGGCTTATTCTTGGATTGAGCAGTTCCTTCTCTAATGTCTGCACCCGCTCTTCTAATACTCCAACTTCTTTGTGGTATTGCCTCCTTTTCGCCGCCGCTAGAGCACCTAGTTTACCTCACAGATAGGCATTGTATGCATCCCAGACTATTCCTATCGAGGAGGAGCCCAGATTACTTTCAAAGAAGTCTTTTGTCTCCCTATTTAAACCCTCTATGACTTCTTCCTCTAATAGAATCGTACGGTCCAAGGTCCATCTAGATTGCCCAATCCCATCACCTAAATTTAAGTGAAGCATCACCGCTGAGTGGTCTGACAGGTGTACCCCCACATGGTTAATTCCTTGTACCAGATCCTTATGGCTGTTATCAATTAGGAAATAGTCTATCCTTGACTGGTGGCTGTATTTCTTATTATAAAATGTGTATCCTCTCTGAGATCCAGCCCTCTGATGCCAGATATCGCAAAGGCCCATCTGCTCCATTATAAGTCTAATCCTCTCTGACATTTTGGGATTAACTGCAACCCTACTATTTGTAGTTCTATCCAAAGTTTTATCCAAACGGCATTGAAATCCCCGGCCATAATAATTGGATCCGGGAAGTTCAACAGTTCAGAGAAGAGGTCCTCTAAGGGGGCCGTGTCATCCTGATTTGGGCCATAATACCCCACAAGCGTGAAATTGTGCCCAAAAATCCTCAATTTTACAATAAGCCACCTTCCCACTTTGTCATAGACACTACCCTCAATAGAAATTCTTGCATCATGTTTCACCAAAACAGCCACTCCCTTTGTCAGAAAACAATATAAGGGGAAGGAATGCAGCCCTCATGACGCAGTTTGTACTTTACCTCAAGAAGAAACAGATGGCCCAAGATGGCGGCGCTTCTCAATGCATGCAGCATAGCAAGAAGAAACAAGCATTGGCATAGCCAATAGGTCTCGCCTTTGGGACCTTATAAGTGTTTAGCCATGCAACAGTTAATGTTGTTGCAGTAAGGATATTGTGCTGCATAACTAAATACTTATAAGGTCCCAAAGGTGAGACCTATTGGCTATGCCAATGCTTGTTTTTCCTATTGAAGTCAGTGGAGTGAAACTCCTCCACCTTAGCTTAGGAGCCCTCACTGAAAACAAAGGCCCTGGCTGCAGCCCTAAATAATTATCAGTGACAGAGATTAATTCAAGCATTCCAACTCACACTTTTTTGATTACTTCATATTAAATATTCAGTTATGTACAAGCGAACATCATACTCCATTTAGGCAAAACGATCTCAAAAAATGACAAACAGAAATATATTTCTTCAAATAATGTATTGGAATGAACTATTAAAATTCAGATATTGAAAAACATTGTTAAAACGTTCTGAAATGCGTTTTATTTTGCTTTGCCAAAAACCGTAAGAACGAACATCAACTGAATGCGCTTCTGGGAAGCATTTTTGGACCGACTGCTACTGTACAGATGACGCATCTCTTTTAAAATTATCATTAAAATGTATTGATTTTGTAATGTTTGTTTACAAAGCTCCCTGTGCGGTTGCCACAGCTCCGGCTCTCGACGGACTGGATTTCTCGCTAGACTTTGGGATGATGTCATCGAGTCAAAGCCTTGCAGCAGCGCAAGCACAGGAGACATCAGTCGGAAATGAAGAGGGGGAGGCGGACTCGCGCTGAACGTGGCTGGCATTTTCAGGCTGTAATGGTTTGCGCGTGAAGTCTTAGCCAGTAAATCACCTGGTTGCAAACACGAGCACGCGAGTGGTGCGCGCACATGCTCGTGCACAATGGCCTTTTCCGTGCGGTTACCCGCACGGCCGCCATGTGTTTTGAATTATCGCGCCCGTGTCTGGGCACGATAATTCAAAACATATGGCGGGCGTGCGGGTAACCGCACGGAAATGGCCATTGTGCACGAGCGTGTGGTCAGCTTTTAAAACCACCTACATAAAGTCTCGCAGAGCAACGCATGCGCGCTACTCTAGGCTCGACCTAAAAACTGCAAACACTGTGCACTAAATATGAAGAAATTAGCCTAAATTGTGCGCCCACTTTCCAAGCCTGCATCATCACTAAAGGGCAGCCAGCATCTGGAAAACCCAAGCTCCCACAAGGTCGCTGGAGTCGCTCGGGAGAGTTAAGGTCCAGCGGCAACTTGTGCAGCACTTTCGGTTTGCTAGGTAAAAAAACTATGATGGTTTGCATGACTAGTTACTCTACTCTACGGTATAAATTTTCTGGAAAGTTGTACTTAGTAGTGATCTAAAATATATGATCTGTTGTTGGTCATTGGCCCATAAGGAGTTGCCATACAAAAATGTGTAGGGTTTGAAAACCACATGTCCACTTGTGAAAGGCCCAGACAACTGTCAACAATAATTTAATGCCTGAATGAAATTTACACAGTGATCACCAATCAATGACAATGCAGTCTTGTAAGCTCTGATTGGCCTACACTACTCAACAGAGATATAAATAGGGGCTATGACTGCCGACCTCAGCAAGTGAAGACTGAGGTTGTTAAGTTTTTATTTATTTGCAATACAGATTGCGTTTTGCGTAATGGAAACTAACACAGACTCTCGAGCTGTATTTGTATTAATATACCGTGTATATTAGAAACTGTACAGGAGAATCCTTCGTATATGAAGGAGAGAGATTAATACACGATTTGAGCAGATAAAGGAGTCCAACAACCAGTCAACTGGTAGATGTTTTCTGCATTAGGGTGTGCCCACAGAGACTAGGGAGCATGCGTACTAACAGTGGATTTCCTCAGCAGTAGTGAAGATATGGGATTATGAAAAATAAACATGAGTGGCCAGATATTGTTGTGGATTGATCAGTGGGCATTTTGCATCCATACTGGCTGGCTAATGCCCTCTCTAACTTGGGTGTGCAGCGCAGGGGCTAATATAGTGATATTTTTAATAAAACGGATGCATAGCAGTACCTGCTCATAGAAATGTGGAAAAATCTAATAATCGGCTCTTCAGAAATGGCTCTGGAGGTTAAGGGATGTACTAACAATGGAACAGATCAATTACACATTGCTTAATAAATAAACACCACACATCAGCATCAACGCTAAAGAAAATACCCCAGAGAGAAAACAATCATCGTCAGCAACGCCTTCCGAAATTCACGTTCGAGAGAAGAATTATTAATTTATATATTTTTTTGTCAATTGTTTTTGTTCACGCCCATGTTTTTTCCGTTATTGCTTCTAGTTATTTTTAGAATCTTGGTATAAATGAACAGGGACAAGAAAGCATTTTGCTTCTAGGAACGTTTTGTACTTTTTTTCATTTGGCTACACACATGTTGTTTTTGGGCACTACAAATGTGGTCTGTCCCTCTTATAATGTGGCACATCTGTGGTGGAAGCTGCTGCGCGGATCCATACCACAAAGCCTAAAACAGAGAGAGCTTGGTGTGAAAGGGCCCCAGGACAAGTCCGCTTTGTAGGGCTTTGGGATCCATAGATTGTTTCCTAGGCTTCGTTTGACCCGCGCCACGGAACAAAGAAACTCCTTTCTTTATGTTGATGAATGAAAGTTCCTTGGCCTTTATCCCCGCATGGGTCACCTCGTAGCACACAAAATAAGACAACTTATGTTTGGTGTGTACACAAAATGTCAGTGTCCAAATTTCCTTTCTACTGCGATTCCTAGACGACTGGTGAATGCAAAGGTCATTCAAGGGCAAATGAGCTTTAAGGCTTTTTTGGTTGCCTCGGGGCTTTATTTGGTGTTGGTTGCTAGAAAACCTTGCAGAGAATTTAAGCGATTATGGATTATAGGACAAAGGTAGTCATGATTGTCTGTGAGGCCATAAGGAGACGCGTAAAACTCTTCTGATTTACACAGTGGTAAGCTCGAGGCCATACCCCCGTCAGTGTCCGTGGTGAAATTTAGCAGGAAAGGGAAGAAATGGTAATATACAGGAGGGTGAAAAGGGCACTCAAGTGTGCAAGAAGCACGGCCATTCTAACACCCTTGCAGGATTTTGAGTGATGCCAAAACAGTTTAACCAAAATTTCGTCTGACAGAAAAAGTGTGTTCTAAATATCATTTACAAAAAAGAGGCCCCAATGGAGTAAAAATTGAAAATCTATACCTAGTGGGCCAATATTTTTGCCAAAGATATTCAGAGAACTATATTTCAGTCAGACCTTATGTTGCTCACTATATTCTGACATACAACCCCCAAGATTCTCGCTGACTGTCTCTAGCAAAGAGCTTGCATAAGGAAATAATACACGGGCTTGAAAACAACTGAGTGAAGCGGCTCTGAGCGGTCCACACTTCTGGAGACAAATCTACAGAATGTCCATCTGCTGCACAGTGTGATAGACGTCTTTGAGGAATTCTAGAAAAGAAAATATGCGCAGAATTAATTTACAAGTCAGGTTGTTTAAGTGCCCATATTTTACAGCAATTGTGCATATCTAACACAAAGAAATTGGAAAAAAGCAATAGTGATTGGAAAGATCTTGCTTATAAAGTGCATAGTCGAGAACTGATAGTGGTTTACTCTCAGTGATTGCACTGTATATGTTATTATGTGAAGGTATCATGGCCTGTATGTCTCCTGGTCCATAGACCCCAAAACCAAATATAGCTCTTAAACATATAAATTGTATAACGTATACAGCACAGAGCATATAGGTTTCATGGCCTAGAGATATCATTACCTTACCATCTAACATAATAATTGATATGATGCACAGTTTATAAATCTGATTAGGCATAGTTTGCAAGGATTATAGGAAACGTAATGTACAGGTCTCACAGGCTACAGATTTCACTGTTTTTATATCTAACAGTTTATAGCTCTTAAATATTATAGATCTCAAAATATTATAGCTCTCAATATGGTATAGACTGAATCGCCTATGGACCTCATAGTGTATATAACTCATAATTATGACTTAGAGATCTCAAGCCTTGGATAAGTCACTCTTCATGTATATCTTTTATATTGCACGTTTCATCTGTCCTTTACTTTACACATCACACACTTATAGATCCTGCCTAATCTTTTACCATATCGACTTTTGTCAAATTGTTTATTTAACTCCTCTACCTTATACCTGTAGGATCTCATACTATAATTGCTATGCCTAATATATCGTTTAAACGTAGTTGCATTCAAATAGTATATTTCGTGTCTACATAGCTTTGTTAAATTATGGATTCTTTACACATCGCAGAGACATTAAATAGAACTGAGATATTACTGTACTTTCCCAACTGTTAGAAATTGGGGTTTCTGGATGTCAGAGTATGCATCCTGTAGAAGCAGGAACCGCACTCCTAGTCAGAGTAAGCCAGATACACACTAAAAGATAACCTGTGTTCACCCTCTGGTAGCTTGAAACAGAACATTCAGGCTTATCTATAAAGGCAATATGTAAAGCATTTGTGCAACACACATACACAGTAACACAATGAAAGCACCATAAAAAGACTCCATTCAGGTTTAGAACAATAGATTATTACATTCTAAACAAAACAAGACCAAAACAATAAAAATTCAATAAGTACAAGTCGAGATATGAATTTTAAATGAATAAGTGTAAAAATAGCGCTTGGAAGCAATAGCGCTTTAGGGGTTACTTGAGGTTGCGCTGGACCGGGGCAAAGACAACAGTTCAGTTGACTAAAATGGAGTGCAGACTGGGGACAAGAGCCACGCAGGCCTGGGGAACAGATTACCTTGATCCTGGTGGCAACAGCAAGATGCGGGGTGCACACGACGGGAGCCTCGATTTCAGACCCGCAGTTGAGGTGATGCATCGATTTCCTTCATGCAATAGCGGTGATATGCCGAGGTCCTTTAAGTGAAGCACCAGTTCTGAATGCAATGGTTCCTAAGACGATGCGCCGGGTTAACCTAAGCTGGAGGGACGATGTGTCAATCCTCGCCACACAGTAGCGCCGATGCGTTGGTTCCGAAGCAGTGGTTCCGGATGCGATGCAGTGGTTCAGAGTGCGATGCGTCGGGTTCTACACCAACAACAGGATCAATGCGCCGGTTAAGTTACATGCAAGCTGGAGATGCATCGATTTCCGTGATGAAAGTATCTGGGTCTACTCCCAGTGAACCAGGCACAGGAGCAGGGTTAGAGACTTTGATATCCCTGAGTCTCAATCAACAGGAGGCAAGCCACCAAGCCCAAGGAGATCACTTCAGTTGCAAGGCAGAGTAAGCTATCCCTCGTCAGGGTTAGAGAGCAGCAGTCAGCAGTGCAGCACAGCAGAAAAACAAGCCTTCCAGGTCAGCAGTCCAGCAGAGTGTCAGTCCTTGATGCAGCACAGCAGTTCTTCTGACAGAGTCCAGTTGCAGGTCCAGAAGTGTCTGATTTTAGGGGGTCAGAGACCCAGTACTTACACCCAAATGTGCCTTTGAATTGTGGGTGACTTCAAAGAAGGGTTGTTGACAGGTCATTTCCTCCCAGCTCTGGCTCCATACTACCAGTAGGGGCTAATCAGCCCTTTGTGTGGAAAACAGGACCATTCCAAAGATATAAAACATGATGCAACTACTCCTTTCCAATCAAATGAATTCCCAATGTTAGCCTATGAGAGAAGTAGGAATCAAAGTAGTGAAAACTAATTTGGGTGGTTCTCACTACCGGGACATGCAAAATTTAACAGTACATGTCCTACCTATTACTTACACAACACCTTGCTCTATGGGCTACCTAGACCCTACCTTAGGGGTGACATGTGAAATAAATAGAGAGTTTAAGGCTTTGCAAATAGTTTTAAATGCCAAGTTGAAATGGCAGTAAACTGCACACACAGGTCCTGCAATGGCAGGCCTGAGGCAGGTTTGAAAGACTACTTGTGGGGGTGGCACAATCAGTGCTGCAAGCCCACTAGTAGCATTTAGGTTACAGGTTACAGGTATACAAACCCTGGGTATATGGTCTTACCACTTTACGAGGGACTTACAAGTAAACTAAATATGCCAATTCTATTTACACCAATGTTACCATGTTTAGGGGAGAAATACATTTACTTTAGCACTGGTCAGCAGTGGTAAAGTGCTCAGAGTCCTAAGGCCAACAAAAAGTATCAGCAAAATCAGGAGGTAAGCAGGCAAAAAGTTTGGGGAAGACTACCCTAAGGATGACAGGTCTAACACCAACTCTTAAGTTTTGTACATTATCCATGTAAATGTGTTTTCTGTACACCTTCACGTTGCCACATTTGTACCACAGTGCATCCGATAAGTATGTTTATGAAATCTAACTAATTGCAACACACTCTGGTAAAGAGGCAAACCAACAGACTGAAAGGCCCTTTTTTAGAGGTCTTAAACCTCAGCTGGAGAACATCTTCTTCCCCTTTCATCTTCAAGGAGAAGGTGAAGGGAAGTGCCTTCAACTAAAGCTCCATCAATTAGACAGTGGAATACGGAAAGCACATAGCTGCCTGCACGTTGAATGACCCTAGAGTTTCCAAACCCCTATATCGAATATCATTACCCGAGAGAGAGGACATCTCATACAGAGTGTGGTCGGGACAAAAAGGGGGTCATTAATGTGATACAACATGCGGGCAGATGTGCGTTTTATTGAGGGTACTGCCTGATTACTCACTGGCAATCTTCATTACTCTTATTCCTGGTTTTCCCATTCCATTCCTTACCAAGGAGCAGCTTGTCTGCTCTACAGAAACCTTTTACCGAGCAAAGCCAAAATGCTTCCCCCAGTATGGTGCCACCTACCCTGCCCGGAATGTATGAAGGGGGAAGTGCGTCATACACACATCCTCAGAATACCAAAGAAAACTCAAGAAGAAAGAAACACATATTAATCACCCAAACAGAAACAGGGAGGGAGGGACGGGCTCAGGAATGGAAAGGGAAGACCAGGAATCAGAGTAATGAAGATAACCAGTGAGTAACCGGGCAATAACGCCTCGTCCGTTTTCCCGTCCCATTCCTTACCAAGAAGCCCATACCCAAGTGCAAGGTGATTGAAAACAGGAAGACCAGAAGGATGCATAAAAATCAACAGGTCAGTTTAATCAAAAAAGAAAACAGTACAGATCACAAATCATGTACAGCGGACAAAACGTCAGAGCCAAAAGCAGCAGAGGCTGCCATCCCCAACTGACGACGTTAGTGGGAAACAAAAGTATGGGGAAGGGCCCAAGTAGCAGCATTACAAATATCCCGCAAGGAGGCACCCTTAAACATGGCCGAGGATGAGGAAACCCCCATGAGTGGACCGTCCCTGGACAGAAGACGGAAGAGGACAGTGAGCAGCCTCATAGTACAAGACCTCTGCACACTTCACCCATCTAGTCAGAGTGGACAAAGAAGGTTTGAGACCCATCCCTGAAACACCGTAGGTAACAAAAAGGGAATCCACCTTACGAAAATCCCGGGTTTGTTCCAGATAGATGCGAAGAGTGTGCAACACATCCATGGAATGGAGAATCTCCTCCTCAGGAGAGGATGGATCAGGAAAAAACATAGGAAGGACTAGATCTTCCTGACAGTGAAAGGCAAACAAAACCTTGGGCAGAAAAAATGGACTAGCCATCAGAATCAACTAGTCAATGCACAAACGCAAGAAAGGGGGAGAGGCCAGCAAAGCCCCAATCTCACCAACCCGCCTACCAGAAGAAATGGCCACCAAAAAAAGACCGTTAGCAGAAAGGAGCTTTAGGTCAACAGAAAACAGGGGCTCAAATGGGGGACCAGCCAATGCCTGAAGCACCAGAGGGAAGATCCCATGTGGGAACTGGAGAGCGGGAAACAGGACGCTGAAGCAAAAAAACTCCACAAAAGGCGAGACATCAAAGGAGAAACAGAGGCCACCGCAGAACCCCGGAAGGCAAGAATGGCAGCACACTGGGCACGGAGGGTGGAGACAATTAAGACCAATGATGAAACCATCCCTCAAAAAGTCCAACGCCCGGACAGGATCACAGGACGAAGAAGACAAACCCTGCTCACGACACCAGGAGTCAAAGTTCTTCTAATGATGACCGTAAGGCTTCAAAGTGGAAGGTGTGCGAGACAACTGGATGCTCCAAGACACCTCCAGAGAACAGCCCTGATCCAAAAAATGTAACCTCACAAGTGCCAAACACCCAGCCGGAGGCAAAGGAGAGAGGACCGGCTGAGAAGGGCAACAAGCAGTGGAAACAGGTACAGCGGAAACTGCCAGTGGGGACACACCGCCAAACCCTGAGGAATGGCAAACCAGGGCCTCCTGGCCACTCCGGAACCACCAGAAGCACCTCCGCCTGATCCAACCAAATCTTCCTGAGGACCACAGGATTCAAGGGAAATGGAGGTAAAGCAAACAGGAGTCCCTGGGACCATAGGATGGAGAAGGCATTGATCGCCAAAGCCAACCCTAAGGGAATAAGGCTGCAAAACTGAGGAAGAAGGGCCGCCTCCTCCGAGGCAAAGATATCAAGCCATGGAAGGTGAACCTGGAGATGATCTGCCGAAAAAAAAGAGGAGACAGACACATGGTCACAGACGAGGGGAACACCCTGCTCAAAGAATCCGCAGGCCCATTCTCCTTCCCGGGAAGATAAACTGCTAAAGGAGAAAGTAGATTGCTCTCGACCCACAGACCGATCTTCCTGGAAAGGAGAAAGAGAGATCAGTGCATCCCCCTTGCCAGTTGACATAGGCCCGAAAGACATGGTTGTCGGTCTGAACGCAGACAGCCCGGGGCCCAAGGAGGTGAGCGAACCAAAGAAGTGCCCGCCAAAACGCAATCAAATCCCGCCAAATTGAGGACTGGAAAGACTTGAAATGGGACCACTGGCCTTGGGCCTTGGAATCCCCCAGAACTGCCCCCTCCCACCCCGTGGCACTGGCATCGGTGGTCAGGACCACCGAGGAAGGAGGGGGAAGAAAGTCAAAACCCCTGGAGAGATTGTGCGGGGACAACCACCACTAGAGGGACTCCCGAATGCCAGGAGATACTGGAATGAGAGCCTCGTAGTCCCGAGAAGCCAGATTCCAATTAAGCAGAAGGTGATGCAAAAGGGGATACAGATGAAGATGGGCCCAGGGGAGGAAATGCAAAGTGGAGGCCATCTTCCCCTGACTCCAGAGTCGGGCTGACACCTGAGACTCGGAGAGCACCCAGGAGAGATGCTGGAACAGAGTCAATTGTCTTTCTGGAGACAGGAACACCAGCCCCAGATCCATCCAGAAGAGGGCCCCCAGGAACTTCAGAGACTGGGAGGGCCGAAGGGAGGATTTCCTATGATTGATGAGGAACCCAAAGGAACCCAGAAGATGACAGACCTGGTGAACATCCTCAGAAGCCTGAGAGAAAGAAGGAAAGGCAATCAACCAATCATCAAGGTGAGGATAAACCTGAATACCCCTGGAATGGAGAATACCCACCAATGGGGCCAAGAGCTTCGTAAAAACCATTGGCGCTGATGAAAGGCCGAAAGGAAGCATCCGGAACTGGAAGTGTCTTGAGCCCACAGCAAAGGGCAGAAACTGCTGATCCTCCGGATGGATGGGAACATGCAGGTAGGCATCCAGAGGGTTGAGGGAGGCGAGGAAGCACCCCTGGTGAACCAGATGAAGAATGGAATGCAAAGTCACCATCTTCGAAACCAGAAAAAGGATCGAATAATATCCACGCCCTCTTTCCGGGGGAGGAACCTTGATGACAGCCTGTTTCTCCAAGAGAAGCCGAACACCCTCCAGCGAAGCCACCCTCCTCACGGAATCCCATGTTAAAGGACTCTCCTTGAAAACCTGAGCCAGGCGAGTCAAGCACTCGATCCGGTAACCATAGGTCACCATCTGAACTGCCCAGGCATCAGAAAGATGCTGCCAGCTGTGACAAAAGAAGCAAAGCAACCCCCCAATTGGAAAAGGCAGACAGTCATTGCTTTGGGGAAGGAGTGGAGGAGGCAACGGTAGACCGAGACTGGGACTTGTCACCTCCAGGGGCCCCCCGGCTATGACCCCTGACTCAAAAGGGCTGGTGAGCATCTCTGGACTGAGGAAAAGCAAAGGCGTGGCGATAACCAAAACCCCTACCCCGAGAGGGAGGGCGAACAGGAGCTACCAGCTTCCTATTCTCAGCTGACTGCTGGACCACATCCTTCATCTTAGGGCCAAACACCTTTGAACCCCCAAAAGGAAATTTCATAGGGACAGATTAATGAGAAGCCTTCGTCTCTAGGTCCTCATCCAAATATGGCGACAAGCTGCAATGGAAGCCCCAGAACCTGCAGCAGCCGGACATAAGTTATCAAAGGAGATGTCTGCAAATAGCAAACCTGGAGCTCCATCAGGAACAACAGAGAGGAAGCATCCTCCCCCTCACTCAACTGAAGAGCCAGACCCTGGAAGTCCTTCAAGAGGGACTGAACTATGTAATTGGTATAGGCAGTCACCCTAACATGAAAATTGGAGGTGTTGTAAGACCTCTTCACAGCACCCTCAACCTTCTTGTCCGTGGGGTCAGAAGAAAGGGCGTCATCTGAGAGCCCCATGCCCTGCAAAAAAAGACCCGCCATCAAATTATCCACCTTGGCAGACTAAGGGAACTCCTCCGAAAACCCCTCCATGGAGTAACACTTTGCCAAAAAGCGAGGAAATGCCATCTTGTCAAACTAACGCCATTCGTGTGTCAGGACCTTGTGAACAGCACCATGCAGAGGTAATGAGTCAGGGTCAGGCTGGTGATACTGGGTCAAAAAATAATCCTCCAACTCAGTTACTACAGGAGAAGGAAATCCCAGTTTGCCCCTAACATTGGCAAATAGGTCAAAGAGCTCAGCACCCTGCACAAAGGGACCCCTGCGACCTTCCTCCTCTTCAGGATCTTTTAAATCAGCATGTTGGTCAGGCCGAGGTACCTTCGCAGCAAGACCATCAGCCTCCTGTGCCCTGAAAGCAGCTTCCACCACCTCATTAATCAAAATGTGCAGGGCATCCACAGTAGGAACACCTGAAGAGCAGCTTGCAGCAGACTCCATATTGGCATGCACAACACGGGCGCTTCCTGCAATGGACCAGTTTCTAAAGAAACGAAGTCTCGCGACCCGACCTCTCGTGGGAGGGGCCGGCAAGCAGGAAGTGTCCAGAGAGCAGAAAAGCAGCCCAGACGGGTGGACATAGAAGAAAGGAGCCGCGAAAGAAGGGCACAAGGGCTCTCCACGCTGCCACCCGCACAGTAAACCATCGCCCGCTGATGCAGAGTGGTCATGAAACAACAAGAAAGCAGTGCGGCCGGCACCCGCACTGCAAATCAACACCCGCTTATGCAGGGCGGACATGAAAGAACAAGAAAACAGCACGGCTGCACCTGCACTGGAAACCAACACCCGCTGAAGCAGGGCGGGCATGTAATAACCAGAAACAGCGCGGCTGCTAAAGCAAGCCACAGACAGAAGAGAAACAAAAAGAAAGGTAAACAAACTTACCGTGCCAGGTATCCGGCACTGCACTGCAGAAAAAAAGAACAGGATGTGTGTATGATGCGCTTCCCCCTTTATGCATGCTGGGCTGGAGCCATAATGGGGAAAGCATTTTGGCTTTGCTAGGTAAAAGGTTTCTGTAGAGCAGACAAGCTGCTCCTTGATAAGGAATGGAACGGGACGACAGACGAGGAAGTAATGAAACCAGACCAAATCCTTACTATACATGGTGTTTGCTCAGTGCTGCAGTCCACTAAATGCATGAACAGAAGTGGTAATATTGATTTGTAAGCGCTCCCTTAATCTAGCACATTGCACTAGTCCCATATCTTGTGTCTATGAAGGTCCGCTGCTGGGATATGTATTTTGGAGAAAGTGACCTATCAGAATGAGGCAAATAGTAACATGAAAGGTAAAAAATGTAGGTTCTGTCATTGTGGAGGCTAAAAGATGTGCATCTTCTATTCACAAGCAGTTTACATTTATGAGAAAAGTTGGAGGAATTCAAGTTACCCCGGAAAATAAGGATCAATCGAACCATTGAAAAGGCATTCCAGGTAGTAATGTTACTTATAAGGGCCTTCCAGTTCACGATGTCACAAGAGGGCTCAAAACCCAAGCAGGATACATCAAACAAAGAACATTCTGGAATGCCCGTTGGTGATTGATCGAGCTCTCTGCATGACTGTGGAAAGATACATTTTTTCTTCTGCACTGGGTGTAATGATGCATTAAACAGCAGTAAAATATCGGCCCCACTCGTTTTAGGTGAGCCCC
Source organism: Calotriton arnoldi (assembly GCA_963921515.1). NCBI lineage: Eukaryota > Metazoa > Chordata > Amphibia > Caudata > Salamandridae > Calotriton > Calotriton arnoldi. Next base: position 2,102,250 of record CAWUFW010002264.1, read on the forward strand.
TCAACACAGAGATGTTGTTGGTGACCCTGCTGCCTGTGCTTCCTGTGCAACTCGCACTTGCACTGCTCTAAAGTTTTTATTCTCTACTCTCTGCTGTGTCTAAAATGTCACAATGGTGGCTAGAAAGTGTGCACAAAGCTAGCAATTGGCTTTCGTTGGAAGAGTAAGCCTTTCATGTCTGCCCTGCTGCCCAGGCTCTTTCAGGCCTACCTTCCATCCCTCTCCGTGGGGAGGGAGAAGGGGACACTGTTTTATGTGGCTTTAAGTTAGCCTGGAAGCGCTGCTTCTGATTCCAGAACGCTGAAGGATCTGGAATCATCAGCTGCCGCAGGGAATTGGAGCCAGCTGTACCTGGATTTGTGCTCTGGCGTTTATGAGAAGAATACACTTAAGCTTTAAGTTTTAAAGACTACTTTGCGTCTTTTCAAGGAAGGTGGGTGGAATAGAGCATAGTACCAGCATTGGCAACCTACCCCACCCCTCCAACGTAACATGCATGCTCATAAATAAACACACAACACATTTCTTGTTTGGGTAAAATTGCTGCAGGTTTATTACATACACCGTTATGTAATATGGTGGGTTATCTTACGGGCGATCCAAGGGCAGGCAACCGTCTGGGCCGCCTGCCCGCCTGATGAGCCAAGCAGCACTGGGGCGAACCCCCTCTGTGCTGCCACTTCTGGTGATCCTCTTCCCGGATCACGTGACACATGGTCCCTTGTTACTCACGCCCCTTTCAGGGCGGAGCGTAGCATAGCAAACCCCCCGGTTGTTCAGGCCCACAACCGCCCGAAGGACTAACGGGGCGCCGACACGGTTTCTAGGAACCTCCCATGAGGCTCCTAGGATTTGGCTCTGGCACCCACCATGGTGCCGCGCAGAGGTACCCTTCTGTACCCCTCTGCTTCCAGATCGCCCTGTAACTCCTCCTGCAACGAAAAAAGACAATATTACAACATTCTCTGCCTCCTGCCTGCCACGAACCACGCCGGGTAAGCGGTAGGGTGGGAGACGGCGTGTCCGGGCGCGCAAAAGAGGACGACAAGATGGTGGGGGAGGCATATATACCCCTCCCCCTGTCCTCGCGCCCCGGAAGTGATGCTCGCCTAGCGCGCTGCGCCAAGGCTTGGGGGACTCCTCCCTGAGTCCCTGCGGGGGTGTGGGGTGCCCAGCTGGCACTAGAGGGCTGCCCTCGTTAGTGGCCCCCTGCGGGGGCCTCGGACAGCCGCATAGTACCAGCATTGGCAACCTACCCCACCCCTCCAACGTAACATGCATGCTCATAAATAAACACACAACACATTTCTTGTTTGGGTAAAATTGCTGCAGGTTTATTACATACACCGTTATGTAATATGGTGGGTTATCTTACGGGCGATCCAAGGGCAGGCAACCGTCTGGGCCGCCTGCCCGCCTGATGAGCCAAGCAGCACTGGGGCGAACCCCTCTGTGCTGCCACTTCTGGTGATCCTCTTCCCGGATCACGTGACACATGGTCCCTTGTTACTCACGCCCCTTTCAGGGCGGAGCGTAGCATAGCAAACCCCCCGGTTGTTCAGGCCCACAACCGCCCGAAGGACTAACGGGGCGCCGACACGGTTTCTAGGAACCTCCCATGAGGCTCCTAGGATTTGGCTCTGGCACCCACCATGGTGCCGCGCAGAGGTACCCTTCTGTACCCCTCTGCTTCCAGATCGCCCTGTAACTCCTCCACAGCTCTGGAGGTGGCCACCGTCGCCGCCAGAGCCCCCCACCAAAACAGCTCCTTTCTCACCTGCAACCTCTCGTTTCCAGGCCTCCTGCAAAGCTAGGGAAGAGATCCCTCCCACTGGTGGTAGATGAACCCCATCTATATCACAATAGCCCTTGCTGATAGCCTGGATCAGCTAGTGTCTGATGCGACACAAGGCCCTTCTGCCCTGTGAATTTGTGTCAAGAACTATCCACCCTCCTGTGGGAAAGTTCCACTACTTCACCTACGTAACTCAGCCCTGTGTCAACTCTGGGCGGGGCAGATCCGATTCCCTGGTTCACATTGCCTCATGGATTTGCTGAGCTCACCTAGCTGCCGTCCTACTAGGACGGTGTGACTAGCACACCTGTGTGCCCACTTAAGGGACAGCTGCCCGCTTGTTCGGAGACCGCTCCTACACCCACCTGCCTACTTCTGGCTATTCAGGCGAGAAGGATTATATTTTAACCTTTGCACCGTCCATTTGCTTTCTAACTCATGACGCACAGGAATGTCCATAACTAGACGTGTGTGACGATGAGCCAGGGTGCCCTCCTGCCCTTGCCGTGCATCCCTTATTTCTTATGGGAATTTCACCAGCTCAGCTCCCTTCGTGGTGAACCCCCTAGGTATACCAGCTAGAGAATCCGGGTGGTTGATGCAGTGCGCACTGGCTGCCATATGGTGCCTAACTTTCAGGATTGGCTAAGTCCTACTTTGCCCTGCACCCCAGAATATTCCCGAATAGGGGGGGGATTCACACTGCTCGCCTTGCCTTTTGTGCTTGGCACCTTGTTGCCCCCTTTCTTGGTGACGATGCACAATGTGTTAGCTGACCGCACCCCCGCCCAGTGGGGTTAATATAGCTAACCGGGCAGGGCATTTGACCTTAACTGCAGGAAAAGTCGACAGGCTAAACCCGCCCTGCACGAGCCCCCGGGTAGGGGGGCAGGGGCGTTCACACTGCCCACCCCAGGGCAACCCCAAGCTTTTTGTTGATCACTGGACATGCCACATGTTCTTTTACATAGTAGCCTTCTGTGCTTGACACCTTGTGTCCCCATTACTTGGGACGGCAGCCCACTGTTGGCTGACAGCGTCACCACCCAGCGTGGCATCTATTACTGACCGGGCGGGCGTTTGCGCCTAACTGCCGGACCATGGTCAACTGCCCTTTGTTCTGGGGTGCACTTGGTTCGCCCCTTTGCCCAGACTTATGCACGAGCCCCTTTGCTTGCTACCCTGGTGAACACCTTAATGGTATCAAAGCTGGTTTGAAACAATATATGTCTTGCGCCCACTACTGGAGACACCTCACCCTTTTGTGTAATTACAACTTACGCAGCGCACCCCGCTTGCCTAACTGCCCTCGGATCACAGATGCACAGTACCTACTGTGCCTCTCCGACCCTGGATGCTTTAAACCTGCCACAGTGGCGGAAACCACGCTTCCCAGTTCCCTGTTTGGCTGCAGTACACCGTCAGTGGGTCCGCTAGGATATACCACAAACGGACACACATATGTATTGTGCCCACTTATTGGAGACAACTCACCCCTTCGTAGAGTGACAACTACACGGTGTCTACCCAAGTCACCCCACAGACAAGTTGGCCCTGCCTACCTTGTGTTCTGATGCCAGGTTTGGGAAGAGCCTTGCCTTCACTAGCTGCCCCCCTGGGAAACACAAAGACAGTGCTCTGGCCGCAGCGCAGCGATGCCCTCGTGTAGCATCGAACCCCCGGTCAAATAAGAGTGACAACTGCAACTTACTTAAGACTCCACCATGACCATGGGTGGAGTTTAGCTCTTCCCCAAACTTCTGCTAGCGTAACCCACGGTCACGCCTCCTGTTCAGTTCACTTTAGTAACTCATGGCACTGACCCACAAGGGCCTAATACTGGGCTGTGTAAATGGGGCCCAGGGTGACCTTAACACTCGGCTTGGTGTGGATGGGTGCTAACAATACCTGGCTGAAGTGCAATCCCTTTGACAGGTTGCGAATGGACTGCAAACCACTCCTAGGCATTCTCTGCCAATGTTGTAAATGGAGGTTCTGGTTGGCTAGGGAATGCACCTAAACCTGGCCGAACCCACCTCTCTAGTCAGAAGAAGGGAGTACATACTTAACTGACACATGCCCACCCCCTAGGTGGCTGGGCAGCGGCTTTGGCTTATCCCAGAGGCAGTGTGAATTTAATGTGCCAACTGCACTCCCACAGTGGCACCCTAGGCACACTACAGAAGAGACTCCATACCAGGTTATTTTAAATTACCCTTGGTATCGTCCACACAAGAGAAACTTAGTCCCATCCGCCCCTATTACCCTGTGCTACCAAACCTCATCATGACATCACAGGGAATACATAACTCACTAGGTCAATCGGGCCACCGTCCAACAGCTCAGGTAGCACAACCCGGTGGCTGCTGGTAGGAACTGTACTTCGCGTGACACCTTATGCATCCACTCAATCAGCTGTGTACCCTACTAACCCTTGTAGCAGGGCGCAAATCATAAGTACCTCATGCCCACCTGAGCCATCACCTATCACCATAGGGTTGTGTACAATTGGCTTCACGTCGGGACTAGGGTGCGGCTTCTACCACAGTCCAACACATGCAAACGCAAGGAAAACCGGCGGCAGGAGGCTCGTTTAGTGGCAATCCAATCAGAGATGCGCCGTTCTTCCTACATGACCACTTGCGAATGCCTGCCAATTGGAAGACCAATGCTTCTCAACTTGTGTGAGTCGTCAGTGGGCTACCCTCTAGCTTATCAGAAATCGCGCCCCAAACATATGCACCTAGGAGGGGCAGGGTTGAAGTTTTAGCCAAACCTCTTTGCGACTGTGGGCAGCGATCTGGAACCCATCGACTCGCTGCTTCCCCGTCTGCTGCTCAGGGTGGGGGGCCACTCCGTTCAGCCCCTTCCAAATGCTCCAAACCTTGTACGCGGTCCCAACGGCCGCTACTCTGGAAACCGAAGGAAAGTTGGAGATGATGCCCGACTCGCTCACCCACCCATGCATCGGCCATTTCATGCAATCTCAAGGTGTGAAAAGTGGCAGAGGACAACGCTCCTCCAACCGTGGCTCACTGGGCTTTGAAGTACTGCAAAGTTAAAGGCACCTCTATGAAGCCAACGTACTTAACTAAAATGAAAGGCACCGTTTGAAAGACCCTTCCACCCGACACACGGTCCAAAGCCAGGCCCCGCCACAGGGGCCTTCCACAAGCCCTGTGGACTGAGGCATTCACCTGTGGGGCAGTTGGAACAGGACCGCAGAGCACTCCTGGGCATTCTCTACCAATAATGTATATGGAGTTTCTGGTTGGCCAGGATATGCACCCCAGCCAGGCAGAACCCCCACTCCAGTCCGCGAAGCCAGCGAGGATACTCCACCGTTCCTCGAACACTGCAACACGACCTGTGCTGCAACAAACCAAAACATGCCTTAACCGGGCCCAAGGCCAGCCTGACCCAGGGCGAAGGTCATGGCCTTCTCCCTGAAGCTTGTCCATCCAGACTTCTACAAGCTATCTACTGCATTGCTCTGTAAAGCTGTTCCTGGTTCCACTATTAATTATGGTCGATATGCTCTACCAGGTTTGAACCACATCTTAGCTAAACGTATGGCTGCCCAATTCCCAGGGCTGGCCGGTTTAATGCTTTACAAATGAAACTGCCCACAAAAGAGGCCTAGCACTGAAACTCTACTGGGTTGATTCAACTTCCTTTCAAAGCTAGAAATGCCCACCAAGTGAACATGGTACCTGTTTGTAAATGGTGCCAGCAGATGTTCCTCATCACGGCCCTTGTAGCCAATTGTGCAATGCAGTCTCAACAACATTTCGCAGCACCTCTATGCGTTGTCATAGCCCAGAGTAAATGTAAGATTGTACTTTCCCAACGTTGGGCTGGTGACCGGCGGAAATAAAGACAGCACCTGGGCATAAGATCCCAGTTTCCTACAGTAAAACAATAATTATCCCGCACCATTATCAAATGTGCCACGAGCACCCATGCCCTATACACCTGTTGCTATGCAGCTGTCATCCAATTCAATGACATCGGCGACATATCAACCAGTTTTCGCCTCCGTGGTCAACAAAATTCCATGAGCCGGGATTTCTCTACTATTACCTATGCAACCCGGGCATAATACTAAGTTAAAACCGCACATCCATATAGGCAAACAAAAGGTGGCCGAACACCGCCGTGCCACATCCAAGAAGAACCCTCTACTGTTTAAAGCCCACTGAGGGGTGTGGGCATACCCTGTGCTCCTGGAGGGGCCAATGGCATCAGAACTAGCTGCTCCTGTGTTACAGTATTGCTAGCGTGTCACCGGCCCTGCATATTGGATGTAAACATTCATAACTTGGACGAGATGTCTGTGCACTGTCAGTAACCGTCCTTAAAGTGGGCATGCAGGAACTGAACAGTACCAATTTAAAAGCCGTTCGAAACAGGTGCCCCAATAATTTTAGCCCAGGGCGACTGGTAGCACCACAGAATGTGCTGTTGAGTACCAGTAAATGCACTTCTGACCTCAAACCTTCAGGATGCTGTGTTTTAAACGCGTCAGCGCCCACCCCAAGCATGCAGAAGAAGGCTTCCTGATCCTCTCTGGGGGGTAAAGACAGTGGACGTTAAATGCATAGTGGACCAAGAAAATACTGTCGATAAATTCCTTAATATATTGCCCCCAAAGGAAATTGCATAATAGCCGCCTGGTTGCCTTTCCTCTTGACGCTGCGCTGCGACGCTAGGTCCCTTAAGCGCACCCGTAGGCACAGCGGTCATTGCCCAAGGAATTGGTACTTATTTAACCGACCTCGGAAGGATGAAAGGCTGAGGAAACCTAGACTGGGGCTCGGACCGCCCATACAGGATAGTAGCGGCGCACTATGTCCTCTCCTATGGACGTGACCCAGCCCGGCAGTCATGTGTTCACGAGGACCTCGCCTCCGTAATTCACCTTCCTGTGTGTACATCTGGGAGGGATTCCACCCAAGCAGATCCCTCTGCCGCACCACTGGCTCCCAAACTCGAGCCCTTACCATGTAAGTAAGAGGAATAACTCCGGCGAATGAGGGCACACTTGAAAATGTGCAATTCAGGGAACACCAGTACACAAGAAGGGAAGACGATGTGTGCTATCCTTCCCTCCAACAGAGGGTATGCTAGAGCGAGAGGAGGATCACTGCGGAATGATAGCACCAGCCCCCAATGCGGTTGCTTTGATAAGGAGCCGCTGGATAACATGAAGTTTTTCCGTACCTGAATGTGGCTGTGCTGTCGATAGCATCAGCACCATGATTTAACAAGACTAAGTCTCCCGGTCAGGCTATCTTGAACCTGTGTCCCTTGTGACACTACCGAAGACTAATGCAACTGTTACAGACATGTATGTCACTTCAAACCACAAGTACAAGTGCTCGGGCGCGTGGGTTGTAGGGGCAGGGGTCTTGGCCGCAGGGTAGCAGCAGACTCCTGCTTTGGAGCTTCCCGGGCTGGGCGACCACGAGTAGGCCCTGGCAGCATCAGCCACGTGCATGGAGGACCTAATCCCCCCCACCGGGCCTCGGCCCCGCTTGCTGCCCCTTTCAGCATGCCTTCAAAGCCCGTGCGGGTGCCGATGCCGGGCGAAATATTGCTGCCGGTGGACCGTGCACCAATTAGAAGTGGGCCAGTAACTCTGCATAATCCCTTCACATATCCGGGTGAAAGCCCTGACGGCCCCACCGGGCAGATGACCCCAGAATTCCTGAGGTTCGGGCCGGGCCACCTGCGGCCGAGAGGCAAGCACCGCCCCCTTGCCTGTTCCGGACCCACTCCCTCGTCACAAACCAGGGCGCGGGCAGCCTCGGCGGGCATCCGCGGATCTGACACTCCGATGCACGAACCAAGCGGTCTGAATCCAGCATGTGAATTCACTTGACCCGCTCATTCGCAGCCCTCCCAATGCGCATTACAACCCTGAATACTTACTGTGTGTGCCTCCAGCCACCAGGCCCACAGTGTTAACTTTGACCATGGCTCCAAAGCGCATAGCCATGTCCGATGTGCGTTGTACCACCTGCTGCAGCGGCACGCGCTGCGGGCGTCCTGGCGACCGGCTCCTACCGCCTAACTGATTATTGACCAAGGGGATATGAGTCAACCGAGTGTGGGGCCCGCGATCACTCAGGGACTGGGGCGACTCTGCCCTGCGCTGTAAGGCCCATAGCGAGCAGCAATCACGCGGCCAGAGGCTCAACATTACAGCGATGCGCGCTATACGCCGTTTTTGTCGCAGTAGGGGGATACTCACCGCTGGGCGCTGTAAGCGGCCTCGCAAGCGGGATCTGGAGGAGTATGCATGGCCGCCTTATCCGTAGCGCATGGCAGCGTTGTCCGTGACTAGTTAAGGGACCTAATGCATGTTGTTGGGCCCTGAGGAGGTTAGGCAGTTTGCCCGTAGTCGCTGGACCCTCCTGCAACTCGAAACCGATTACACTCGGTGGCATCGCATGGCAGCATTATTCACCAGCGTGGCAGTGTAGCCCAGAACCCTGCCGCGCCTCGAACCCGGTAACACCCGCATGCAGCGTTAAGTGACCCGTTAGGGGGCCCATCACATTCTGTTAGGCACGGGGGAGGTTAGATAATATGCCCAAATCAAAGACCCTGCCGCGCTACGACCCCTCGCCCTTATGCCCCTCAATTACCATCGGAGAGCACCCCGCCATGAGGCAGGCTTGCTTGTTCACCCCAACGACGAGCCTGCCACACTTCCCGCGGAGCACTACGTTGTTGTGCCTCGGGGTGTGGGGGCCTGCGCGGGTCCGATCTAACATCGCAATGCTGAGGGAACACGAGGGGGGGGCGGCGGGTCCAGCAGCCAAGAGGCCGTCGGCGAGCCCCGACCCATGCCCCTGCCAACGACAGGGGCAGGGAGGCCCGACACAGCCAAGACCCCCCCTGGCCGCGCGCCGGGGACTCACCGGAAGGCCGGAGAGGAGGAGGGAGGGCTGCAAGCGCAACACGTCAGGCAACCCCCCCACACCCCCGCAGGGGAGCCAGACGGAAGCAGGCCGTCCGATGCGCCGGAAGACCCGACCTGGCAGAGCTTCCGGCCGCCCCACCGCGGTGCTACCCAGGCAGGAGACGCGTGGGGAAGTGGCAGGGGCCCCAGCAGACCGCCCGCGATTATCGCATGGCCGTGGCAGGCTCGCAGGGCCGGACGCCGCTGTGAGGCACGACCCAGCAGGGAGGTAAATTGCCAAAGCGGGTGGGCCCAAGGGGGCAGGGCAGAACACGCGCTGCGGTGCCCGCGACCACCAGGGCCTGCCGTGCAAGGCCACGGGACATGGCCAGGACAGCCTGACCAGCGCGAATAGCCCCTAAGCCAGCGACTGGCCCATGCGGGCCGGGAGCAGCCCAGGCCCCATCTAGCCCTAGGCGGACAGAGGACCTCAGCGTTAGCCCTGTAAGGCCATAAGCCTGGGAACGACTCACCGCGCAAACTGCTCCGGGCACCTGGCGATATCGGCACACAGCTCGTGGCACCTCCCGCAGACGGCGTGTCCGGGCGCGCAAAAGAGGACGACAAGATGGTGGGGGAGGCATATATACCCCTCCCCCTGTCCTCGCGCCCCGGAAGTGATGCTCGCCTAGCGCGCTGCGCCAAGGCTTGGGGGACTCCTCCCTGAGTCCCTGCGGGGGTGTGGGGTGCCCAGCTGGCACTAGAGGGCTGCCCTCGTTAGTGGCCCCCTGCGGGGGCCTCGGACAGCCGCAATGCACAAGCAAAAGACATAGTGAGTTTATGTGATCACCGTGCATGTTATTTGTAAGGCTGTATTTGGAATATAGTGTACAGTGCTGCAGACTGCATCACCATTAGGACGGATCAGTCTGTAGACAAGAGAGGTGTTTGTGAAGGTGGCTTCATAAATGTAAACATGACTGTGCTGGAGGGTAGGAAAGAATGAGGTGGATTGACCTCCTTCTATAAGATAATCAGGTTTTGAAACCGAAAACTGGGGCATTTTACACACCTGGAAGCACTTGTGTTTATAGAGGGTGGTAAGTGGGCCAGTGCCACAGCTCGGATTGTCCTGCCCCTCCCCCACGAATGTATGATGGAATTCCGAATGCGTTTTTCACGCCTGCCATCGGAATTCCGTCATTTGAATGAATGCGTCTTTAGCACGCATTTCTTCTGCATGCAAGTTGTTTTAACGACATGCCTTAGGGGGGCGCTGGATATTGGAATAGTTTAATTTACCATTCCAACCCCAGTCTGCGCAACAGTAGGGAAGGTGTTAGACTTTAATTCCAACACCACCCCACCATTGCGTCCCCCCTAAAGCAGGTCATTGTAACGACTTGCGTGCAAAATGAATGTGTGCTAAAGATGCATTCGTTCTGTTGCCAGCGCTGTGAAGGCACAGTGTGATTCCGGGGTTGTCCTAAAGGACGTTTCCCCTCCCCCACCGCTCCACCACAGCTGTTGAATGTGCCAAGTGGAAAAACAGAAAAAAAACTGACTGGGCACTTGCCACTCACATTAGTTTGCCTAACTATATTTGACCACAAAGCAGAGATTGAGGCAATACATGAACCTGCATGTTTGCTTAAAATGTATGGCTGGGTGTATATGTGTCTGTATATATATGTGTTGGCTCCTAAACTTTGGAACTCCCTCCCAGTGAACATCAGAAGCATTTAAGATCATTTAGCTTTTCGTAAGGCTATAAAAACATATCTGTTCTCTAATTAATGGGTTGGGGCGTTGTCTCGGCCGGTCTTCCTTTTGCTGTCTGTGCTTAGCGCTGGGGTGCCTCTTTGCTGGGGCAGCCATGTGCTCTACAAATTTTATAACAGAACATAACACACATCCATTTAAAGGCAGATTTAAACATTTTAAGCAAACATGTACACATATATTCCAACACACACTCTTTACGATTGTCCTTTGTAGGTAACCCCCCACCAGTTCAATCTATGGCCCAATGTGTGCCCCCACTTAAAAATCAATCACTTCTAGAGACACTTGAGGGGCACAGAATAACTTCACTGACTGTGCTCTGTAACGTAGAAAACACAGACAATAAGCTACCAACAGGAAGTAAAAGCAACCTTTACACACAGTATCATTTGAGTCAAATGAATTGCTTTCTTCTTGGGCAGATAACTAATTCTGTGTTGGAACACACAAAAACTTGTGTCTCTGCAAAAATGTGTTATGGTTCCATCAGATTTGACTTGGCTGGCCCTAGTAGGTCTAAAACATCATTGCACCGAATAGCAGATTCCTGAGGGTGACGGTCATGTGCAATGCAAGGGATCAGAGACTAATGTTATAGCCCTAGGATTTAGAAAGGCGGTTTTACTAGCCACAATTGCCTAGTAACAAGGACAAACCTACAAATGAAGATGCGGTTGCAGGGAAATGAATAGCCTGGTGGTTAAATTAGTAGCCATGAGCTAGGGAGACCTTGATTCTAATCTTGCTTCTCCACTTTACCAAACAGGTTTTGGCAAAGTCAATAGGCCTCTCCTTTGGGACCTATTGGATTTGTCAGTGGTTCTAGCCATGCTGCACAGCATCCATGTTGTGCAGCATGGATTATAAAAGAAAAGAAAGAAAGAGAGAGAGAGAGTAAAAAACTGAAGTTTATTTGGACCTTAGTCCATTAAACCAAAGTTTTTATTCAAACATGCTACAGCTTCTTCCTCTCAGTACTCATTCAACTAAGTTATTTACAATGTAATTGTCCTCACCAAGAAGCTGGGTGACTCTTCTTTCAAGCCACTATTGGCTGTCATCGCTGCAAAACGACTCCCAACAGTGGCTTATGCAAGTGCTTTTTATGCATGGAAAGCTGCCCCAAATATGGACAAACTGCAAACAAGCACCTATACGTGAGTTTTTGGGCTATCGCTGAGTGCCTCCCCCGCTCAAGTTCGATTGGAATTCAGCAAATTATAGGGAGAAGATATCTCACCATTAAAACATGGTACAAAATACGGATGAATCAAAACTGACCACTGGTCAGCACCCTCTGGCAGTCTATAGAAAACAACCCCTATTCGATCTATAACAAATATTTGAGGTCTTCATTGCAAGAAACGAACACAATTGACCCATGGCACTTAAAGTTACTGTATCCTGCCTTCTGCCGTGCCATCAACAAAGCTGCTAAATTGCACTCTCTCATTCATGACAAGCATAAACTTACCACACGGTCACATGCCTTGATGGTAACACAATCTTACAACATTTTAAAGCCAGTACCATATCTCAGCATGACATACCCTGCGTATTTAAAGAGAAAGCTGTTGGCCATCCGGCTTGGTGTCCTGCCATCTCTGGCTGACCAACCAGCATGGAAATATAAAGGCTCAAAATCATGCAGACTATGTGGTGCCCCAAAGGAAGATATCATACATCTGGTTTGCATATGCCCTTCCCTAAAGAAACCACAGATTTTATTGCTGAAATCCATCTATAACGAATCGGGGATCCGAACCTGCGGATGGCCATAATAAAGAGCCTTGGTCCCTCAGACCCCCAGATCAATTGGAAATTGATGAAATTTCTGATATTGCATGGAAAACAACTTAAAGTTTGATCTCTCTAGAAACAGCATAAATTACGGATGTTCTGGTCAATTTTAGAAATTAGATGTTGAATATACTATGGCACTTTAAATACTTCTTAGTGGTTCAAGAGCCGAAATGTTAATGTACAGCACTTCCTACACTACTAGAAGTAAGGATTATGTATTTATCTATATGTATCTATCTATAATGGCACTTTAAATACTCCTTAGTGGTTAAAGAGACAATATTTTAATGTTCAGTACCTTCTACATCACGAGAAGTAAGGAACATGTATTCATTTTTAGGTCTCGCGCCTAGCGTTGCAGTGCGTAGCCTAGCGTTGCAGTGCGTAGCACTGCTCGCGCAGCGCGAGACCTTTAGAAAGGGCTTCTGAAAACGACCCACACGCTCGTGCGTGTGCTTTTGTTTTCAGAAGCCCACATTGACTGGAGCGTGCGTTTTTAAAAAAACGGCACGCGATTGGGCAAAGCGGGCGCATGTCCCGCCTTTGCTCCTCCCATTCCCGACGGTGGCCAGAACGCGCAGCAGCACGCGTTCGCCTCGCTGCCGCGCTCCCTCCCCCGCTCCTCTGTGGTGCGCGCGCACCACTGTTTATTTGGAATTACTCCTTGACATGCCTGGAACCCGGTAACTGTTGAAGCTTTCTAGTTTACAATAGACTGGTCTTATCGCCCTGTGTTATAGCTCTTCCACACCTTAAGGTTTCAATAAAGATTTACAAAAAAACACTATTCATTTCCTTTCCTTGTTTTCTGGCTCCGGCGTCATAGCTGTCTTTCTTTTGTTTCTAGTACCTTCGGTTGCTTGAAGCGCAACAATGTTAGTATTTCTTTTGTGTCAGTGCCAAAGGCGTTGTTGATTTGAGCCTTGCAAGCAAACTATTCACGTTTCTTTCAGTTGGGGCTCCTTTATAGCGTTATATATTATTATTCCTGGTGCTTGATTGAAAAGGAGCACGTCCCTCATTACAGTCGAAGGACACCGAAGCCCAATTTAAAATGGCCGCCACCCAGTTGTTGGGAATTGGAACTAGACAGCTACAGAGTAACACATTAAAGCCGTTATGGGCGCCGTGGTTCTGGAACAGAAACTTTAGTATTCATACAAGTGCTAATAATAAAGTTTTATTACCTAATTTACGGTACTCCGTTTACCAACATGGGAATGGTGGAAGGCTGAATTTGCCGTGCTGGATTTTGAACACATGGACGCAAGACTTTTTATTCGTGACAAATGTTCGTCTCACTGAGCCATCCTGTTTGCATAACGCCAAGAATTTAGCCAACAAGCATTTGCAATGCAATAGGTCTCGCAGTTACGCAAGTTTGAGCTATTGGCATTGTAAATGGCTATGCCTTTTATTTTGGTATTGGTTTTTAAAACATAAATAAAAGACATTGTCATTTATAATGGCATAGCTTAAACTCGTTCTTTATCCAGGGACTAAGTTTCAACTCAGAAGATTTGTTTAAGTGGCCATGGAAACTCTGTTATTCACAAATCACACAATATTAAACACAGAGATCGCGTGTGGATTCTTTTCACAAAATTGATGATCTAATTCTGGGTTAGCAATGACTTCTATTTTGAAGTGGAGTTTGTTTTGGGGGCGTTCTTGAATCATAATGATTTAAACATGCCCTGACTTGATGCACCAGAATAAAAATAGCACATATTATTCTTAAGAGAAGGACGCTAGGCGGTGTAATCCACTATTTAGAAAGAATACTGCAAGAAACTACTGTTTTCAGAAAATTCGTCTCGGGCATTTGTGGCTGCCTCATCCTCAGATGGGAGTAACAGACTATTTACCTTACAGAGCAGCATGTGTGGTGCAGGGGCAACATCATTTGTTTGGGGTGTTCCCTTGATGCTTTCTACTGCAATGTTTATCAAAATGCTTATAGCCTATTCCCGAAGGGAACCGTGCGTTCACTGGAGTTCCATTCCTTATTGGTGAAGATTAATAGTTTTTCTCTTATTCATAGAACTCAGCAGTATTCTGCCTGGGAAACGGCACTACCGACTGTGTCCTGTAATGCTTGAAAAAGCTGCTATTTCCCCAAAGCATTATTGTGCGTCGTGTACAGTTACACACTGTTAACTGTGCAAATTCATATATTTTTTCCCTTTTGCTCTGCGGGGGCTTCATTTTCTACCCAGAGAGAAACTCCTTCCTCTACACCCCCATAAAGTTTGGGGTTGATCCATTGTCCTTTCTACCCTGAAAGCAGAGTCACTCCAGGCCTTTGCTGGACTAAGAAACTGACTATTTCCAGGGTGGGTAAGGGTCAGATAGGAGTTTATAGACATTCCCAAACAGACTAGACAAACCAGGTCTTAATCTTTTGTCTCCCTGACCCTTCTGTGTCATTTACTGCTACTTAATTGTAAGCATTGATGGTGGAGATCTATTCAGTAGTATAAAAATGTACTCTTGCCAGGTATCCTTTGGTGGGTATGTGAGATCATAAACCCCAGGCTGCAAACCCTCATTTGTATGGTCCATGTCCACCATTTATTAAATGGTTTATGGTAAAAGTTTAATACAACACCTTAAAATGTACTCTAAGTATTCATGCAATATAGCAATGTAAACACTTCTGCTGTGTGTACTAGGAAAGTTCCATTCAGAACAAGCCAATTCGAGGAGGTATCACACACTAAGAATGTATCTCCTGACACACCACTTATCCAAGAGCACTGAGAGTGGGCTAAAATATGTTATTATTCCGAACCGACAGAGACGCCACATGCATCTGCATCACCTTTCCCTGGGTTTTACAGACAACTTATATCAGGGATATGTGATCCCTAGTGATTCATTTTGTCTCCTGATGGAGGGTATTCTCGAAATGCATTGGAGCCTTCTCCTAATTAATGGATAAAATGAAAAGAATAAAGAACAAGCATTTGCAATGCAATAGGTCTCGCATTATTAAAGTTTGAGCTATTGGTGTTGCATTATTTAGCAATGCCAATAGCTCAAACTTTAATAATGCGAGACCTATTGCATTGCAAATGCTTGTTATGTATGTCATGTACTTAGATTGCATAGGTCGACTGCAGTTTTAGAACCTATTACCAAACACCTAATATTAACATGTACTAAATGAACATTGATGAAAATGGTAACTTTATAGGACAACTAGCAATTATGCATTTATGTGTTTTTGACATGTTATGTGTATGGTAATATTGTTATGGTTTTATTAACTTAAAACAATAAAACTAACTTGAACAATGTAATTGCCACCCAAATAAGACAACATTATAATTCCCATTCTAACAGAAAGTCTTTCCTTCTCCCTTACTTTTCCATTTCTTTATTGCTCATAAGAATCTACCCATAGAACAAGCAACATCCAAAAATCGCATCTTGTTTAAACGTTTAATGGCTTCCGTCCTCGTTCTTATACCATATTTATTTAAAACAGGGCTGATTAAATGCCACATTAGATTAACAAAAAAGCCTTCCATAGTAATCTTTCTCCCACTATCAAAGGAGTTGGAAAATCCAACATTTAGGCCCACCTGAAATTCTAATATCTCTGTTTGCCAAACTGGGGTGCATATTTACAATATTTTGGCGTAGGGCAGCATCACAAGTCTTCTAGTTGCTCTGCCCTACGTAAAAAGGCAGGAATCGCTGTATCTACAAGATACATCGCATTCCAGTCCTTTCCGACAGTGCCACCACACTAACTGCAGTCGAGCGCCAATGCAGGCACCCTTGCAACATGGTGCTAGGGTGTCTGTGTTGTTGGCATGATTGCTTTTGTGCAGGAAGGGACACCTACCAGCACAAACATCAAAGGAGGCGTTTTCCTCGTTCTATGTGTGCTGCAGAATGCAGCACACGTGGAACTGTTAAGAACAAAACGCAATCATGAACATTCTGCGCCATCTTGTCTGATGAAAGTTCCTACGTGCACATAAACTACAGTCATTCTGATTTACCACAGCCATTTTGTACTCTGTTGGTCACCTTCATTTCACCCTGTCCTCTAGCAGCCTTCTGACTCTCTGACCAAACCTGATATGTGTGCTGGGGGCTATAAACTATTTCCACGACAAACATCAACATCACCTGCTGCCTCAAACTCGTCTTTCCTCTCATCCCTGCACAAACGGGTTACAAATACCAAACAGACTCTTGCAAACATGGTTTATTGCACTACACACAGCAAGACTGGTTTTTGCCAACAATGGGACCTGTTCTTATCAACAGAACAGACTCTTAGATCTGGCCGGTCTCACTCGTTTTTAGACCCTGAAGCAAGGTCCAGCTGCAATTAAATTGTCTGTTTTTGACCTGGGTGGGAGGAGAGATAATGTTGGGCTTGTGTAACTATGTTGATAAAACAATGTCAGGCTTGTGTGACAACCTGCCCGGGGCGGAGACTCCAAGCTTGTAACCATGATAAAAGAAACAAATACATTGTGTAAAACTGTATAAAAGGAAGAGTCAGAAGCATTGCCAGTAGAACACCTCCCTGAAGACATCCTGGTGTCAGCAGTTGACGTGGTCTCCTCTAAGAGTAATAAACCTTTTTCTTGCCTTCCAGCTTCCAGCGCCTGCCTCGTTATTTTAGATAGTGAATCCAAAGTGGATTAAAGGTGACTTTGTGCCGGGCAGCATTGGGGATCCCAGGAGACTCGCTGCTTTTCACAAATTGGCGACCCAACGGGGGCCCATCAGAGACACGTGGGTCCAGTAGAGAGGTCCTAACGACGGAGTGAACGACTAAATGATTGGAGTGCACCAGCCTGAAAGAGACCCTCGTCTGGCTGCCAATTGACTGAACTTCACCGGTTCCGAACGGACCTCTCTCGAGTGACCTGCGGTCCTGACTGGGGCCTTACAGGAACGCCGCATTGATTGTTGGAGTAAGAGGACAACCAGGCGCTGGAAGGGGAATACGAAGAACTGTCCATACGGTCCGGGTAAGGTCGTGAGAAAACATGACTTAAATTGATTGATTGATAGAAATACTAGTATTCCTTTTTGAGTTATTTGAGACATTCCCTGCTTGCAAACAACGTAGAATAGGAATATTCTCTCTTTGCAGACAGCGAAGGACAGGTAGTGCAGACTTTTGTCTAACATTAATTGAGATATTCATTTTGACCGCTAAATACGTCATGCCTGTTTTCTCTAGATTGTTTGATTGTTTTGGAGCGGACCGTTTGTTAGAGGTCAGTCATCCGGCACCGCCGGAAGGCACCCCTAACAAGGACATGTACGTAAAATATGGATTAGCCACCGTAGCTTATAGCAAACTATGGCATAAGTACACTAGGAAGGACCGGGTAAATCAGTGGCCACTGACGGGATCTTTCGATCCCGCTAAAATAGAAACGTTAGAATTAGCTCTCCACAAAAAGAAAGCTAGACCAGCCATGTTTGATAGTTTTGGTTTATGGCGAAAAGAAGCAGCTCAACGAAAGAAAAGAGACGAAGCTAGACAAGATAAAGAAACGCGAAAATCAGCTTACCAAGCCTGTAAAAAGTTAGAAGAAGAACTAAAAGAAAAGGAAATCGATAAAAAGGAACAGGAATCAAAAATATCAGGTCAATGCCCTGTTAGAACGCCCTTAACTCTTTACCCCGAGTTACCAGCAAAACAGGGGGTAGATGATGATTTATTGTTAGGTCCCCCAATGATATACATGCCACCCCCTTATGCCCCTACTCATCCCGTAGTACAACGCCAGGACCCCCAAAGTATAGCTGGAGATGGCACGATCGCCTCAGTCTCCACCACCTCTGCTCCCACCGAGCCACCCACACCAAATGCCTCATCAAAGGAGGCAGTAGTAGAGGTAGGAACCAAGGAAATAGGAGCGCCCAGGGTCCCGCGATTAAGTAAAAATGAGCGAGCAGGCATTGATAAAATAGTTAAAACCCTCATAGATAGGAAAGAAACAGAAGAACACGTAACAGACATATGCGACTCCTATGTTGAAAACCGCAAACGATACTTTATTGTACGTCTCTGTTACCACACCCTTACTGCATATGAAGAGAAGTACCAAAACGTAGGGCCCGAGCGATTAGTGGCTCTCTACAGGAAGGTAGACATCGGAGATGAAGGCGACAACGATGTTGCAGAACTATTTTCATCCACACTAGAAGTATTGCGTCACCTCATAGAACAAGGACAGATAGATAGGGACAGGACAACTAAGGTAGCAGGACCCCCAGTGGAAAAAACAGATAGCATAATGCCAATAAAAGAAGCTGCCCCTTACTGGGTACCTCCTAGAGGACAAGGGACTAATGACGATATAAACCATCAAGACGCTAGAGGAAGGGTGGTCTACAATTGGGTGTATCAGCCATGGGACAGACAGGACATCCTGACCTTCCGTAAATCTTTGCCGGATTTACGAAAGAACCCCACCGCCTTTTACGCCGAGCTAGGTACCGCTCTGGGATCAACAATAATGACACTTGCCGACATAGACTTGTTCTTCGGGTTATGTTTGCCAGCAGATGTGTGGAAACAGGTTAAGAAAGTAAACCATACCAAACTGTTTGGTCATACCTGGGAACAACTCGACACACTAGATAAACAGCGGAACCCTGGTCAAAAACCAGTTAAAGCAATATTAGACCTCCCTGACAAAATAGTGCAGAAAGTGAAAACGCTGATCCCAGAGAAAAGATAGACTGGTCCATAGTAACCGCATGCTGCCAGAAACCACAAGAGGACGTCTCAGAGTACTTCTCCAGATTTGAAACTGTGTTCTCTGATTACAGTGGACAAGACATGTCCACCGCAACCGGACACCACTTATTTGTGCAGAACTACGTCAAAGGATTACTGCCAGATGTATCCCAGAAACTACAAGCCAGCGAAAGTAGTTGGGCAGCATCTAAACCGACGGCCATTCTCCAAATGGCCCAGTATTACGAGCATCAGAGAAACGAAAATGACAGGGCTACAGAAAGGAAAAAGAAGGACTTGAAGGAAAGGGTAATGATAGCACAACTCCAGGGGGCGAATACAGGAGGGGAGCAATATAGGGGAGGAAACCAGCAGAATACCCCTAGAGTACAGCCACCTAGGAACAATCCATCTACATCATATGTAGGACGCCAAGACCTAGGACAGGATCAATGTGCATTTTGCAAAAAATATGGACACTGGAAATCCCAATGCCCGGCTTTGTTAGGAGTTGCTAGGGGCAGAGGGGCGAGGGAAATAGCAAGTGGACAGAGAGGAAGAGGACGTGGGAGAGGGTACGCGAGTGAAGCAAGCGAGGAAAGGCCAGGAAGAGTGAACGCATTTGACCATCCCAGACAGAATCAGTACCAACAGACAGATTATGACAATACGTACGACTTTGCATAGGACAGCCAGGGGCAAGGGAGGGATCCAGTCGAGGCTCTGCGTTGATCAGCAAGGCCCTTATGTTACCGCTGAGGTCCTGGGCACAAGGTCGCCATTTTTGGTAGACACAGGAGCAACACGTAGTGCACTATCCAAACGACTGATTCCAAGGGCACCCTTGTCAGGCTCACATGTGACCTCAATAGGATTTGACGGTACGCCCTCCACCAACCCTTTGTCCCGACCCATCCCTTTTAATCTTGACAGCAATGGCGTCGAAACGACATTCCTCCTCTCATCTAACACCCCAGACGCCATTATGGGCCTCGACAGCTTTGAAACACTTCCATGCGACTATCAGATGCTCACCAGACGGAGTGCGTGTCATCCTGTATGACAACCCCCAACGCCATAGAGAGAACCCTTTTCAGCACATGTTTTCCATCTCTGAGACTGACACATCCCTACTGGACACTTTGCCATCACACTTATGGGCTAGGGCTGATTCAGACGTAGGACGCAATGATGATTGACCCAGTACACGTAACAATACGACAGGACGCAACCCTACCGAAGGTACCGCAGTACAAAATATCGCCAGAGGGTGAGAAAGCACTAACAGAGATCATACACTCTTTGGTAGAGGCAGGGGTGGTAGAGGAAGTAGTGAGCAACATTTGTAACAGTCCCATACTACCGATTGTAAAGAGACAGGGAGAGGGAGATGGGAAAGCCTACCGCTTCATCATTGACCTGCGGGAGGTAAACAAAATCGTAGTACCACAATACCCAGTAGTTTCCGACATCACGACAATTTTGACTTTAATCCCTCCACTGCCACCACCTTCACTGTGATCGACCTCAAGAACGCCTTCTTTTCCATACCTATACACGAGGACAGCCGCTATCTTTTTGGATTTACCCTACACTGAGAGCCCAAGTATCTATAGCCAGGCGCTTAAAAGACAGTTGGACGCCATACAATTGCCAGATGGAGTGGCACTAATACAATATGTAGACGACATCCTTCTAGCAGCAGACACCATACCAATAGCCGTCACAGCCACCATCAAACTACTCCATTTCCTTGCTGAGAATGGTCACAAGGTCTCTCGAAAGAAACTGCAGTTCTGTAAATCACAAGTGACCTATTTGGGTCACCTTTTATCAAAAGAAGGAGAAAACTCACGCCTGACAGGATCCAGACAATTCTAGACACCCCTGTCCCCAAAAATCAGAAGCAAGTCCGCTCTTTGATAGGCCTCACCTCGTTTTGCAGACAGTGGTTACCGAACTTTAGCCTCATTGTCAAACCCCTTCTCTCCCTCCTAGCTAAGGACATCCCCTCACCTCTCCCCTGGACCCCGAATGCCAGACAGCCTTTAAAGAACTACGCAATACCCTTTGCTCAGCACCAGTCCTAGGAACCCCAGATTACTCCAAACCATTCTTCCTCTACACACACGAAAGGGAGGGATGTGCATTGTCTGTCCTAACACAATCAATTGGTCACAAACAACGCCCTTGTGCATATTTTTCTGTCACCCTCGATCCAGTAGCCAGAGCACTGCCAGCGTGCCTGCGCGCTGTGGCAGCTGCAGCGGTATCAATACGCCAGAGCGAAGGAATAGTGCTCTCCAATCCAGTCACTGTTTTAGTACCCCATGCAGTCGACACACTACTGAACCAGACCAAAACCCAACACTTGACTAGCGCCCGACTGACAGGATATGAGTTGACCCTGCTAGCACCGCACATTACCCTAAAGCGATGCACCACCCTCAATCCAGCCACACTGTTACCCCTACCCGAGAACGATTCTAACGTGGCTCCACTACACGACTGTGTGACACTAACCGATGAACAAACAAAAAGTAGAGTAGACCTCAGAGACACCGCCTTTCTAGAGCCAGATGGAGAACTATGGGTGGATGGTTCGTGCATCAAACTCCCCGACTGGCACCACCTCAGCTGCATACGCTGTCACCACAGCCCGAACCATTCTAAAAACAGCCCGTATTGCCCAACGTTCCGCCCAGGCAGCAGAACTCATTGCCCTCACACGAGCATGTATTTTAGCAGCTGGCACGACAGTTAACATATACACCGACAGCCAATACGCCTTCGGGGTGGTTCACCATTTCGGGATTCTATGGAAAGAAAGAGGGTTCCTGACTTCACACGGTACACCCATCCTGCATGGAGATTTAGTCTCCGCCTTGACGGAAGCAGTCCTCCTCCCCAAAAAGCTAGCAGTGATAAAATGCCAAGCACATAGGAAAGTGACAGATCTCATTGGACAGGGAAATGCGCTAGCAGACGTTACTGCCCGAGCCACAGCAGAAGACAGAACCATGACACGAATGTATGTGACCAGGTCACAAGCTGAACAATGGACTGATGCTAGGACCACTGTAAGGGACATACAGACTACAGGCACACAAGACGAATTGACCGAGTGGGAAAAGGTGGGACTAAAAGACGAGGAAAATTGCTGGAGAACTAAAGACGGAAATAAATGGCTGTTACCCAATGCCTACCTCATCCCCATATTGACCATGGCACATTTACCAGCACACATAGGCTCCACCCCCATGATTGAACTAATCACAAGAGTATGGCATAATGTCAAGATAACAGAATCTGCAAAGCGCCTAGTACAACAATGTATAGTATGCCTACAACACAACCCAGGGAAAGGGACAGTAGTACCACGGGGAGGGTTTGGAGTCCCTGATCACCCCTTTGAAGTCCTTCAAATGGATTACATCCAACTAGAGAGATGCCATGGTCTAAAATATGTCCTGGTGGTTGTGTGCGCTTTAGCAAATGGGTGGAGGCATATCCCTCCCGCGACAATACTGCCATAGCCACTGCAAAAGTATTGTTGAAAGAATTCTTCCCCGGTACGGCCTTTGCAGAATTTTATGGAGCGACAACGGCCCACACTTCGTAGCCGAAGTGATACAGAACATACTGAAAGGGTTGGGGGTAAAACAAAAATTCCATGCCGTCTTCCACCCCCAATCAGCGGGCCTGGTAGAGGACACAATGCAACATTGAAACTAAAGCTAGCCAAAATAGTTGCCACAACCGGGTTGAAATGGCCCGACGCCCTTCCATTGGCATTGCTATCAATGCGCTCCACCCCGACCAAACACCGACTGACCCCGTATGAAGTGGTCTTCGGCAGGCCTATGAACATTTGGGCGGCACCAAGACCCACCTCCATTAACGATGTCCCGAACATATTAATGTCAGACTATCTGCATAAATTGACAAACGAGCTAACAATTATCCACCAACAGGTGCAGCAAGCCTTGCCTGACATATCCAGGGGCCCAGGACATGTGATAAAGCCTGGGGACTTCATCCTAGTTCGCAACTTCCAAAGAACGAAGAATCTGGAGCCAAGGTGGACGGGCCCCTGGCAAGTCTTGATCACCACTCGAACTGCCCTCCGAGTGGAAGGAAAAAAAAATTGGCTGCACGCCCACCACTGCAAGAAAGTCCCTCCAATGCTGGCAACCTGTGAAGAGGTGGAGGTGCAAGAGGAAGTACTCGCAAAAGACCGACCAGCTCTGAGTTGCTACCCACAAGAAGACACCCTCCAACTGTCTGAATTTCCCGACCCCACGGTGCCATCCAAGGAAGGGTACAACCTAAGATCGACGAAAAGGGGAGCTCCAACAACCAGGCCACTAACTGAGTCAGAGTCTCAGATCGGTAGCACAGCCAAACGACGCTACCAGGAAAAACACCAGACAAAAGTCTGTGGTCCTAACAGTTGGTGAGCTCCTCGAAGATGATGGAAGAAACGGAACACCTGCAAAGCCACCGCAAAGACACCAAGACTTTTGAACTGCACAGTACAAAGACAATTGCACTTGTAGCTGCATTTCTCACCTGCCTCCTGCTAATGGTCACACTCTGGATCATTGAAGAGAATGCACCTGCATACAGAACATTGTCACCAACCATGCAACCAATCACAAAGAAAGAACACTACCTGGTATCACTACCGCCACATCTCCGAGAACGACGCAAAGAATTCTGGAATAATTCTTTCGTACAGATGCTGCACCAGCACAATCTTGCCACCAATGCCACTAACTGTTGGGTCTGTGGGCTGCTACTACATGCCACTGAACATTCCATCCCTTTCATCCCTTCACCCTTTTCTGTTCATGGATCTTGCCTTGCCTGGGTGATGCTCCTACAAGAAAGTTACAAAGACAATGCCACTTCCGATGGGACAATCGCTCCAGTTCTACAACGAGTTCTGGCTAAACCAAACAGGAAGAACAGCAGCTCCCTTTTGCCCTCACACCTCCAATACGACATTCCCAATGAATGTCCCCTCCAAAGAACGAGTGGAAATACAAGTGTTCAATAATCCTGTCAGAGCCACATTTTCCTACCTGAAGAAAAGAACTGCTGCAACACTGACTGTGGCCCTATCTGTGGTGAACGTCTCTGGCCTTGTATGCATTGAAGGCCGTGGGACTAAGAATGTGGGTCACAGCACTTGTAACATTGTAAGGACTTTGAACACTGCCAATCCTCCAGCATTTGTTGCATCACCCAATATGTACTTTGTCTGTGGAACCAAAGCCTACACCTGGCTCCCAAGAAACTGGGGGGCACGTGCTACATCACCTTTGTTTTGCCACCGACCTACACAGCCCCTGCAGAGCATCATCGAGAAAAGCGTTCTAAAGACACTGATCAAGCAGACTCTGCCGCATCACAGTTCGTTGACGCAGCAAAAGGGCTCGTCCCGCTATGGGGTCCGATGGCAAACAGCCGAGCCATCAGACATCTGTCTCAAGCGGTAGAAACCGCCCTGAACGTCACAGCTGGCATCCTCACCAACAACACTGCCGAGCTTCAAGCGGTCCGTCTGGTGGCCCTACAAAACCGCATGGTCCTGGACGTGGTACTAGCGGATCGTGGAGGAGCATGTCGCATCATTGGTGCCAGTTGCTGCATATACATCCCTGATAATTCACCCTCTGTCTATGAAGCAATCGAACATCTCCACAGACTGTCTTCAGAAATTCATCAAGGATCAGAGACTTGGACAATTGGAAGTTGGCTTTGGGGCATCTTAAAGGACTGGGGTTGGAAAATATCAATGTTTCTCTTGGTCCCAGTATTGGCAATATGTGGTTGCTGTTTGGGTGTACACTGTATACCACCTTTGTGTTCTCTTTGCATAAGTGCCTTGCGCCCTAAGACTATGGACACTCAGTTAACAAAAATGAGAGTAATGTATGAACAAGAAATACAGGACATTATGGAGATCGAAATAGACTGACAAGATGGCTAGTTATGTTCAAAGGGGCGACTGTTAAGAACAAAACACAATCATGAACATTCTGCGCCATCTTGTCTGATGAAAGTTCCTACGTGCACATAAACTACAGTCATTCTGATTTACCACAGCCATTTTGTACTCTGTTGGTCACCTTCATTTCACCCTGTCCTCTAGCAGCCTTCTGACTCTCTGACCAAACCTGATATGTGTGCTGGGGGCTATAAACTATTTCCACGACAAACATCAACATCACCTGCTGCCTCAAACTCGTCTTTCCTCTCATCCCTGCACAAACGGGTTACAAATACCAAACAGACTCTTGCAAACATGGTTTATTGCACTACACACAGCAAGACTGGTTTTTGCCAACAATGGGACCTGTTCTTATCAACAGAACGGACTCTTAGATCTGGCCGGTCTCACTCGTTTTTAGACCCTGAAGCAAGGTCCAGCTGCAATTAAATCGTCTGTTTTTGACCTGGGTGGGAGGAGAGTTAATGTTGGGCTTGTGTAACCATGTTGATAAAACAATGTCAGGCTTGTGTGACAACCTGCCCGGGGCGGAGACTCCAAGCTTGTAACCATGATAAAAGAAACAAATACATTGTGTAAAACTGTATAAAAGGAAGAGTCAGAAGCATTGCCAGTAGAACACCTCCCTGAAGACATCCTGGTGTCAGCAGTTGACGTGGTCTCCTCTAAGAGTAATAAACCTTTTTCTTGCCTTCCAGCTTCCAGCGCCTGCCTCGTTATTTTAGATAGTGAATCCAAAGTGGATTAAAGGTGACTTTGCGCCGGGCAGCATTGGGGATCCCAGGAGACTCGCTGCTTTTCACAGAAAGAGGAAAAAGCGAGGAGAAATGTAAACATTTCTCACCGTTAATTATGCCTGCTTTGGGAAGGCGTTAGTTTTGGCGCTGCCCCAGATTTATGCTATGTTCAGTGGCGGCTGCAATGTACCGAGGGCGATGGGGCAGGTCGAGATGCAAAAAAAACCACACTTACCTTGAGACGCGACGCCCTACTCCACCGGTCGTCTCTCTTCCAGGCAGGCTCCAACTCAGGACCCAGCCAACTCCACTAACCAATCCTGGCGCTGCTCTCACCAGCATGAAAGCAGCATCAGGATTGGAGGGAGCGGCCTCACTCAGCACTTTCAAGAACACTGGAGGCCTGCGCTTTCTCTATCAACCTTGTAAGACAGCTAGGTTAGAGAAGTTTAAAATGTGCATGTCTGGCTGGCCGTCGCAAGACGGCCGGCCAAAGAGACATGCAAATTTTAAAGCGCACAGCTCCCTGCTGCCACTCGGCAACACTGGCCCCGCCCTGTCCTATCACTCCTTTCAGGGAGGGTTGGTTTCTGAAAAATAAAATGGTACTAAATAAACATTGTTACCATTTTATTTTTCAGCTTTGTCCTGGGGATTTTCTTTGTGGGGCGATGCTCCTCGGCTCAAATGGAGGAGCTGCCAATGGCTATGTTGTAAATCTGGGGCAGTGTCAAAAACTATGGGTGTTGCATAGGAACACCCACAGCAACACCCATTGAACGTCCCTTCCACACAGAGAAAGGCATTGCCTTACTCCATATTTACGAGGCCATGAAAAGCCACACAGGGTGGCTTTGCATGGCCTTGTAAATATGGACCTGCACACTGTGCCACTGGAGTGTCACAAAAGTTATGCTCTGGTGGCGTAAAAGTGCAGCAGGGGCATTGCAAATATGCCCCTGGGTTCGGGAGCCCTTAGAGATATGGGAAAGTTTGACTTCCTGCCAAGAATTTCTACATACAGTGTCAAACTCTTTTTGTTGAGGTAGCTCAAATCTTTCTCTAGACTCTATTGCAGAATTTACATTTAGTTCCTTTTTACTATGATGCCCAGACGTGGGTCCCTTGCTCACTTTGCCACTGGATTCAAAATAGCCTGGCTGATGAGGGTTTTGAACCCGAAACCGGTCCCATGATGCTTGTTTCCGGTCCAGGGAAGACATGGCTTGGCAGTTCGGGCTGGACTGTTCCCATGAGGCACAGGGTCAGACTGATTTGCATATGGCCATGTCTGAACTGGGGTGGTGGAGTGAGCTAAAGAATGATGATGGATTAAACCCAGATCAGTTGACTGGGGGTGAGTGTTTGATTTGCTCTAACGCTCCGTCCATCATCCCCTTTGGTATCGCTTTGTTCGCCCTAAGTTGGCAGGGTATGCCCAGACGTGGGTCCCTTGCTCACTTTGCCACTGGATTCAAGATAGCCTGGCTGATGAGGGTTTTGAACCCGAAACCGGTCCCAGGATGCTTGTTTCCGGTCCAGGGAAGACATGGCTTGGCAGTTCGGGCTGGACTGTTCCCATGAGGCACAGGGTCAGACTGATTTGCATATTGCCATGTCTGAACTGGGGTGGTGGAGTGAGCTAAAGAATGATGATGGATTAAACCCAGATCAGTTGACTGGGGGTGAGTGTTTGATTTGCTCTAACGCTCCGTCCATCATCCCCTTTGGTATCGCTTTGTTCGCCCTAAGTTGGCAGGGTATGCCCAGACGTGGGTCCCTTGCTCACTTTGCCACTGGATTCAAGATAGCCTGGCTGATGAGGGTTTTGAACCCGAAACCGGTCCCAGGATGCTTGTTTCCGGTCCAGCGAAGACATGGCTTGGCAGTTCGGGCTGGACTGTTCCCATGAGGCACAGGGTCAGACTGATTTGCATATCGCCATGTCTGAACTGGGGTGGTGGAGTGAGCTAAAGAATGATGATGGATTAAACCCAGATCAGTTGACTGGGGGTGAGTGTTTGATTTGCTCTAATGCTCCGTCCATCATCCCCTTTGGTATCGCTTTGTTCGCCCTAAGTTGGCAGGGTATGCCCAGACGTGGGTCCCTTGCTCACTTTGCCACTGGATTCAAGATAGCCTGGCTGATGAGGGTTTTGAACCCGAAACCGGTCCCAGGATGCTTGTTTCCGGTCCAGGGAAGACATGGCTTGGCAGTTCGGGCTGGACTGTTCCCATGAGGCACAGGGTCAGTCTGATTTGCATATGGCCATGTCTGAACTGGGGTGGTGGAGTGAGCTAAAGAATGATGATGGATTAAACCCAGATCAGTTGACTGGGGGTGAGTGTTTGATTTGCTCTAACGCTCCGTCCATCATCCCCTTTGGTATCGCATTGCAAATATGCCCCTGGGTTCGGGAGCCCTTAGAGATATGGGAAAGTTTGACTTCCTGCCAAGAATTTCTACATACAGTGTCAAACTCTTTTTGTTGAGGTAGCTCAAATCTTTCTCTAGACTCTGTTGCAGAATTTACATTTAGTTCCTTTTTACTATGATTTATTAAGACCTCACTGATAAAAATGTTTGTATTTGCCAGGAGCGCCAACTTATTTAACTGGCGCCAAGTATCTGTTGCCCAACACAGTTCACTATGACAAATTTCTTTTATACAGAGCAAGGATACTGTTGTGCTTACTTGCCATCTAGAATAAAAAAGAAAAAAAAAGTCTGCCATCATTTTGTAGGCACACTCAAGAAGCATATACGTAGCTACAAAAAGATGCAAACACTTTTTTTTCATTTGGTTCGCTGATCCGGGTTGGATCAGTAAACAAAAAAAAAAAGGTTGGAGGAAGAAACACAGAGTGGGGGGCAATACTGAGGAAGGCAGAGAGGGCTGCAACCAGCAAAATAGAAGTGCCCTGTTCCTGTATCAGTGGAGCTTTTAAGCGCTACTATCCCAGGTCTATGCCAACAAAAGGCTAAGGAAAAACAGTATTGAGGTGGTAGAATGTGTTTTTAAACTTTCGACATGGCGCTATGTATGTGATGATACACACTAGCACTTCTGTGCAGGTCCCAGCAGCGTTGCAGTTCCAGCGCTAGGTGACGTCATTTGACAAAATGCCGACACGGTGTTGAAAAGGAAACTCCAGCCTCAAATAGCTTGCATCTTTCTCACCTGGCAGTGGCTGTTCATGCGCTATCTGTGGGACAGGGGGCTGCACGTAGTACCTGTCCAGCTGGACTCCCTGGGCGGAGAGGTTGTTCAGGTGAGGAGTTTTTATCTGGGAGTCGTGAAACCCCACGTTGTTGTACCAGGCAAAGCCGTGTGGGTGCGGGCAAGCAACACGGAGGGGGATTAAGTAACACAGAGGGTGAGCCAGTGGGGGCCAAAGCAATACTGCAAAGATAACTTTATTTGGCATGTTGTGCCATAAAAGTACACAAATAGATCAGGTTTTACACAATAAAATGTCACTTCATCTTAAAAATATGACTCTTAAAATGTTAGACGAGAAAGTACGGTCATAGCATAAGCATAAATCAAGAACCATTTGAAAAGTAGATACTTTGGTGCCTCACAGAGTGGAGCCACAGAGAAAATACTTTAAAATGTTAAATAATTCATTTGTTAAGGTCTACTGCTGTGCTCTTTAACTTATACCATTAACCTATTACAAAACTCTAAAAGACAGAACTGCAATTTAGACATAATAGTTTAAAATTTACAGAAAAACACAAACACGCAAAAAAGCTAAAAATATCCTATTCAGCACAGACCACTTGCCTAATTCTCGACATTGTCAGTAGAGAGTAAGATAGAGCAAAGACGATAGTTTGGCTTACATTGGACTTCAATATTCGAAGGGCATTTTTGTGTGTTCTAGTGCCCAAGCCTTGGCAAATTGGAATAAGCCACTTTTTCTAGTAAAAAGATAAGTAGGGCAGAAAAAGAATATGTGCTCTATCGTTTCCTTCTCAGCCCCACAAGTGGGGCAGGAGCATTCTGTTGGGCCAGATTTGTGGGCCCATTTGCTGGTATAAGACGCTATTGGTAATGTTCCATATCTAAATGTAATAGAGCTTTAGGGCCAATAGTGTCTAAAAATTCTTCAAAGCTGTAAGTTACTGTAACAAATAGAAATTGTTCTGTCATAATACCTAAGTCAGGATTCAACAAGATCTGGCCCAATTTAAACTGGCGATAACTTTCTATAATCTGGCGTTTACTAGTGGAAAGTGAATTCTCATGCACTTCCCACAGATCACTGCACCCAATCTTCGCAAGGGTGTCTTTCATATAACTAAACCAAGGGATATTTTGAGTACCTGCTATACCCAGCACATCTTTGAGACCAGCCTGATATGACAAAAGTACGGACGTAGCCCAAATTCATTGCCAATAGAGAATGGGCCTTAGGCCCACTTCCTCTGTTATAGACCGCAATCCCATATCAAGTCTAAGAGGGACCAGCGGAGTGCCAGTGTGGAGACCTAATAAATGTCGAAGGAATTTATTCTTTGAGACTTGTAAACTAGGAATGTTTTTGTGACCCCAGAGTTCAGAACCATACATGGCAGCTACCAAAGCCTGCACCTTATAAACTTGTATGACTGGAGAAATTGGACGATATTGCATATCTTGTTGTGCTCTAAGTAACGCCCCATTGTTAGTGGCGTAGCCCCGGGTGGCACGTGTTTTGGGGGCGGTGGCCTCCCCCTGCTATTACCTGCCGTCTCGGGCAGCAACAGCAAGCCCCCTGCTCCTCAATGCGTTTGCCGCAGGGCGGCAAACAGAGAATACTCACCAGCACCGCCCCCCACTCTTCACTGCGGCCGCCGCGGGGTGGCAAGTGCAGGGACCGCCACGGGTGGCCAGAGGGCTAGCTAGGCCACTGCCCATTGTACTGCGTATGTTTAAGCCTCCTTTTGTCCATATGATGACACCAATCCATATCCTCCATGAGGGTCAACCCCAAATAATAAAAAATCTTAACCCACTCTAGGGAAGCACCTAGAAGCTTAGGTTTGGCTCGCGTAGACTGATCTGGATGTAAAATCATGCATTTTGTTTGTCCAACATTTATTTCTAGGCCCCTATTCTGACAGAATTTCTCAAAGCGCAAAGCAGCATAGAATTTTCTGTCATCCCATAGGGGATGTTGAAATTAAAAGAGTATCTTAGCCTTAATGCTAGCCAGCCTCAGTGCATCACCATCGCAATCATCCAAAAAGGAGATCAGGTTGTTTACATATAATGAAAAGAGGGTGGGGGCAAGCACATATCCCTGCCTTACCCCATGATCCACAGAAAAAGGAGCTGTTAGGTTACCTGTCGCTCCATACCACACTTGTGCAAAGTTGCCGAAATGTAGCCCACTTAAAATAGCCAAGAGATCAGAGGGCACACTCATAGCAGACAAAATCTGCCAGAGGTGTGGCCGTGGTACAATGTCAAATGCCGATCATAAGTCGACATAGACAATGCAAAGTCTTCCACCGTGCAAAACGAATGTTTTCCAGTAAATTTACCAAAAAATGAAAAACTTGGTCAATTGTGCTAATACTCTTTCACAAACATGCCTGGAGAGGGGTTAAAACCTTATGTTCTTCCATCAAGGTGTGAAGCTGATGTAAACGTATAGTGCAAAATACCCCAGGGAATAATCTATAAAGCTAATTGGGCTATAATTTTGCGGGCCCGCTGGGAAACCGTTTTTATGGATAGGGATAGTTTCGGCCCCTGCCACTTAGGGGGAATAGGTGCTCCCTTTATGATGTTGTTGAACAATATTGCAAAATATGGTCCCCACACATCCTGATTATGCCTATAGAGATCCCCATGAATTGTATCTAGTCCAGGCGCTACAAAGCCCTCTGGACTTTGATTTCTCCTGTATCCTGCCTTTTGATCACTAGCTATAGAGCTAGTCTAGCGTTTTTAAGATCTCCATCGTACCACAACTGTGCAGGGGGTTGCTTGCTGGATTTTTTGACTTCCACATAAAAAAGACCTTGAGGTTATTGAACAACTTATTGTGAATTAGGGAAACAGAGTTGAACTCGCCTTCCCAGCACTATCCCAGCCAGATTTAAGCATATCACTTCAACCAGAGAGTAGATTTTGCTCATCTGCTCCTCCAAGTCCTTCATTCTACCCCATTTCACTCTGCACATATTACTATATAAAACAATCCTGGGATCTAATCTATGCTCCTGGGAAGACTACAAACATAGACCAACAAAGTCTATCTCAAGTGGAAGAGCATTTATGGTCACTAGCTATACGTTCCACTACAGAAAAATCAATTAATAATGGCCATATCTTATTAAAAGTATGTTCTCCCTGACTGCCAGACAATGATCTCTCACTTACTGCTCGGAGCCCTAAATTTAATGTCAAAGCATTAATTTGTAATGCCAGTGGTTACAATTTCTTGATTGGAGCCATACTCAGCCTGGAGATTCCCCGTACAGTATCTTCTTCATACGAAACGGCCTCCCCTTCATCGTCCAATGGTTCAAACTGCCAGTTGAAGTCACCACCTATAACCTTTATTACAGCTCCTGGAGCAGCAATCATACGAGAATATACCAACTCCAGAGTGGGGGATTCATGTGACAGATCCCCTGATCTAAGGTATACATTGTATAAGTACACAATTTTAGACGTACTAGTAAACACACATGAAATATTGGGGGATGGCTTAAAACCTCTTTTATTTCACCAGATATGCCAGAGCTAACCCAGGTAGTCAACCCTCCAGACGGTCTACCCCTGCCACTGGAGACCGCCTGTTTACTAAAGGTGACATAACCAGCCTGATATAAAGGTGTAAGGGCCCAGGTTTCCTGAAAGAGGCAGAAGATATAGTGGCCGATAAAAGCAGCCCAGTCTGGAATGTGGAGCTTAGAATTTAAGCCTGCAATATTCCATGAAAGTAACTTAGGCTTACTACAGGACGATTTGATGCACAGTTCCTCCAAATGAGCTAATCCCTCCTCATCCTTACAGCTGCTACAACCGCCTAACAAAGAAAGCTGAGGTTGTAGGTTCGACTGGTTACTAGTGACCTCAGACCTACCCCTCTGGGTTTCTGAATAGGTGATGTATCTTTCCCCTGGGGTTCCTGCTAGACACAATCTTCGAGGTGACCATGAGGAGCATTGATGTCTAGGGGTTTAGAGCCAAAATACAGGTGGGTGACTACTTCCCCTTCACCACATTCCACTAAGGGGATATTCCCCTTGTCGCCCTCCTCTGGGGAATTAGCTCCCCTATCACACATGTAGCCATATTTAGCGACCAGACAGCCCTCAGTGACTTCCCCATCTTTTGTAATAAGAGGTTGCATCAATGGGGGAGCGTTGCCTCTAGGTTCTAGT
Organism: Calotriton arnoldi; assembly: GCA_963921515.1. NCBI lineage: Eukaryota > Metazoa > Chordata > Amphibia > Caudata > Salamandridae > Calotriton > Calotriton arnoldi. Next base: position 2,135,419 of record CAWUFW010002264.1, read on the forward strand.
CACTCAACTCCATCCAAAACATCAAATTGATTTGAGACAGGTACATTAAAACCAGTGAGACCAGATGAGTGATTTGAAAAAGCTCTGGGAGTACAAAATGGGTGATTATGAATAAGAGTGTCAGACTTCTTAATAATAGGTGGTTTAAAAAAATACCCCAATGGTATGAAACCAATCTTGGATACTCAAGCAGGGCACTGATGGGGGCCAAATAAAAGTTTTTGTCCTACACTTTGTGATCTAAAATTAATAATCACACAATCGCCATTTCTTGACTTTATCCCCTTCTCTAGCCAGCTCACTCTTCTTGTAAGCAAAATCTCCTGTGCCATGGAAAGGGAAAACTGCCTCTGTTGCACCAACCAGTTTAGACATTTGTTAGCTCAACTTGGCCCTCCCTCTGTTCTTCACGCAATTCCTGGACACCAACTAGCACAAGGACGTAAGGGCAAGAAGCTGGAGAAAGATCTATCACTGGATGCCCTTTTAAGATAACTGAAGAGTTGGACACTGGTATGCCTCTCTTTTCTGCAACATGAGGAGGGGGTCAGATGACATACAATCCCTAGCATATGAGGTCCCCAAAACTCCAGACACTTTGGCCCTATTTTGTAGGGTACTAGTAGGCATGGTGGTTCCGGGCATGTTCGTTCTTGGAACCTCATCACAGCTTCATAACCTGATATTCTGAGATTTGTGGCAGACAAGAGTGGAAACAGAAGCACCAGCTACTTCTTCGGTCGGAAAACTGCTCGATTTTAGTTGTTGTTCAGAGGTGTTTTCCAAGACTTTTTCAATGGATGTTAACCAGTCTAAATGTGGATTTAGTTCTTTTCAGAGCAGATCCTTTATTTTCCTAAAGAATGAATCCATAAGGTCTACTGCCCCAGGAGGTGGACTAGCTGAACCCTTTGCAGAAGATGATAAGGGAACCTTTGTGGGGGGTCTTAGCAAAAGAGTCATAATGGATTGTCTCTATTGGAGGACTTACAAACTCCGGGGGGGATTGCAGGGCTGGGCACTGTCGGGAGCCTTAGCAGGTCATGATTGTCATAGATTTAAGTTTTTCCTGGCCCCTGGATGAGCACGAGATGCAGATGTACTCCTTTTTTTAAATAAGTTCAGCATCAAGTTCTGCATCGGCTCCTGAATGGTCTGCCTTCAAATGGACCACCTCATTATCAACCCTAGGGGATTCTGATGTCAAGGGACCCCCTCTGCAAATGTCCACAGGAGTACCCAAGGACAATCTCCTCTCTGTAAGTTCTATCTCGGTTGAGATGATCCCCATTGCCCTCTGGAGCGTATTGTCTATGCTCATAGCCTTCTGGGTGTAATGAACCCTAAGCAGGGTCGCTTTCTTTTATCCATGGTAACTCAATCAAAAATTCCAAGATTGGAGTCACAACAAGGCAAATAAAAAGTAAAAATGAGGGCACTCACCCGTCGGACCCAAGGTCAGAGGGTGGGCCCAGCCTCCTCCAGTCTCGTCGGGCTCGCTGGGCCTCTATTATGCTCCTCCTGGCGCGGAACCTTAAGCGTTGGTGACCCCCCAATGCCACCAGGCCACTAGGTTGGAGTCCTCACCCCCCGGTCAACGAGCTCTGCTTCCTCTGCAGAGGGCTCGCTGGGCCTCTGATATGCACCTCTTGGTTCAGAACCGCAAGCGTTGGCGGCCCTCCAATGCTGCAAGTGAGGCTGGGGGTTGGAGTCCTCTCCCCCCGATCGCCGAGATCTTCTTCCCGTGCAGCGGGCTCGCTAGGTCTCTGATATGTGCCTCCTTGCACAGAACCACAAGCATTGATGGCCCTTCAGTCTTGTATATGAGGCTGGGGGTTGGAGTCCTTATTCCCGGTCATCGAGATCTGCTTCCCATGCAGCGGGCTCGCTGGGCCTATGATATGCGCCTTCTGGAATGGAACCACAAACGTTGGCGGCCCTCCAATGCCGCAATTGAGGCTGTGGGTTTGAGTCCTCACCCCCCAGGTCGCCGAGATCTGCTCTACAGATGCAGATGGAGAGTATGGTCAGAGCAATATGATGGACATGTGGGAGTAAAGTACCATGGAGGGCAAAGCAACAAGGCAGGGAGACAAAGCAACACGGAGGCCAAGTGCACGAGGGAGACTGCTGGAAAAGACATGCACTCTAACTGAGTGATTGGACAAGATCAAAAAAGTAGCGTTTGATAATGGAAGGACACAAGTACTTGGTCCATGCTCCAGTGAGCGGACAAACACAAGAGGCAGCAGGAAAGCCCACACATCGTAAACAATCACACAAATTGGACAGTGGACCAAAAACAACCAATAAGGCACCGATCACATGCAATCACCAATTAAAGTCATTGAAAAACAAAATAGAGTCCTGCGTGCAAATCTCCAAACGTGCCCCCTGTCCAAGAGCACTCCCCAATTCCCAGGGACAACAGAATGAAACAACCAAGTCAGAGCTGCACCGCTTACCGACAATGTTCAACTATCATGTAAGTGGTAGATTTTATACGAAGCCACGAAGCCGTTGTACACGGATCAAATTTTTTCTTTTTTCCTTTATTGATTTATTCTTTAAAAGACAAACAGCCAACGCGTTTCGTCCTAGAAAAAGGACTTCTTCAGGGCGATATTCAATCTGTGTAACAAATTAGAAATAAGTAGATACTGTAGTAACCTTGAGCAATTTTATAGTTTGGCGTAGGTGGCAATCACACCCTTGCATCATGCTTATCCGATAGCACACAAAAACTGGAAACCATGTGGTATGATAGCCACAGTGGTGTGTTGTTATGGTACAATTGTCACTCCCTAGCACATATCCAGAGCTTGGCGAGAGTACTTAGTATGAGATGGTAACACGCCGCATGGTAAATGGCCAAGCTCTGGATATGTGCTAGGGAGTGACAATTGTACCATGACAACACACCACTGTGGCTATCATACCACATCGTTTCCAGTTTTTGTGTGCTATCGGATAAGCATGATGCAAGGGTGTGATTGCCACCTACGCCAAACTATAAAATTGCTCAAGGTTACTACAGTATCTACTTATTTCTAATTTGTTACACAGATTGAATATCGCCCTGAAGAAGTCCTTTTTCTAGGACGAAACGTGTTGGCTGTTTGTCTTTTAAAGAATAAATCAATAAAGGAAAAAAGAAAAAATTTGATCCGTGTACAACGGCTTCGTGGCTTCGTATAAAATCTACCACTTACATGATATTTGAACATTGTCGCTAAGCGGTGCAGCTCTGACTTGGTTGTTTCACATCGTAAACAATGTCAAGCAAGGAAATGAGAGTGAAAATGGAGCCAAACATTGGTAAGCAATGGGTGGACTCTAAGCCCCTTGTTTGTAACCAAACTGTCTTGCAAGCAACCGTGCATGCGCTGTTTCAGACAAGACTTCAAAATGTGTGGTTGCCGGAAAATGACAATCTTCCTGGGTCTCAAGATGTACATATGCCATAAGAAACTATACATATGTGTAATGTGAAAAGAAAACCATTCAACGTGCTCCCCTGCTGATTCTTGGAGGTAGGTTCGCCGAAATGAAATCTGAAAAATACAATGCAAGGGTAAAGCTAGAGACGATACACTGCCTGCATCTGAAAAACAGAAAATGCACTGATTGTGCGAATATGGTGGTCTCGACGAGGCATCACAAACGAGAGTGAGGTATTATGCATCAGAGCCGGAGACCACCTGTCTGAACAGGGTCTGCAATCGCCAGACTGCACTGCTTCTGTCGGCGACAACAGCGAACACAGCAATCACGTGGCCTATGTGCGAGAGGCGGGTTTCCCAACAGCTCCCATTCCCTTACTAAAGATGGCTTTCAAATCTTTTTTCGTAAGATTTACGAGACTCCATATTTATTTCCAAGTGAAGTTTATGGCTCGTAAAAGGGTTCAGGGCTGTCAGCTGTGACACTCCTAGAACACATCCATCCATGTAAAAAGGACAGCTTGGACAAACGGCCGTCTCTCTGCCTTGGTGGCTTTTCTTTGTGTCTTTCCCAAGTATTGTTCTCTTAGACAATGAAAGAAACAAGCCTATGGGTTCAGATTCACCCTTGTTTCCTGCAAGGGCAACACCTGTGCAAGTCACCATAAGACAGAAAAATAGTTACAGCGCCTGCGTAAGAGCAAAACTATCTAGCCTACAAGAAAACAGGATAGTTGTTAAGGGGTATGTTATTTTATTTTACATTACATATATATGAAGCCCACTTTATATCCATGTAGCTTTTTTGCCATATTTAGGAAGAAATCAATGCCTTTCAAACACCAGGAGGGGTGAGGTGGTGTTGTCACCGTGTGATACTGCGCTGGTAATTTGTGTGACACTTTACCAAGGTAGGGACTTTCCGAAACTTTATGTTCTGGACATTTTGCAGATGCTGCATGGACTTCTAAAACTTTGAGAGGTACCAACGGGTTTTCTATGTCTGCCTGAATTTCCAAACACAGAAACCGTGCAGAAACATCAGAAAAGAAGGACATGTGACAGGGGCCTGCCGCTTGGAGATGTTACAGAGTTCCTGTGCCACGTGCGCTTCCATCAGTTTAGTTGAGTATGGGCACAAGGAAATAGGACGGTTCATGTTCATGTCATGCCACATAAATCAGTCTAACCCAGATGTGCCTCCAGCGTCCCCCATACATCAGTCAACGCCCTAATGTAACTTACACAACCTGGCATTGTCCAGTCAATCTATGATATGCCCTGCCCCACTAGGCAACTCAGTGCCAGGTTCACAAAGGCTGCCACTGCTATGATGGGCCAAAGCCTCCAGTAATATGTCAAGCAATGCCATAATGTGCCATAGACGTGCTATAGATGTCTCTGCATAGACCAGTCAGTTTCCATGAAGAATCCCAGGAGTCTTCCCCCTGAGCCAGAGAAAGCTATGATGTAGCAAAGGCATCTCCCTCATAGACCTTTGAATTACACAATATGCCCCAAGAATCTCTGCCTTAACACACTGAACATCATCAAGTGTTGAGTGTCTCTCTATAAGCATCCAATGCCATGAGTGATCCAGGAGCACTCTTTCTAGAAAGTCAATATCATGATGTGCCCAAGAGTCCTTTACCGACTAATCAATGGCATTATGTGGCAAAATAATGCCTTATAATTTCATGATATGCTCTAGATGTCCCCACTGGTCATTTAATGCAGTGATTGGCCATAGGAGCCATCCCCAAAGGCCTACAAAGCCATGCTATATCCAAGGCATCCTCTTTAATCCAATTAATGTAATGATGTGACCAGGCATCCCTCGTAGGCATGCAAGGCCATGATGTACCCTTTAGCCCCCGTTAAACCAGTCAATGGCATTACAAGTACCAAGTATCCCCCATACGCCAGTCAGTTTTATGAGCTCTCCGGGATACCCCACAGGTCAAATTGTGTCAGGGTGTAACCCATGAGCATCAACCAGCATGGTAGACTGTGCATATCAGAAGTAGGAAGGAGGATTATTTCTGAAGAAGCCTGGAAAAAACTCAAGCAATACTTCCCAAAAGACCCTGAATTCATGTTTGACCAAGGCCCCTGCCAACAGTGCCAGGTATGCACACCAGGGTGCTTGCCTCTGTGCAAGATTTCTGCTATTTCTGCAGCATGTCAGCACATAATTCTGGTTTTAGTTTATTACATTCCTGACTAATAAAGATTATAGAGACACAAGATGTTTGTTTAGGTTCAATGTAATTTTGTCCGCAGCTTTGTGATGTGACTGCTGTCTGCATAGATCCTCCAGATTATAAAGTACTTTATTGAATGCTGAACAGAGTATTTCTTGCAATGAGACAGAGAAACAAAATTGACATGTTTTTTTTCATTACTTTCCAGTTAATTCTTTAGCTGTAATATTTCTTTTGGTTTCTGCTGTTAAAATCCCATTTCTGCTATGCACTCGTATCATGCTACATTAGGTTAGCAGTGTGTGGCTAAATAGATGCCATTTGTATTCACGTTATGCAACCCACTGAGTTATCCCTGCAACGTGCAAGCTTTAGTTAGCAAGTGTGACTCCATTTTGTATTGCGTAATCCCTATTAGGCTTTGTCTGAACTAGGCCTCATTATTCGTATTGCCTGTCTCAGCAGAACACTGCATTTAGTTATTATTTTTCTTTCCTGTTCAAGACTGCTTCTCGACTTTACTAATGAATAGGCCATTCTGCCCTCGCATGCCTATCCGAGTGTGCAGTTTTGCTCCCACGTTAGGAGACGCTGAGACTCAGCGCGGTAACCTTGAGTTGTTGATAGCATGTACCCATCTGGCAGGTGGTAGCCCATCCTTCTGTGCCTTCTTTGTTCATGTTCGGCCCATGCCGGTAACTTTCCACTGTGGGCGTGGTTGGGGGTTCTTGGAAGAATGATCATGCATCGCAGGCCATTGGGGAGTCAGTCCCTCGGCAGACATCTTAGGGTACAGGTCAGATTGGACTCCTCTGCAGAGTATTACTAATAAATGCTTGTTTGTATTCTCCACTGTCTGACCGACTTCATTTCTTGGCAAGGCATAGCAGGTGGTTGTAAGTAACCCGGGTGGCCCCTAAGGGCCACTTCCTTCAGTTGGCGCCGAACAGGGACCCCGCAAAGGGATTCACCTTGCCCGTAATCGGGTTGCAGGGTCGGGGTTGCGTCTGGTCGGTCGGGCGGATCGGGGTATCCCACACGATCGAGCTTGGTTCTCGCAGCTGCCCCGCCCGTCTGATCGGGCGACTCCTCGTCTAGTGGTCACCGGCTGGGTCCTGAGAAGGCGAAACCTTGGAGTTGACCATTTGGTCCGAAGAGTCGGCAGTGGAGAATAACTTGACTCGACCTGTGTGTACCAGGTGAGTGATTTGATTCTTGAAAAATGGTGCCATTCTTGAACAGCACGAGCCTACGGGCTGTGTCCTGGTACGGTCTCCAGACTGTCTTGCTTGAACGACATTAGCCGACGGGCTGTGTCTTGGTACGGTCTCCGGACTGTCTTGGTGCAGTTTTCAGACTGCCTTGCTTGAACGGCACGAGCCTATGGGCTGTGTCTTGGTACGGTCTTTGGGCTGTCTTGGTTTGAACTTGGTGGGTTTGCGAACCCTTTAAAAGACACAGAGTGTTTGTGAACAGTCTGCCAGGCCAACTGGAAATTTGGTCTACTCTTGAAAAGGTCTGGGGCTAGAGTCTGTCTTCGTGAACTTGGTACAGTCTACATACTGTAGGAAGCGGTCCTCGGACCGTTTTGGTTTGGTTTTGAACAATATTTGTTTGTTGATGTCATATTTGTCCGTTGGGGACAGTGCATGTGTCTTATATTAAGATGCCTTGTTTAAGTAAACTGGGGTGTTTTAGATGTCGGTGTTGTTCTACTGAGGCTCGATTGGAAGAGAGCCAGCCCGCGCCTCCAGAGGGTACCCCAAATTTTGATGTATACGTCAAGCACGGTATTGGCCCTATTATGTTTAGCACATTGTGGAATAAATATACGAGGGACAATACTGAGTTACAATGGCGACTTACTGGCTCGTATGATGAGCAAAAATTGAATTTCTTGCAGGACAAATTGTTCGCCAACAAGAGCAGGCAGTCGATGTTTGATTCTCTAAGAGTATGGCAGAAGGAAGCAAAGCAGCGGCGTATGAGAGCAGAGAAAGAGGCCCTGAAGCGGCAGACACAAACTAAAACGCATAAAGCATTGGCCTATGAAAGGGCAAAGATAGAGAAAGGCATAGAATGTGCAGATAGGAAGTTTCGATTGCAGACAGATAAATGCTATGTTACTAGAGAGGAAGGTGATGATTTCGTTGAAGAGCTATTGGATTCTCGCCCTCCTCCACCTTATGCTCCTGAGCGGATATACCCAAGGGTTCCCACATCTCAGTCCCCGGCCTCTGGTGCCGCTCTTCCTAGTATTTCGGCCTCTAGTCAAACTGCTTCGGCCCCAGCCCCGCCCGCTCCTTCCCTGCTCACGCTAGGAACGGGGGTGGGAGCTGTTAGCTCTCCTGTTCCGTCTACTGACTCTGTATCTACTGCTACACCCCCTTTCACTCCTACAACACTGTCTCCTTTCATGATGATACCTGTCTCCTCATCTGCTCTTTCTCCCTCAAGTATGGCACCCCTAGCACTGCCGAATGGCGAGACCCCTGTACGTGGGATACATGAGGGGAACTGGGCGGCAGCACGAGACCGTATGGACAAAGTGTTGGTGCGTTCTGCTGTGGGTGATGAGGAGAAGCAAATGGTGGCGAATAAGGCGGCTCAGTGGGCTCAGAACCCGATCTATAGTGTGGAAGATGTGTGGAGTGTGATGAAAGATTATGAGCCTTTCATACAGCAGCATGCCCTTAAGCACATGTCGGCCACGCTAATAGGACTGTGGGAGCAGTGTTTTCAGGGTGTTGCACCGCAGATCATCTATGACATACGGGACAGGGTATATGCTGCAGATATGGCTCCTAATGAGGTTTTTAGCAATGTAACAACACTGGTGGGTTATCGGGCAGATTGCACCAAAAGGTTCCGACGATGGTGACCCAGTACCCCATGAGAGAGGTCCATCCCATTTATCATCCTGAAATACCAGAACTGCGCGACTCCACAAATGCTGTAATTAGGCCGCAAGTCGATGCTCGGTTCCAGGAACAATGGATCTATACTCCTTGGAAGAGGAGTGAGGTAATATCCCTTAAAAGTCAGTTGCCAGACCCTCGGAAAAACCCGACTGCATATTACAAAGAGTTGACAGAGGCGGCCTCCTCCACGGTGATGACGTTAGCAGATATTGAGTTGTTCTTTGGCTTGTTGGTACCGGTGGATATATGGAGGCAAGTGCATACGCAAGATCATGTGGTGGAATTGGGAGGAACATGGGATCAGATCAGGGCGTGGGATAAGGACCGCAAGCCCAGTGACAAGCCGAAGGCGGAGATATTGGCTTTACCGGGTCGCATTATCACTTATATGTACTCCCTTATCCCGCCGAGACGGGTGGTTTGGGACAAGTTGACTGCATGTCGTCAAAAGAAGGACGAGAGTGTGTCTGATTTCTTTACCAGGTTTGAAGGGGTATTTCTCGACTTTAGTGGCCAGGATCTGTCATTGGAAGGTGGTGTTCGGTTGTTTGTCAGCAGGTTCGTTACCAATTTGCTTCCTGAGATTGCGACTAGATTGCAGGCTTCACAAAGCACTTGGAGCACCTCTTCCCCGTCAGTAATATTGAGCATGGCACAGTACTACGAGCATAGAGAGAATGAAGAGAAGGAGAAAGTGGAGAAAAAGTCGAAAGATTTGAAGACTAGGGTGTTGATGCAGCAAGTTGCGAGGGGTAATAGCAGAGGTAGAGGTTCGGGTTCGGCCCAGCGGCTACTCAGGTCTAACAGGGGTGGTTCCTCAAGTGCACCAATTGGGATCAACCAATGTGCTTATTGCAAGCAGGAGGGACATTGGCGGAATGAGTGTCCGGAGTTAGTCCAGAAAGATGAGGCCCCGGGAGGTCGGTGTTTTAGAGGACGTGGAAGAGGAGGGGGAGGCCGGGGGGAGACGCGATCTGAGAATACATCGTCTAATAGGCAGAGCGGGAACTATTTTGATTACCCCCGAGGGAGGCAGTACTATCATGATGACTATGACATGGACGAAGGGACGGGGATGTCTCACAGCTAGGATAGCCAGGGACAGGGCAAGGGACCAGTTCCGGTGCCTGTAGATCAGCGCGGACCCTATGTCACTGCAGATTTACACGGCACGACCGAGAGATTCTTAGTTGATACAGGGGCTATGAATAGCTCTGTTTCCCGTTCACTGGTCCCGGGGGCGGCTCTGTCCGGCCAAAACAACGTTTCAGTGGGTTTCTTAGGCGTGCCCGTTGTCAGCCCCATTTCCAGACCTCTCGCTTTGACTATTGACCCCTTCACGGTTGATTCACCATTTCTATTAACGTCAAATTGTGGGGAGAATTTGTTAGGGTTAGATATGTTAAAAAGGTTGCATGCGACAATTTTTGGTTCTCCAGACGGTGTTTACATGACTATTGGACCGCAGGTGGCCTGTGCCACACAGTGTCTCACAAAGGATGCCCCCCTCCCCGCTGAGTTTAAAGATGTGCCACGCACACTGTGGGCTACAGGAGACACAGATGTGGGGTTACTCCAGATCTCACCAGTCTTTATACAGATTAAGGACAATGCTGTATGGCCACGTATTCCCCAGTACAAGATATCCCAGGCAGGAGAAAAGGCCTTATTGCAAATAATACAGGATTTGATTAAGTCTGGTGTGGTTGAGGAGACAGCGGCGAATGTGTGTAACAGCCCAATTCTTCCTATTCTTAAAAAGGCACCCTTGGATTCTTCTGATGCTCACCCTGACGTTTATCACTGTGTAATTGACCTTAGAGAGGTGAATAAGATAGTGATTCCCCAGTATCCTGTAGTCCCAGACATTACCACGATCTTGACAATGATTCCCCGTCTGCAAAATTATTCTCTGTGATAGATTTGAAGAATGCTTTCTTCAGCATTCCAATCCATACAGATAGCAGATATCTGTTTGGATTTACAATAGCCGGAAGGAGTTTTAGGTTCTGTCGTGCCCCACAAGGCTATACAGAAAGTCCTAGTATTTATAGCCAAGCTTTGAAAGCTCAATTGGATTCCCTGGAACTTCCCCCTGGTAATGTGCTGTTGCAATATGTTGACGATCTCCTTGTGGCTTCAGACACTGAAGATGGTTGTAAAGAGGCCACAGTTAAATTGCTGTTACATTTGGCACACCATGGCCACAAGGTGTCACTTTCGAAATTTCAATATTGTCGACAGGAGGTCACCTATTTAGGTCACCTACTGTCGAAGGAGGGTCGTAGACTAACACCTGAACGCATAGCTGCTAATATTAATATGCCTGTTCCTAAGACCCAACGCGAGGTACGCGCTTTCATTGGGATAACTCAGTATTGTCGTCATTGGATCCCTAACTATTCCTTACTAACGAAACCTCTCCTTTACCTGACCACCAAAGAAGTGCATGAACCCCTGCCTTGGACATCCGCATGCCAGCAAGCTTTTGAGCAATTAAAGGTTGCGCTTTGCTCTGCTCCTGTGCTTGGAACTTCCGATTACCGGAAGCCTTTTGTGCTCTATGTACATGAGGTGGACGGTTGCGCGCTTTCTGTTCTAACACAGGGTTTCGGTGGTAAGGAGAGATCCTGCACGTATTTCTCTGCTATTCTTGATAATGTCGCCAGAGCTCTCCCGAGCTGCCTGACGGCTGCCGCGGCGGTGGCAGTTTCTATCAGACAATCGTCAGGGCTTGTCCTTGATACGGATCTCACAGTCATGGTACCTCATGCTGTGGACACACTGTTGAATAAGACAAAGACACAGCACCTTACTAGTGCGCGTCTGACTGGATATGAGTTAACTTTGTTTGCTCCGCACATTACCATCAAACGCTGTGCTACTCTGAACCCAGCCATGTTACTACCCCTCCCTTCGGAAGAAAAGGACAATGATGTCCATGATTGTTTATTTCGGACTGAGGAAGAAACGAAGGGACGGGTAGACCTGACTGATGTTCCCTTATCTGACCCCCAAGGGGAACTATATGTCGATGGCTCTTGTTTAAAACTACCAGATGGAACTACCACTGCAGCTTATGCAATCACAACGTTACACACTGTAGTTGAGACATCCCGTATCCCATACCAATCGGCCCAGGCTGCAGAGTTGGTTGCCCTCCTTAGGGCTTGCGAGTTGAGTGAGGGACTGACTGTCAATGTTTACACCGACAGCCAGTACGCCTTTGGGGTGGCCCATAATTTTGGGCGCCTCTGGGCGGAGAGAGGGTCCTTGACCTCGCATGGGTTGCGAATACAGCATGGTCCATTGATACATAGATTGTTGTCAGCGCTGATACTTCCTGATAAGTTGGCAATAATAAAATGTAGCGCTCACAAAGTAGTAACAGACGATGTTGGAAGGGGAAATGCTTTTGCAGATCAGACAGCTAAGGAGACAGCTAGATCAAAGATGAAAAAGATGTTCGTGGCAGGTCCCGCTAGGTGGGTTCCAGACAATGGAATGTTCGAGGACACATTTGAAAATGTCAGGGAAATACAGAGTGAGGCGACAGTGGATGAACTGGCAGTATGGGAGGAGAGGACAGGGCGTTTGGACGAGGATGGGTGTTCGACTGACTTGTCTGGGAAACAGAGATGGTTGCTGCCTAATGCCTATGTGCTCCCTGTTGTTACAATGGCCCACGGCCCAACACACATTAGTGCCAAAGGAATATGTATGCTACTGGACCCAGTATGGCAAAACGATAATGTCCCTAAGGTAGCCACACACCTAGTGAAACATTGCATCATTTGTCTGAAACATAATCCTGGGAAAGGCACTCTACACCCGCAGGTAATTTTGCACCGCCTTCCTTCCCTTTCGAGGTTCTCCAGATGGATTTCATCGAAATGGAACGAGTTAACAATCTGAAGTATGTGCTGGTAGTGATTTGCGCATTCAGTAAATGGATTGAGGCTTAGCCCACTAAGGAGAAGATGGCTATGGCAACGGCGAAGGCTCTCTTAAAAGAGTTCTTCCCGCGCTATGGATTACCACGTGTGATCTGGAGTGACAACGGAAGTCACTTCAATTCAAAGGTCATTGAATTGGTGTGTAAAGGCTTGCAAATTAGGCAGAAGTTTCATGCAGCGAACCACCCCCAGTCAGCAGGCCTGGTTGAGAAGTACAATGGTACTCTCAAATTGAAGTTAGCGAAGATTCAAGAAAGCACAGGATTGCGATGGCCTGATGCTCTACCTTTGGCTTTGTTGTCTACCAGAGCGACAGCGCATTCTAGAACAGGGTTGTCCCCGTATGAGGTGGTCTTCGGTTGCCCCGCCAATGTCTGGGGCATCCCAAGACCCAAGCGCTTTTCCGAGATAGAGTACCCCCTTCTTGTGGACTATCTGTATGAGTTAACTAAAGATCTTTGTTCTGTCCACCAACAGATTCATGCCACGCTGCAACGCGTACCAGAGGGGCCTGGGCATCAGCTACAGCCCGGCGACTTTGTGCTCGTGAAACATTTTCAGCGAAAGAGTTGCCTGGAGCCTCGGTGGAAAGGGCCACTCTTGGTCCTGCTCGCCACCCACACCGCAGTAAAGCTTGAAGGCCAGAAGCACTGGGTACACGGATCGCACGTCAAAAGAATACCTCTCCCACTTCCGTATGACCAGTGGGTCCTTGACGGCATTGCTGACCAGGAAGGGGAGCGAGTGCCCCGTTTCGTTCCCTTCTCTGACGCCCGACTGAGGTGGGCGCAGACAGACGAGGAAAGCGACGAGGCTTTACTTGAAGCGGTCTCCCCAGATATAAGGGCCGCCACGGATGCTCCCGCTTCTGGTGCACAGACACCTGAGTCTCAATGCCCTGCTGAGCCTGAATTTCTTCCCCTTTTTGTTGATGAAGAAGTGCCTGGGGTTGCCAGGTACAACCTGCGACCCAGACGGAAGGACAGTGCGCCAGTAGGGCAGTCCAGGAGTTAGGGAAGGACTCGAGCTTAGGGCGTAGGTGCTATGCCTAAGGTGCCTGCTTTAGATTAGAGTGAGTTACACTGGTGCACTGCCCTGGACACTGGACAGGATTAGCTGAGGGTGTCTTCCCAGGAGGGAGGGTGTCCTATCCTGAAAGAAGAGGATTTGTTTTCCAGCAAGGGCTGCGATCGTGCAGCTCCCCCGTGGGAGTGCTTCATAGCACCATCGTTGATGAACAATAGGAGTCTACTAGTAAGGCTCTGAAGGACACTGGGTGATTTGTACCCCTCTGGTTGGTTGTATTTTTGTGGCTCCAGTTCCTAAAAGTTTCTTTCTATGTACCTATTTGGCTGTGCAATTATGAAGGAGGAACAGCCTGTGGTGGCCCCACCATTACAGCAGAATGGTCCTGTGTGGTCTAGTTGGTCTATTGGGAGTAGGGTGGTAGTGGTAGTGGTCCTTCTCATCGTAACAATAGCACTATTTGGGGAGGTGTGGTATTTAGAGGAACAGCATCCTGTGCACACATTGATAGGGACTACCACGGATCCACCTGAACATTCATTTGTTACACTGGCCCCGCATAAGGAAAGACATAGACAGACATATGTCGAGAATGCGTTTCTGCAGATGCTTCATCAGGTACACAGTACAACTAATGCCACAAATTGTTGGGTGTGTGGGTTACTTCCCTCAGTTATGCACAGGAACGATCTACTGGTGTCATTGCCCCTGTCATACTTGGGTAGCTGTGAGGCATGGTTCCAATTGCTTTCTATGGTGTACATGCACTATCATGCTGACGCAATGAATATGGTACAGTCTGATTATGAAGCAGTGTTGGAGTATATAGTGGTACACCAAGGATATACACCTGGGGAATATGGAAAGGAGGGTACCCTACATCCAGAAGCTTGTATGAATATTTTTGAGGATAATAAGAATGCCACTTGGTTACAAAACGAAATGCTGGATTTTCAAGGATTTAATGTTACTGAATATTTTAAATGTTTCCTGGAACGAAATATAACAGAAGACAAAGCCATGCCCGTCCCTGTGATCAATACAACAGTTAGTTTCTGTGTTGAAGGTACAGGGAACATTCCAGTAGGTCAGAGCAGTTGTAACTATACATACCTATTGAACACAACTAGTAGCCCACCTTTGCTCACACCTCCCAATGTGTACTTCGTTTGTGGGGGGCAGGCTTATACATGGCTTCCCAGGGGATAGTCTGGCCAGTGTTATGTCTCTTTTCTTTTGCCCCCTGTTTATATTGCACCATCTAATTATCACAAGGATCACAGACTACAGCGTAGGGATCTACATTTGCATCGAGCCAAGAGAGTTGTCAATCCAGAAGATATAGATCAAACAGATACTTCCCTACAGCAATTCACTGACATCATGAAGGGCATTTTGCCGTTCTGGGGCTCCATGCTCAATAGTCGTAATATCCGTCGCCTTGCTAGAGTAGTTGAGGGAGTCATTAATACTACTGCAGGTATACTGACTAATATTACTGTTGAGCTTCAGTCTACAAGACTTGTTGCTCTTCAAAATCGGATGGTTTTAGACGTCATCCTTGCTAATAGGGGCGGAGCCTGTCGCATCATCGGCAGCAGTTGCTGTGTTTATATTCCTGATAACACCCCTAATGTATACTCCGCCATACAGAAATTACACAGGCTTGCCTCAGATATCCATCAGGATAATGGATCATGGTCACTCACAGGGTGGTTCTGGGATCTGCTGACATCGTGGGGTTGGAAGATACTACTTGCCCTCATAGTTATCGCAGGTGTCATCTTCACATGTTGCCTATGTATTAATTGCCTTCCAGCATGTTGCACCTATTGTGTGAGCAAGCTCACCCCTATCCCTAAATTGCCGGGACGAGATACTAAGGTTTCTACTACGATGATGCAGGATGTTCAGGATATGATGCTTATTGACAAAGGTATTTTTGAATACTAAGTAGAGTTTGATACTAATGTGGTGCTTTATTCTCCCTTGTAACTTGACTGACTATGCATTTTCTTCTTTCCCACTTAGAATTGTAAAGACCCTACCGGATAGCCTCAATAAAGTATTTAGCCACCCATGCTAAAAGGAGGGTCTGTTAGGTTTGAAAATCCCATTCCTGCTATGCACTCGTATCATGCTACATTAGGTTAGCAGTGTGTGGCTAAAAGATGCCATTTGTATTCACGTTATGCAACCCACTGAGTTATCCCTGCAACGTGCAAGCTTTAGTTAGCAAGTGTGACTCCATTTTGTATTTCGTAATCCTTATTAGGCTGTGTCTGAACTAGGCCTCATTATTCGTATTGCCTGCCTCAGCAGACCACTGTATTTAGTTATTATTTTTCTTTCCTGTTCAAGGCTGCTTCTCGTCTTTACTAATGAATAGGCCATTCTGCCCTCGCATGCCTATCCGAGTGTGTAGTTTGCTCCCACGTTAGGAGACGCTGAGACTCAGCGCGGTAACCTTGAGTTGCTGAGAGCATGTACCCATCTGGCAGGTGGTAGCCCATTCTTCTGTGCCTTCTTTGTTCATGTTCGGCCCAGGCCGGTAACTTTCCACTGTGGGCGTGGTTGGGGGTTCTTGGCAGAATGATCATGCATCGCAGGCCGTTGGGGAGTCAGTCCCTCGGCAGACATCTTAGGGTGCAGGTCAGATTGGACTCCTCTGCAGAGTATTACTAATAAATGCTTGTTTGTATTCTCCACTGTCTGACCGACTCTTCATTTCTTGGGAAGGCATAGCAGGTCATTGTAAGTAACACGGGTAGCCCCTAAGGGCCACTTTCTTCAAGAACCACAGTCAGCCCCATCCAAAACTAGTCAATGCCATCATATGAAACAGTAGTTTCCCCGATGCCCCCATGAGCATCAAGATGCGATCTAGATGTCCACCCATAGGCCACTAAGTGCCAATGTGTGCTCTAGACACCCCCTCCATGGGCATACCAATACCTTAATGTGCTTGGCACATGAGTCAATGACTGAGTGTCCCAAAAGATACATCCACATACAGACAATGCTATGATGTGTTCATGTCATGCCACATAAATCAGTCTAACCCAGATGTACCTCCAGCGTCCCACATACATCAGTCAACGCCCTAGTGTAACTTAGACAACCTGGCATTGTCCAGTCAATCTATGATATGCCCTGCCCCACTAGGCAACTCAGTGCCAGGTTCACAAAGGCTGCCACTGTTATGATGGGCCAAAGCCTCCAGTAATATGTCAAGCAATGTCATAATGTGCCATAGATGTGCTATAGATGTCTCTGCATAGACCAGTCAGTTTCCATGAAGAACCCCAGGAGTCTTCCCCCTGAGCCAGAGAAAGCTGTCATGTAGCAAAGGCATCTCCCTCATAGACCTTTGAATTACACAATATGCCCCAAGAATCTCTGCCTTAACACACTGAACACCATCAAGTGTTGAGTGTCTCTCTATAAGCATCCAATGCCATGAGTGATCCAGGAGCACTCTTTCTAGAAAGTCAATATCATGATGTGCCCAAGAGTCCTTTACCAACTAATCAATGCCATGATGTGGCAAAATAATGCCTTATAATTTCATGATATGCTCTAGATGTCCCCACTGGTCATTTTAATGCAGTGATTGGCAATAGGAGCCATCCCCAAAGGCCTGCAAAGCCATGCTTTATACAAGGCATCCTCTTTAATCCAATTAATGTAATGATGTGACCAGGCATCCCTCGTAGGCATGCAAGGCCATGATGTACCCTTTAGCCCCTGTTAAACCAGTCAATGGCATTACAAGTACCAAGTATCCCCCATACGCCAGTCAGTTTTATGAGCTCTCCGGGATACACCACAGGTCAAATTGTGTCAGGGTGTAACCCATGAACATCAACCAGCATGGTAGACTGTTCATATCAGAAGTAGGAAGGAGGATTATTTCTGAAGAAGCATGGAAAAACTCAAGCAATACTTCCCAAAAGCCCCTGAATTCATGTTTGACCAAGGCCCCTGCCAACAGTGCCAGGTATGCACACCAGGGTGCTTGCCTCTGTGCAAGATTTCTGCTATTTCTGCAGCATGTCAGCACATAATTCTGGTTTTAGTTTATTACTTTCCTGACTAATAAAGATTATAGAGACACAAGATGTTTGTTTAGGTTCAATGTAATTTTGTCCGCAGCTTTGTGATGTGACTGCTGTCTGCACAGATCCTCCAGATTGTAAAGTACTTTATTGAATGCTGAACAGAGTATTTCTTGCAGTGAGACAGAGAAACAAAATTGACATGTTTTTTTCATTACTTTCCAGTTAATTTTTTTAGCTGTAACATTTATTTTGGTTTCTGGTGTTATTTACTGAGCTTAGAGTCAACCGCTTAATTTTTCAGTTTTTTCGGGTTTATGTTTGTTCATGTTAGTTCTTTGGTTAATGTTTCTTTCTTTCTCCTATTTGATCTATGCATATGAATGCGATCCTTTCAAATAGGGCCTTCTTTCTGCTCCAAAAAATGTGTATTGTGAATGCATGGAGTGCCATATCATAACAAGAAAATGGTCATGAGTTTGAGTTGGTGCCCCAAATACTCATATTTGAAGCTGTAGATCAGACTTAAGAAACAGGTGTCACCCACCAGTTTACTGCTTCTGGCGAAGTTTCAAATAATTAGGTTCATTTTTAGCAGATAAAATAACTTCTGCACTGTAGTATCTTCACAGATGGTCATAATGTAGAATATTCCCTCCTGTGTATGGGGACCCCAGAACACTTCTTTTTGAAAAATATAGTCTATGCATTGTTTTGGAGGTGAAAACTGTCAACATCCCAGTGAAGGCCTAACCTCCATAGCTTAAGGGGGTCACAGTTATATTTTTTTCTGAATTTTCTCCATTGCCAATATGTAACTACTCCATAAGGCCGCATTAAGGGGCCGATTACGATGGCGGTGAAATCACCACTGTCAGCCTGGTGGTGGTGGTTTCACCGCCATCGCAAAGCACTTTTCCGCCCGCCATATTACGATGGCGGGCAGTGTGCTGGCGGATGCAAAGTCTGTCCGCCACGGGTCCGCCACAGGCAATCGTTACGATTGCCTGGGGGACCCACCCTGCATCCACAGAATGGTGGCAGTGCCTAGCAGGCACCGTCCACCAAATTAGGATTTGGCCTCGCGCCAGCGTTTCCGTGGCGGTGCAACCGACATTGAAAGGCTGGCGGAGAATGCATTTGGGGGCCCGTTGTGGGCCCCCCCTTGTGCTGGGGGAGGTGGGTGCGCACTGGGGGGTACCTATGGTACCCCCCTACATTTCCCTGCACCAGGTGGCAGGCACTGCGTGGTGCCTGCCACGTAGAGCAGGGAAACGCACAACATACATTTTTACCATTGCGGCGGGTGCTGCAGCCAGCAGCACCTGCCGCAATGGTAAACATGCACGATGCGACCGTCACGGTTGCGGTCGCATCGTAATTCAACGTGCTGGACCGCCGCCATACAGGCGGGGGTCCCAGTCCCCGCATCGATGGCGGATGGACTCAAGTCCGCCCGCCATCGTAATCGGCCCCTAAGAGTAACATTTTCTGAAAACATGAAGAAACCTTTAAATATTCTATACGGGAGAGAGATTCAATGAAGGAAAAAACAGCGTGTTAGGTTAGAGGTACTCAGGAGAGAAAGAGTGCAAAGCTTCATCATGTGGATAAAACCTGATGATGGCCAACTCACAGGTTTAGTACACAAAGGCCGCGCATGATGATGTCATTGGCTTGGCAATAAAGGTTTGCCATGAGTATCCACACATCTAATCGAATGCTAAGCAGTAGACTTACCATGGATTTTTCGAAAAATTAATGATTATGTACACTTATATTAAAGGATAGTGACGTTCAATTAAACCTATCCTCTACTCCAGCTATCAACAGGTCTGTCACTGAGAAAAGTCAAGGTGCATATGGGAATCAAGAAATCCTGTATACAGCTACAGGTGAGAAGATGCATTCACAGGCACTCACACTCTGAATAGTCTACCTCCTAGAGACATAATCATGGAGAGATTTGGCAACACATAGCAGAACCCCTCAAATGGTGGAACAAAACCAATCCTAAGACCAGAATCACATCGAAGGACTCGTCTCTCCCAAACTGACCAAATTGAATGGAAAATATTTATTTAATGCGAACATCCACTGCTCCGGGGTATCCTTATGTTAGAAACAATGGAAGACCAGGTAAGACAGGGGTCAGCCAGGAAAAGATACTGAGAACAGCCAGATCTTTGGCATCTTGCTCAACATCATATGATTATGCGTGGTTCGCAGAGTCTGATGAAGGAAATTCCACAGCTTGCGTGTCTCTTGAGAACATATGGCTGCCTTACTGTCAGGTAAATGCATCAACTCGGAGGGGAATATAACACAACTAACTTGGCTGGAGAAATTTAAACCTTGAAAGGCCGTCCCCCACTCTACCTCTGAGTTGCTCCCAAGAAAGAAGACAGCCATCTTGAACCAGATCCCCCCAAACTACCAAACCTCCTTTTTTTTAAGGCATTGCCATCCTGTCTCTCAGGCACTCCGGGCCACCAGGAGATTCCCAAAGGGGCGCTGAGCTAGAGAAATAAGAGAACTTGACTGTTACCCTGAAAAGAGCCCAGGTTTTAGCAAGGCCTTGCAAGACCTTTAGCTTGACCTTCTTGAAGAACTTGGGGTCACCGAATTTAAATAAAAAACCCTCCACAGGTAAGTTGGCCCCCCTAAGCATGGCGAGGAACATTGCCCCAGCGCCAGTACTAACCGGCATTTTCAAGAGCATGCGTGAGTGTGTAAACTGAAAGGCCCAGGCATAAAACAAAAGATCTGGTAAGGCTAGGCCGCCTTTCTCCCTCCTCCGCCTCAACTTGATCCACGCTATTCTCGAAGATTTATAAGCCCACACGAAGGAGTTAATATCCCGCTGTAGCTTATTGATAGCGGATTTTTCGAAGTGAAGAGGAATACAATTAAAAAGAAAGGTGATCTTTGGGAGTATTGACATCTTCACGAGGTTGACTCTCCCAAGAATAGATAAGGGGAGGTGAACCCATGATTTCAACTGCCTCCGGATTTCTCTTGCTACCCGGCTCAAATTGATCCCCGAAATCTTGGAAATCTCTTGGGCTATGCTAATCCCCAAGTATCTCATTTTAGAGCTAATCTGGTGCTGATGCTGAGGCCCCTCAAGATTCCAGACCATAACCTCTGTCTTTGAGTCATTAATCTCATAACCTGACACAAGACCAAATTCCTGTGCCTGCTGAATTACTGCTGGAAATGCTGTTTGCAAGTTCGTCGACAGAATTAAAATATCGTCGGCGTAGAGTGCAACCTCCCTCTCCCACTCTCCATACTTAAACGACTGGATGTTACCATCGTCCCTAAGCCGTTGAGCAAAGGGCTCGATATATAAATCAAAAAGGAGAGGGGAGAGTGGACAGCCCTGCCTGGTCCCCCTCGTAATCTTAAAGGGGTCGGTAGTATTACCATTAACAGACAGTCTGGCAGTTGGTTCCTGATAAATCAGCTGGACAGTGCGGCGAAACTTTTCCCCAAGATTAAATTTCACCAGGGTTTCTGTCAAGTAGCTCCAATTCACCCTATCGAACGCCTTAGTGGCGTCGAGAGTCATAGCTGCTAGAGGGAGTGAATAAGTAGAAGCCAGATCAATTGCTCCAATGAAATCATAAGTAAGATCTGATAGTTGACGCCCTTTGACAAACCCCTTCTGGTCCAAATGAAGGATATCCCCTACCATCTGACCCAGTCTAGCAGCTAATATTGAGGCGAAGATCTTGTAGTCGGCATTTAAAAGTGAAATGGGCCTATATGAGCCGCAACTAGAGGGGTCTTTACCAGGCTTCAAAATCAATATAATTATGGCATCGTTCCAAGAGGCTGGGAGCTTTAGGCCATCCTGTAAAATCTGATTGAATAGCCTCGTCAGGATCGGAACGATAATATCGCTCAGATGTCTATAAGGCTCCGCTGGGAGCCCATCTGGACCCACAGCTTTCCCGTTTCGACTCTGTAGAATGGCCCCCCTGACCTCCTCCTGGGTGAATTCTCAATCTAGATATTCCCGCTGATCGGGATTCAAAGAGGGAAGAGAAATGTTATCCAGCCAGCTCTTAGCGATAGAGTTATCCACCCTTTTGTCCTCTTGATAGATATCCTGGAAGAAAATCTGAAATGCTTCACAGATTTCTTCGTCTGAGGATAAAGTCACACCCCCGCAAGAGATTCCCTTAACATAGTTCCTTGCCCGATCTGTTTAGTTTTCCAAGCAAGGAGCTTACCTGCCCCTTCTCCATACTCAAAGTGGGCGATTTTACTGGCTTCCCACCTACGCATGAGCCTGGTATGTAAGAGATTTCCTAACTGGTCCTTTAAATTATTAATATCATTTTGCCGAGCTTGCAGGGTTTCGGAAGAAACCTGGGAGTTCAGGTCTATTTCTGCAGCCTTCAGCTTGGTTTCGATCTGTGAAATCTCCTCTTTATATTTTTTATTTCTATAAATTGACCTGCTTGTAATTTGCCCCCGCCAAAAGCTTTAAGGGAGTCCCAAACAACTGAAATCAAAGCTGAGTCTAAATTAATCCTCAAAAAGCTTTCAGTTTCCTGCAATAAGAACCCAATCTCCTGATCTTCCAAAAGCAAGGCTCGATCGAAGGACCATGACCTGTTGAAATTGGGGAATGGAAACTCTAGTCTCATCAGAATACCAGAATGGTCTGAAAGATGAGGGGCCAAATATACAATATCCTTTACTCTGCTCTTTAAAGAATGACTAACCAAAATGTAATCAATTCTAGATTGGTGGTGATATTTATAATTCCTGTATGAGACTCCTAACTGCTGTCCTGCTCTTTCCCTCCAGATGTCAAAGAAGGCGTACTGCTTCATTGCTACCAAAAGGAAATCCCGTGATTTACAAGGAGCCTTAGCTCTGTTATTCGGTGATTTATCTAGTAGGGGGTTCAGGACAATATTAAAATCGCCTGCTAGGATAACAGGGTCAGGGAAATCTAGCAAATGAGAAAAGATAGACTTCAAAAAGAAGGATCATCTTGGTTGGGCCCATAATAGCCCACAACTGTGAGCAAGATCCCCATGATAACTGCTTTCACAATGACCCACCTGCCACCTGGGTCAACAAGCTGTGCCAGAATACGAGCATTAACTGATTTTTTAAACAGAATCAAGACCCCTCTTATATTTGCAGTTTGGCTAGTACAAACATAAAAGCCGACCCACCTTCTATTCTTAAGAAGACTATCTGTTTCTTCTTTGAGTAAATGTGTTTCCTGGAGGATAATGACCTGCGCGGGAGAATCCGCCAAGTACTGCATAACCTTATCTCTTCTGGGTCTTACGCGCAGTCCATTAACGTTCCAGGACAGAAATCGTACCGAACTCATGGCGGATCCTCCCAGCTCCAAGTCTCCATACGGGATAATTGAAAGAACCAATACCAGCACCAGCACCAGAAAGACTCAGTATTTTTAACTCTAATCCTTGAGGTTGGCAAACTTACAAAAAGGTGAATGAGAAACCTTTTTTGAATTTTAACCCACTTCCCACCCCAGCACCCGTGCCCATGCAACCCCACCCCCACCCCTGGAGAACCCTTACCCCAATTATCTGGACAGAGGGTCCAGAAATTGCATCCCGGAACCACCCGCCCCACCTACTAATAACGAAAGAGAAAGCCCTACGTGGAAATCTATATGTGTGAATACTAAATGATTGTGATACTTAACTTTTCTTTTTAACTGTCTATATATCTTTTGTACTTTTTATTTCTTTTTCCTTCTATTATTCAGCCTTCTCTTTAGTGTCAAACTTAAAGCTAGCACACTCCATGCAGCATACATCTATTTAGATTGCTAATCCTTATTCCCAAACCAGGTCGAGTTCTTAGGGGCCCCCCTTACTGATCAAATCAAGCAGCTCGTCCGCCTCCTGAACTGATCTCAAATTATGCATCCTATTATTATGCATTACTTTCAGGAAGGCGGGGAACTTCAACTGGGCCACAGCACCATGTTTCCTAAACTCTTCTAACTTCCTTCCCAACTCCCACTGTCTATCCAATGTGATCCTGGAAAGGTCGGAGCGTATTTCAAAAGAGAACTCCTTAGCCTTCAATGTTTTCGTTTTTAATGCTAAATTTAGAATCTTCTCTTTTAGTGCAAATGTAAGAAAGTTAACTAAGATCTTCCTAGGCTTGGACCTATTAGGATTCCTACGAAAGGGGTCCCTGTGAATCCTCTGTATATCCAAACTTAGTGACTCTTCTGAGTCTTCTAACTGGAGGGAGACCTTAAGTAGGGAAACAATATAGGATCTAAGATCTGAACCCTCACTCCCCTCTGGAATATTCAAAAGACGCAAGTTGTTCCTGCGGGCATTATTTTCCAACATTTCCATTCTTACACGAAGGTCTGCCCCCTCTTTCCTTAGTGACAAAATATCCGACTTTGCCGTCCCCAAATCTGCCTTTAGCTCTCCGACATTATTTTCTAAGGCAACCGTCCTTGAGTTCAGCAAGTCCACCTTTTTCTCCAAAGACTCGCAAAAACTTCTGATCTCTGCTTGATTGCTCGCCGACACCGCGAAACCCTTCTTTATGTCTTCAGACAATGTTCCAAAAAGAGCTTCCAGAGCTGAGGGTGGAGGCAGAAGTATAGAGGTCGAGCCAGAACCAGAGCCAGAGTCAGTAACCTCCCGTTCCTCACCCATATCGTTGTTTGATTCTGCTAATGATTGAAGTTGGGATTGGAATTGGGGCAGGGTCTGAAGTTGGGATTGAGAGTGCCCTAGTGGGGTGCTGGCAGAATTAGTAATAACAGAGTTAGTAATAGCAGAGGTGATAGGGCTAGCTTCTAGCACCGTGCAATCAAGGGTAATATTCGAGTTTCCCTGCGAGTTGATTGGAAACTCCATGGTTTTACTAATTTTACTAGTTGCTGCAGCCAGTGATAATATGGCAGATGCTGGAGAGTTTTGGGTGACTGTGATCCCTCTAAGGGCTTCGCTTTGTACACCAATACCCAAAACCTCTGGTTGAACCCTAAAATACGAGCGAAGTGAGGGGGTAACCTTAACTGGTTCACTAGCCGGTAACTTTTTAAGTCTCCTGGACTTTATGGATCTATCTTTAACAAAATAGGTCTGGAAGGCCGAACTACTAGGTGGAGGTGAGAGTGAAGAAGGCGCACTTGGCAACGATGATACAAAAATATCGGTAGAGACTTCAGGCGCCTTTAAGGGAGCCTTATTGGCGTTGTTAATATCAGTTTTACGTGGATCTTCAGGGGCTTTATTGGTGGTATTTACATCCTTGATAGAGTTAGAGTGAATCTCAAAACCCGCTTTTTTATGCCTCTTGCCTCCCCTTTTAATTATTGACGCTGATTGTAGCCCTTGTGACCGGGGGGGGCAAACCTCTTGGGGCACTCGATTTTCAAAGACTGAGACCTGCTGTGGCCTCCGACCACCAGTGCCCCCCTCGATCCACCCTGTACCTGTTCTCGGCAAAGAGACCGAAGCCTCACCAGTACCTTCCTGCCGGATTTTCTCACTCCTCCGATCACCTGCCTGGAAGAATCCGCTGACGCTGCCACTCTTCACCCGGAGGTGGCCGAGAGCAGCCGCTCTGCGGCCCTGCCGGAGCTCCAGGGCGGCCTCAGACCAACGAGGCGGAAAAAAGAGGCGTCCTCCCGCCTCACCACAACACATCCCCCGCTGCAACACCGCATGGAGCAGCGGAACACGGGCTCAAAAAGACTCCGAACCCGGACGAGCCCGGGAAAATCAACCTAATACCATCCGGCAAATCGTTAGTTAAGCTTGAGCCAGCAGGTAAGCCGACGGTGGGCGCAGGAGCTCCGGGAGCGAGCGACCGCTCAGCATGCAGCCGCCATGTTCTCCCCCCCAGCTATCTCATAAGTACCCAGTAGGAGGAGGTTGTTTTTTGGAACATCAGCTTGTGAGTAGGCCAGCCGGGAAGAAGGAGGTCTCCTTTTGGTATCAAGCCCTAATTGAAGCTGTAGATGGGGAATTCAATTTGGCTACAGAACTGTGGGGCGACTCCTTACCTGCTTATAACTGCAATGACCTTTGGCAGAACTCTTGTAAGATTTTGTATGAGGCAGTTAAACTAGCTTGGCCGAAGAGGAACCACCTTTTTACCATCCATAGGGCTTATTTCTCTCCCCAAAAACTTTCTAAATTTACTAAGGGGTCACCAGTCTGCTGTAAGAAATGTGGACTGGCTCTAGCTTCAGATATCCATATGTTTAAAGACTGCCCTGCCATGGTTTCATTCTGGGCCAGTGTTGAAAATTACTTGGCCAACATCTTGGGTTACCCTCTGCACATTGACCTCTCTTTGATCATCTTTGGCTTTACATATCAAGTTTCCGGTCCATCCAGATTGCTGCTTTTTTATGCTATTTTGTTGGCTAGAAGACAAATCTGTAAAAGATGGACCGAATCCATGCCTCCTTCCTTTGCGGACTGGCTTTCCTCAGTGTTTGAGGTTTCCAAGTTGGATCTGGCTAGAACCTGCAGCAAGAAGAGGACAGCTTTCTGGGATTTACTGCGAGTGGGTTTGGGCTCAGTGGACAGTGATTAGGGTTTTTTGTTTTTTTTCCCCGTGTCCTATGATTATGCTGCCTCAATGCTCTCTTGGTTAAGTCGGGTCACTTCCGGTTCCCTTCGGGAAGTGTCTGGATGATTGCCATCTTGCTTCTTGGAGCTATGTAGAAGAGTTATCTCACCCGGTATTCACTGGCACCCATGCACGTTTGATATTAGTAGGTGGGTCCTTTCTTTAACTCCCTACTTTTTCTCTGGGTGCGAAGTGTAGTGAGGTTGGCGGTGAATGAGGACAAAAAAAAAAAAACACAACTAACTTGGAGCCAACCAGAAGCCCAGTGACATATGAATTTGATAAAATGGAGAGCAGCAATACAGACACTAGCCAGGCCAATAGTCCTTGTTCATACTAACACAAAAATGATCCATTAAATCCTGAACCAGTATAAAATACGATTAAGCTTTTTTAAAGAGTATTTTATGAGAGAACTCTATACATTATATGCTGTAGATAGAAATGTTCTTACTCACAGCTCCATGTAAATGTAAATGAACTGTGGGTTGCCAAAGTTTCAGCTTCCAGAGGGGCTGTGAGTTAAATCAAGAACTGGTGGACAGCTTCTTTGGAAGGTGTGGTACTATCGAGAAGGACCTATTCTCAACAGTGGGCAACAGGATATATCATTACTTTCAGATGCTAATGGAGGATGAGGCTATGATTGCCTTTTTGATCATTCTAGGATATGTGCGTGCTGTTTTCATTTAACATTGATGATTGTTCAAGTGGTTTGCGAGATGAGGGTAGCAGAAGTGATTATGATTCATACCACACCCATTGAAGTCATCGTCCCGGTAGCTATGTTAGTGGTTGTCAAGATGCTCTCCAAAAAAAGGCTCAGCTTTGAACACCACCCTATGGGTTCAGTGATCATAGCACCATTGCTCTTCCTGTTTTTACATTTGAAGCCCCATGTTGGAACCTCACATGCATGAATATTCTCATGGAAGCAAGAAGCTGACAACTAGATATGCTGTGCCATGAACTCGAACACTCTTGGAATGCCATGTGATTAGCCTCACTGTCAAATGGAAACTCTGCTGCTCTATATCCTGAGTGTGGAATACAGTAGTAAAATACATATATATATAAGATAAATGGTAGATAGCATGCCTCCAAGTCTATCTTTACATAGTGTTAAAAAGATTGCTGCTCCAAATTGTGAAACTGACAAATATTGACATGTATTCTAACTTTCCACATATATATCCTTGACCATTCAACTTCCCCTCACCAACAGTACTTTACATATAAATCCTTCTCAGAAAAACACTGCATCAATATCTTCTCTCACTACCCCTCAGAAACAAAACATAACACATACACCAGCACATCAAAGTCTCTCACATACACAATTTCATACTACATTCCATCAAAATTTAGAACCATACGACCACTCCCACCCTCCTGACTACACAAAGAATACGCATCCTAAACCATCTTTCCCCCCAAATTTTCTTTCTTCACCAACACCTAACACAAATAAGCCAACACAACAACTCTCATTCAACCGCCTCTCATCGATTGCACAATTTAGAGCGTTCGAATTTAACCCACATGCTCCACCACCACCCCTAACCCATACACCTTTCACCCTACATAGATGCAAACAACATAAACAACATGTCATTCTTCACAACTTCGCATCTCCATGTGTATTACACAACAAGGCTACCATACAAAATCAACACAGCTCACCAACTTACTCTCAACCACCATCTCCACCACCTACACAAGCAGACCCGTCAAAATGCCTTCTAAGCCTGCTGGATGAGGAATCCGATATAGAAAAACAACACTATTCCAATACTCATACAGCTAATAGCAGCACTAATGACACACCTGCTACAAGTTTAAAAAATACTGCTCACTCTTCTACAAAACAATGTCACACCACCACCAAAACACAATCTTGAAACTTCCTACTAACTTCCTACTAATAAATGCTTGATCACTCTCTAAAAACAAGCACCACATCTACAACATACTCGCTGAAACACAGCCTGACTTACTCTTCATAACTGAATCATGGTTGGGAGATGACATGGCCCCAGTATTGCATGAAGCCATTCCTCCAGGCTATCAAATTATCATAGAAAATGATATAGGCAAAAGGGGAGGTGGACTAGCGCTTATATTCAAGCAAACAATAAATCTCACCCAAACTGACAATGTTTCCATACAAGGTTGTCAGACCCTCATCACCAGATGCAACCCTACACCAACTTCCTCCTGTAATGCCCTCCTTCTTTACAGACCACCATCTAGCAATGCAACATTCCCAGACACAGGTCTAGACATAGTTTCAAATCTTATAACACTACACTCCAATCTATGCTTTCTTGGTGACCTAAACATTTGGTTTGACAAACCCAATAGATCCCCACACACATCACTGGACACATCCTAGATTTTTGAGAATCCAGAAGTAGTTACCTTTCAAAGGATTACTCCTGTCACATGGTCAGGCCACTATTTGCTAGCTTTCCAACATAAAACACCACAAAGCAACACACCTAAGACCACCTTACATGCACCCACCCACCTATCTACCTTGTACCACACTGAATTTTGACTGCTTAGAAATACAACTAACATCCAACACAGATCTAGACACAATACATTCTGCTCAAAGACTTTATGAGTGGCTACAGGAGGAGGATTTGATATCTTAAGAACAACAAAACAGGACAAAAGAAAACAAGCACCTTGAAGAAATACAGAACATGGGGGCACATGCATCAAGTATTTTTGTCTTCGCAAACGGGCCAATGCGCAAAAAATGCTTTTTAGATGCAGCAACCCCTATTTTGTGGTTCGGTAACCTGTTACTGAATCGCAAAATGGGTTTGAGATTCGCTATTAGGAAGGGGCAAGTTTAGGGCGTCCCTTCCTAATACCGAATCGCATCGGTATGCATGAATGTTTTGTGACCGAAATGCGGTTGCAAAACATTCGTATTTTACCACCTATTTCAAGTAGGTGGTAACCCATTCGCATATGGGAAGGGGTCCCCAAGGGACCCCTTCCCCTTTGAATGTTTGTAAAGCATTTTTTTTAGAGCAGGCAGGGGTCCCACGGACCACTGCCTGGTCTTAAAAAATGAAAGGAAAACTTTTCATTTTTATTTTTGTAATGTATCCCGTTTTCCTTTAAGGAAAATGGGCTGCTTTACCAAAAAAAAGATTGCTTTATTTAACAGCAATCACGGACATGGTGGTCTGCTGACCCCAGCAGGCCACCATCCCTGTGATTTTTGCGATTCCTAGGGGGTCGCAAATTGCGACCTACCTCATTAATATTCATGAGGTTGGTCATTTGCGATCCCCTAGGAATTGCAGAAAGTGTTCAGCACACTTTCATGCATGCCGTTTTGTGATTTCCTAATTGCGAACCGCAATGATTCGCAATTAGGGAATCGCAAAATGGTGTGTTGATGCATCTGG
Source organism: Calotriton arnoldi (assembly GCA_963921515.1). Lineage (NCBI taxonomy): Eukaryota > Metazoa > Chordata > Amphibia > Caudata > Salamandridae > Calotriton > Calotriton arnoldi. Next base: position 2,165,080 of record CAWUFW010002264.1, read on the forward strand.
CCCATAAAGAGATAAAACAACAAATTAGAAAGCTGCAACTCTCCTGCCTCAAAACAAACAGCAATCAAGAAAAACTTCTCATATGAAACTTAACAGAATATACAAGTCAACAATCAAAAAAGCTAAAAAAAAAAAAGTCAAAATGCTAATTGTGCAGATAAAGAATTTGATGCGCAGAAAGAACTCATCCCATTACTCAAGAATTCACTGACAAACTGGTAAATCATCACACAACCAAAGCAGACATGTTGGATTCCTATTAAAAAACAAAGGAAAACCACTAGCACCAACCCATTTGAAAAATCCCCTCCAAGAGTAGGCTAATCCAGCCTCTGCATTCCTTCCAGCAATTATCACAAAGTGAATTTATGGATCTGGTCAAAGCAAGAAGGCCTGCCTGCTGCCCTTCTGACCCTTGTCCACCACAAATCTTCCAAAACATTCTTTTAACTACCCCCGCTGCCAAAACAGTAAGAAGAATCATCAATAATTCTTTAACTACCAGAATCTTTCCTGAAGACCTAAAAAGGCATACATATGCCCATTATTAAAGAGAACGAGCCTGGACCCGCATGACCCCAACAGCTACAGGCCAATTACAAATGGGGCTTTCCTGGGCAAACTGAGCTTAATTCGCCCAGATGTCACACAGTTCAGTGAAGACTACTCCATAATTTCAAGACTACCAAATACGATTCTGCAAGGAAGAGGCACAGAATCTGCCCTCATCGCCATCTAGGATGACCTTAAGAAACACAGTAGATTGGAATGGGGTTGCTGCACTACTTTTCCTGGACCTCTCAGCTGGCTTCGACACAGTTGACCATGACGCTCTAATGCAAAGACTCTACAAAGCCGGTATAGAGGGGATTGCTCTCGACTGGATCACATCCTACCTTCAAAACAGAACAAATGTCATCTATATTCCCCCTTTGTCATCCAAACTGTACTTCACAAAAGCAGGGAGGGGTTCCTCAAGGCTTTATCATCTCATCCATGCTTTTCAACATCTACATGAAGTCATTACCGGCAATGATCAATGAATTTCAGCTCACATGCTATAACTATGCTGATGACACTCAAATAATCCTTAAACTGGAAAACCCCAAAGACATTGGAAATTCCAAAATCTTCAGTTACCTCAGAGCCGTCGATCAGTGGATGACATGGAGCCATCTGAAATTTAATGCTTCCAAAACTGAAATACCCACATGTGGCAATTGGAAAAATTATGACCCTCTCTGCACCTGGCCCGACGATTTGGGACTGCCTCCTAAAGTACCTACGTAAGTAAGAAATCTTGGAATTTCCATGGACTCCAAGTTTTCAATGAATGCCCAAGTGGACAAATTAGCAAGATCAAACTTCATTATTATGAAAACTCTGTGATGCATCTTTCCCCAGCTTCTATCTCTCTCATACTGTCAAAACTGGATTCTGCCAATTGCCTCTACCACAGATGATCTTTATCAACTATGAAAAGACTACACCAGATCCAAAACTCTGCTGCCAGACCACTCCTACATATAAAGCTACAAGCCCACATAAAATAACCGGGTATTTGTAAAGCGCAAACTAATCACCTGTAAGGGTCTCAAGGCGCTGGGGCCATTGGGGAAGATTAAGTGAGCTATTGCCCAGAGTCACATGATGCTGAGCTGATCTGCCTCTGGTGCTGGGGATCGAACCGTAAGCCCTGTGCACCGGAGTCAGCCGCCCTGGCAGCTGCGCCACACCTCTCCCCTGCCTTGAGAGTCCTACATTGGTTACTGTTTGCCAGAAGATCCATCTTCCAGCTGCTTTGTATCACCCACAAAGCAATACATGAAACAGGACGACTTTTCATCAGGAATAAAATCACCAAATACATTCAAAGGAACCTACGCTCCAGATTGGCACCTCGCCTCAAAATCCCACTATACAAGAAAAAATTCACAGGTGGTACATCTTTCTCTGGTCAAGCAGCGAGACTACGGAATTCCTTTCCCCCAAAAATAAGATCCACGGATAACTATCTTATCTTCAGAGGACTACTCAAGCATTGGCTGATTCCTACATAACCACCATACTCAAACACTAATGTACAGCATATCCCTATGTATATAAACATTTATAATTTTATTATATGTATGTATCTAATTATGAGTATTTCTTTGTTCAAAGATGTATAATAATAATGGTTTTTAAAATATATAGATATCCTTAGGTCTATTTAACAAATGTACATATTACCTATGGTTAAATATTATATATAATATTCTATGCTTAGCATGTATATAGGTCACTGCATAGTTTCCAAACGTTATTCAAATAGATGCTTATGGGTCTCTGTTTTATTTATCTATCACAATCACTGTTCCCTGGAAGCTGCGTGCGTGGGCGCGCGCGCACCTATTACACTCCGAGAACGCAGTGTCTTCTATGGAGTGTGCACCCACACAGCACATCCCCTGAGAGACAGGTGTTCATGTTAATCGCAGCGCCCTGTCGAAGCATGACGGGCGCTGCAATCAACATGAATACTTTAAAAAAAAAAGCAGACAATCTACCCCAGCCGATGTCTATGAAGAAACGGCACGCAGTAAGACTATAGGCACGACGTGTGCTTTCACAATCACTAACATATATTAGTGCTTGTGAAAGCACATGTCGTGCTTTTAGGCTTGCTGCATGCCTTTTGTTTATAGAGCGCGGCTGCAGGCAGATTGTGTGCCTTTGAAAGTTTTCATCTTAAATGCAGCCCGTGTATTAGTATGTCGAGTGCTGCAATTAACATGAAAACTTTAAAAAGACACGCAACCTGCCGCGCTCTATTAACAAAAGGCATGCAGCAAGCCTAAAAAGCACGACGTGTGCTTTCACAGTCACTTATATATGTTAGTAACAGTGAAAGCGCACAACGTGCTTCTGGACTTGCTGAGTGCCCTTTCTTAATAGAGCGTGGCTGCGGGCAGATTGTGTGCATTTTTTTTAAAGTATTCATGTTAATTGCAGCGCCTGTCATGCCTATACACTGCGCTGCAATTAACATGTGTACTTTCAAAAATGCACACAATCTGCCAGCAGCCACGCTCTATTTACAAAAGGCATGCAGAAAGCCCAGGGCTTTAAGTGGTCTGGGTCCTGCCAGTGCTCAGCACCTGCAGTTCCTAAAAGCAGGTGCTGAGCTGGCTCCCTATCAGGCTCTTCATTTTTGCCCTCACCCTCAGGGCAAATCTTAAATCGGCAGCAGTGCAACTGCTCAAAGCCTTTGGTGTAACTTCAAAGAGACTTGCTATAGTTCTTTTACAGTCTCATCATTTCAGAACTGAAGCATCTTCAATATTAGATTCAACAAAGCCGTAGTTGTTGCTTATTTGTCTTAAGCAACTAACAACCATTGACAAAGCCAATAGTCCTGGCTTGTTGTAGGTATAATGTTACTTGTTGTATTAAATATTGCAAAAACGATTGCAGAATCACAAAACAAAGTGTATCTGAGCTCCAACAGCCTTGTATTGAACCTCAGGAGGACAGTTTCGCTAGACCAAGGTAAGTCTGCAGTTTTTGTTATACTCACAGATTCTTCTGATGACTGTCTCTGTATTGGACTTTAATCTTTACATGTCCACCTGAGATTCCTGTTCTGTACGCCTGCGGGGGAAAGGGGTGCCTCTGGGGACCTCGTGACAAATGTTGCCAAAAGCACTGGAAGTCTCATCCGGAGTAGCATGCTTAGTTTAGAGCTGTTGCACCCAGTGTTTCTTGGACAGTTATGGGGCTATTTATTTTATTTATTTATTTATTTTGTAATGCGCATGAATCATCCCCGAAGGGATATCCTGGCTATTTCCTGAAATAATTCTCCAGAAGAGTGAACATATTGGAAGCAGTTGAAACCGACGACAATCCCACAAAAAAGGTACAGGAAATATCAGTATTAGATTTTTTTTCAGCTGAAGTAAAGGTAATTTTTTTTTTTGTTTGGTAGGCCACCACCATCTCCAAGTCATGCTTTACATAGACTAAGGAATGGTGCATTAAAAGAGTTATTGGTACAGAAATCAGTAACTCATTTGAGAAGGGACTGGTTGAGATTTAAAGTAAAAAAGAATGGTGAATAAACAAAAGGTACTCCAGTCAAGCATTAGGACATTGCTCTCCATTTTGGGTGTTGTGATGTCTGTCTTTCCCCCAGCAACACATACACACAAATCTACCAGGAGGGACTGCCTCCCTATGATAAGATATCTGCACCATCGCACTCCTTGCCTCAGGTCCCCTTTGTATGTTTGTATCCCTTAGAGCGTACCTGTTCTTTCTGCATTCCGTTATAAGGGATAGGAGTCAATGGGAGGTGGTGACTAAGCTGATGGTGGGTGAATTGTCTATAAAAGCTTACTGTCTCGGTGCCCAATGTAGCTGTCATAAGGGCAACTGGTGGAAAGGCACCAGCATAGAGGGGTAACAGTGGCTCTTTGCACGCACGTTATGCTGTTCAATCAGGTTAGCAGTGCTTGCAGTGGAGCACATGTCTAAATGTAGGATTAATATGTGAAACCCCACATAACTGGGAACTTTAACATAAGTGTTTTCAAATAAATGCCGAATTTCATGATGGAGACACAAGTCCAAAAATTGGCAGGTTCATGCTTTGGCATTTTAAGATCCCCAAGGAAATTCTTGCAGATGCTACCTTTCCCTACTAGAAGGCTAGTTGTGCAGAGTTTTATATAAAAAAATATATATATTTCTAAATCCTTCCCTCTTCTATCCCCTCCACTATCCTTTTCAATCCAAATAACAGACTAACATATCCACCGCTCAAATTACTTTCATATTTCACTTTACTAATTCAACACTAATCCTTTATGGGTTCCAGAGTAGCATGCTACTCGCTGAAAAAGTGCTTCAACACCCCATCAGGGGTAGCAAGCGCTATATAAATGCAATTACAATACAATACAATATATCTGGATGCAATGACAGAGGCAGCACAATAACAATTGCGTGGCACACTATGCTAAGCACAGATTTTTAGCTCAAATGTTTTTAAGCCACACCCTTAATTACATCAGTCAAGCCCCTTTGAGAGACTCCCCCAGTTTTTTCATCTCACTTAAAGCCCTGAACAAACCTAAAAGCACCATGTGTGCTTTCAGAATAACTAACATATATCAGTGATTCTAAAAGCACACGTGGTGGACTTCTATGCACATTCCTCCCCCTGCGTATCCAGGAAACCATCTACAGAACTGATAAATAAACTAATGATTATCAGTTCTGAAGAGTGGAGTGACCCCCCCCCCCGTAGAGTCAGCTCTGTTTTGCCCTGCTTACCTTGAATAATTGTTAAACAGATTGTTGCAAATAGCATTTTCTTTTAATTTATTTTAAATCTGGGTAATATGTGAGAGTCTGTTACAGACATTTTATGACAAATGTGTTTTTGTTTCATGCAACATCCATAAAAAAAAATTCTTTTAGATCCAAACAGGATCTCAGATATGAGAAATGGGAGGCTGTCACAGTGATTATTTGCAGTAGTATTAGTGAGCTTCTACTATATTACAATATTGGAAAAATACATCACTATCCCTGAATATTAACTATAAACACATTTAGAATTTGAACCCGTGTGTCTGTGCACTGTTTGTGATCTGGCCAAAGAGGACACGAGAGAGCTGAAACTGAATCATTAATTCAAAAGTGATCCGCACAACGGCCCCCTAAATACGTTTGGCCTAGGGCCCTTAAAATCCTTAAGATATCCCTCAGCCGCTGCTGTGTAGTTAGTTACTGGTGCTATGGAATGAGGCAAGTTGCCCTGGTTTCCTAATATATATTAGTGTAACTTTGTCATGGTTGCAGATGCTTTGCACTGCACCTGTTCATTTCCAACATGACACAACCAGTGTATGCCAGTCACCAACACGAAGGCCTTACCCAGGGCCGGACTGGCCGTAGCAGGCATCAGGCGTTTGCCCGGGAGACTGGAAGGGTGGGGGCCAGTTTAGGAGCAGTGGCGGCCGGTTTTGTTACTGGGCGGCAGTTTTGCAGCGATGCTCCAATGTCGGCCCCAGTAATAAAAGCAGCAGTGCTGGGGACTGGTTTTGTTCAGCAGTAGTGCTTGACACTTGCCCCCCGTTCCGAAAAAATTGCCAGGGCTGCTTTGGGTTCCCAGTCCGGCCCTGAAATACAACTTTCAATCTCGATATATTATCTTACTTGTACATTTATACACTATGTACTTATGTATCTATGTATTTATTACTTTACTCCTACTGTACAAGAAAAGAAAAAAAAACTTTGACTCTTTCCAATGCATTTCTCTGTCTCACCGTATACCTATCTTAATTTATCCTCTACTTTCTGACTCATCCCAAACCTCCTTCTACCAATACGACCTCCCAAACAACCCTTTCTAAATTGTTCCCTCATGTGTCCCTCATTTGACTCATTCAAGGTCTCATTTTACTACTATAATCTCCCTAATCCATTTCTAGAGACTCTTCCCACCTCCATCTCTCCTTTTAATTATCCCAAACCTCATCTCAGTACTGTTATCTCTCAAATACCACTTTCTAGACTCTTCCCTCTTCCATCCCTCCATTATCCTATTCAATTAACAGACTTGCATGTCCACCGCTCAAATTAACTCATATTTCCATATACTAATACACCACTAATCCTTTTTGGGCTCCAGAGCAGCGTGCTACTCGCCAAAAAAGTGCTTTAATGTCTCATCAGTGGTAGTAAGAGCTATATAAATACAAATACAGTACAATACAAGGTGCTCATGGTGTCTACCCATGGGCACTAAGTGCCATGATATACCAGAGCAATCGACCAAAAGGCTAGTCAGTGTCATGTTGGCCCTCAGGTTTCTCCCACACAGATCAGTCAATGCCATAATGTGCCCCAGTTGCCCTATTAGGCCAGTTAGTGCTAGCATTTGTCCCAGATGTCTGTACACTGAGTCATTCATCCAAAGCCATGAATTGCACCAGGAATCCACCCACTGACTTGTCAATGCCATTACATACACCATATGCATCCCATCCCCCAACGCCAGCCCGATCAAGTACTGAGGTGTCTTCTCATAGACCTATTAAACCATTACGTTACCCAGATTTCCTCTCCAAAGGCCAGTCAACGTCATGGGGCTCCCCTTGGGTTCCCCCATGGTTCAGTCAACAGTATGAAGTGCACCAGATGCCCCCCATAAGTCAGTTAATGTCATGATGTGCAGCAGGTATATTCTATAGGCCAGTGGATTACACCATGTGCCAAAGGGGTCTCCTCATATGGCCATAAATGCCATCTTGTGACCCAGATGTTCCCTGCAGAAACTCCAATGTTTAAGCTTTGTGGAAAGCAAGAGAGTATAGTATTGATGTGAGCTTGACTTTGCTTCCACGGCTCTGAACAATGTAACTCTGAAAGATGTCTTTGAAAAATCTCTGAATTGGGGCAAGCATCAAGGCTTCCCTCAGCAAATTGTATGCAGTACATATGCAGCAAATAGCCAGCACAGCAATTCAGTTAAGAGAAAGGGGTCAGGTGTATTAAGCCATTTTGTATTCGCAAACCCTACTATTTGCAAACTCACTGGGTTTGCAACCGTAAAAGGGCTATTTATAATTTACTAAAAACGCTTACAAAAAACGTTTGCCGTTTTGGAATGAAATCACGAGGATAGTGATTTGCTGTCCCTTGCAGCTTACTATCCCCGTGACTGCAGCCAGTCACAGATAGTCACGAATTGTGACCTGCCTAATGAATATTAATTAGGCAGGCCGTTTTTTAACCCATCCCCCTGTTCTGCCGCTATTTCTTTATTTTGTTAACTCACCTATTATTACATGGGTTGGTTTGTAAAATACAATTTCATTCGGAAAAAGTCAGTGCTTAATTTGCAACCACTTTTTGCAAATGAAATAATAATACATCTGGCCCAAAAGAACTTACAAGTTCCAACCAAATTAGACAAAATAGAGATGTTTAATGAGAAAAAATGCCACAATAATAATTTTTTTTATCTCAAATGTGGTGGCGAAAACAGTACTATTGCAAACAATGCTAAAGTAAATATCCAACGCTGGGTTATAGGGTGTAGACCAAGATCTAGTCCACATTTGCTGACAACTTACGATTGACTGTTACTGGGTAAAAATATGTGATTCATCTCCAATGGACTGTGACCAAGTGAATGTTGGTGGTTCTTCTTGGTCAAAAAATTCAAGGGGCATATTATCAAGGGCCGGCGATAAATATCGCAAAGCGCGCTTAGCGCTTGCATATTTATCGCCGGCTATCTCTGTAATTTATCGCCCGGTTAGCGCGTTATTAACAACGCGCATCGCCGAGGCGATAAAAATTTCAGAGATAGCGTGGATATCGCCGTTTTCCATGGTGGAAAACGGCGATATCCTAGATGATAGGGCCTGTGGTCTTAGCCACAGAATCCACCCCCATGTTAAGTATGCCTTAGTCAGGAATTTAACAGACGTTAAATTCCTGCGTTAAAGCATACTTAACGCGATTAAAATAATCGCTTCCCCGCATTGTAAATATCGCGAAGCTGCCTTCGCGATATTTACCCATGTTGTTTCCACAGACACGCCTACTTTGCATCTCATTATCGATGCGAAGTCAGGCATGCTGGAAACGGGAGCAAAATCAGCAAAACACGCGATAGCGTGTCTTTGCTGATAAGGCGATATAATTATCGCCGCTTTTCGGCCGAAAACGGCCGCAAAAGCGGCGATAATTGCTTATCGCCGCCTTGTTAATATGCCCCTAGCTTTTAAATCTTTAGCCCAGTATGGCTGTTTAAGGTCAAACGTGTTCTGAGCAGTGCTGTGTAGCCTTAAAGTAAACCCCAAAAAGCTCTCAGTGGGACTACACTGCCTTAATTTGAAGGGTATAAATTCCTTTGGAAAGGTCCTAGTGTCTCTAGCATTTAGAAAAAGTACATTTCTTTTCTTGAATCCGATACACTTCATTTAGTACTGGATGTCCAACCACTGGTTCAAGGAGGAGGGCATAATCACAATTCTAGTCCAGTTCCAGAGCAAAATGTTCTTTTACAACTTGTAACTGAGATTTTTCTGCATTTGCACTAGGTACCTTTGTCAAAAGCATTTTCTGGTCTCACCGGACACAGAAGAGATTAGCCACAACTGACAGGAGAAATGGCTGTTTGTAACTGTTCCACTTATTTTCTTCCAGGCAGACCCTAGCCTTCTCTGTTCTATCACTCAACAGTCATAGGACAGAAGTTCAAAAGGAACCAGGTGGCGTCACTGGCAGGACCTGAGCTCGTGTACTGTTGGGGGACATTAAGAGGCTGGTGTCAATCTTGAATGAATGGCTATGATGTTGTTGGGAATCCGACTCCCTCTGCTCCTTTTCTGTCAAGGGGTAGAAGGCTCACACTTGGAGAGGGTGAGGGGAAAGGACGAAATAGAGGCATAGCGAGAGAGGGACACAGAGGTGCCGCTTGTCTATTTCTTTCCATCCGCAACAATACCACCAGACTCACCAAAGATGAGAATCTTGCTTACAGATAAATATACAATTAGCCCCTGAGTAAATAAATAGAAGTGACCAAGCCAACAATTTAGCATTGAGATTTTCTTACCAAAGTGTGTTGTGTTGTTTTAAGCCATGCACCGACCAGGATAAGGGTGTGAAACCACAACGCGCCTGGAGAGCCAGTATTTTCAAAATTAAGCAAAACAAGAAGAGCCCTTCCTAATTTCACTAACTCAAGGTAACTTAAAAAGAGAAAAAAACAAAAAAAGTGAGGGAATCTTACAGCACTGAGCTGGACGATTCTAAAAACCATACAACACAATGGATGGTTCCCATGTAGCTTCTATGTGTTTACATTGGACTTAAATAAACACACGGCCTAGATCACCATGAAAATCATTGGTCTAACACAGGAGCAAGTGCACCAAGGAGTTAGTGGTCTCTTCTTAAGTTTAGCTTCCATTGTCTTCAGTTTTCCACCGGTTCTCGTAATATTATTAAAATGGCAGCAGTGAAGAGGAGAGTTGAATATCCTAACAAAAGGCAATGTGTCTAAACTATGATCCCTACTGTAAAATAAGATTACAAGCTGGAAGTATTACTGTGGTGCTCTCTAAACTGACACCCTGCTACCTAGAGGTGTTGAATTAATGCACAGGAGTGCTAGCGCCCAAAATGTGGGAGGGCAATTTGATGATCAGTGCCTACTCAAAGCACTTACAACAAAGGTCTCCTATTTCTGGCGTTCCTCCATCTTCAGGCCTACTGATCTTGGTCGCCGTTGTTGAATGGAGCTGTAATAAATTGCATTTCAGATATAATCATCAACTTTCAGTAATTTAATGTTCAGTCAATGATGAGAGGTTTAGAATTGTTTCAAAGCTTTATTTCTTATTATGAGATTTGTATTGTTTTTGTTGTTTTTATTCAGCTTAGTCAAATTACAGAAATATTGAGTAAAGGTTTTCGTTAGAAACAGCATAAAATAAACAGCGTGTTCCATAAAGGAAATAGTCCATGTCTTAGTCTAATAGACCTAACCTAAATAGGAACCCGTAAAGAGTTCCTTTGGAAAAGAGCAAGATTCTGGAGCTTCTAATTAGTCAACAAACTCCCCACTCAGCCGAGTTCCCCAACAAGTTGCAGTAGCAACCTGTTAAATAATCAAAAGAAATGTAATCACAGCAGTAGTATTGATCAACATAAGGAGAAAGTCTCCCAGCAAAAAGGTCAGAATTAAGGAAATCACCATCAGCAGTAGCTTACAGCAATCTAGGCAGGAATAAAGGATAATAATGTATAAAGCATCAAGGGTAAGGTGGCATGGAAAGGAAGAATAGCTAATACCTCACTAACTAGGAACACGTTTATATAAAAATATAAAATATTTGCAACATTCAGCACGGCTTCCTCCAAAGGAAACAGATCTTCTGATGGTCTGTCCTCTCTCCTCCCATTTCCCATGGTAAACATTCACCACAAGGAGCAGTTTATCTAAAAGTTTCTAAATTGTCTTGCACTAGATGCATGAGGGAAGGTTCTCATGAGAAACTTTGCAGGCCTTATCCTGTTAGCTGTTGTCAGTATCCAATTCTGTGGACAAAGGGCTAGTCTAAAGCAATAAAATATTTCTATCAGTAAGTCTTGATGAGACCATGCAAAACAATATCTTCAGTAAGTTTAACATTACTAGTCTCTACTCATTATAAACTATAATAAGGTACATTGTTTAGTGAAAGTATGAAAACATATGGTGCGAGCAAGCAAGAAATACATTTTTCTTAGAGCAGCACATTTTTCAGTGATGAACAATTTTGCAGTCAGATGATTAGTTCAACAGTCCTGAAAGGTATTTTTATTTAAATGTCAAGCAGGAGTCGAAGGACATTTTTAGGCCTACTCATTTAAGCACATTAAATATGAGAGCCTACTACTTATTTAATCTGCATGTTTTTTCCACTCATTCAAAGGCATCTTCTCCTACAATGTAAAGCTACATGATTTATTTATCACATTTCTTTTAAGAAGCATTTTCCATGGTTTTTCTTTTTTTCCTATGGTTAAGACAACGTTGAGCACATTTTCTAATGTCAGGCACATTTTCTTTATCATTAACCAAGGCCAATGATCATGGGAACTTTAGAGGTTAACAGTAGCAAATGTTCTATACTATAAAACAGACAGAACGGAGCACAGCATACGCTGAATAGGCCATGATGAGCCACAAGTAGTTTGTCTCATGGATTTTTAATGTTTCTTGATGGCTTTTAATCAAACTTGATTGCCTTATGTTCTTTAACAGTCACTTCAGAATTAGACAACACATGTTTTGTCGAAATGGACTTTATCAAAGCAATCCGTGGCAAATTTGCTGTTGAATCTTTATTAAAAAAACTGGTGTGATCTGTGAATTGTGACGACTAGATCCAAAGTGATAGTGGATGTCTAGCGGTACATCAGTTCCAGCCAAATTAAGGAAAATACTGAAACAACGTGTTGCAACAGAAAAGTTCCTTGCATGGTAGTAAACGTGAACCTCTGCCCTAATGCCCTAGCTGCGGTGATATCAGGATCTTGGTAACACATTTTTGGTCATGAGCACACACATATCATGAGTGTGCACCATGACCTAGGCCTGTCTCATGGATTGCAGTCTGGTTAGACCGGGAGGGGCACTCCACACGCTGCCCTCATAGTGGTGGAGGGCTACACTAACATCCTTACCAGGAGCTGACTAGCTGGTGTATGACACTGGCAGCATACCGTTTTTATAGTTAGTAATCAAATAATATGGCCAGGCCTTCTGACCTGTGTCATGGGAGAAGGGCCTACTAGCCCACTCAGAAAGCTTCACTGCTGTGCCCTCAGCACAACCTTGGTCTACATCAGAATAGATGTGGGGAGGCAGTGGGTGCATGTTTGAGTGCACTGCACTAGTGAGTACATAAGGCAGTGTGCTACATTACATGGAGACAGTACGTGCATGTTTGAATGTACTGCAATGGTATGTACATGAGCCAGTGCATGTGTGCTTTGATTCTGAAAGAGGTCACTGGTCAAAGAGGCCAGGAAACATCTACGGAAGGAAATGGGACTGATAATAAATAATAAAGAGTAGGGTTGGGGCCTTTGTAGCCATTTGATGCATATATAACTGAGGCTGACATCCACGTGCGATCCTCTTGTCACTCCCATTGCCTGTGTTTGGGGCTATCAGAGTCGGAGATAAGCCTGCTGGGATAGACTGTTCCCTAGAGGAAAAGCAAGACAGAGGAATCAGCACTTCAAAGTGGGCAACCCCAGAACATGAACTTCAAAGACAGAGACACTAAATCACATTTGTGTCTGGAAACAAATTTTAAAAAGGGGAAGGGGAACTTGAGACTCCCAAATTGTCAAACTGAAGTTGTATAGCAGCGTGGAAAAGCTCAGAACATGATCCTCCTGTTGTGACCAGGACTGGGGACTGAGGGTCTTCCATTTTCCCATGCTAGGTGAGGGGACATCAACCAGGAGGATCAAGAATACTCACCTTGAGCACCAGCTTCGACCTGACCCAATTCCAAGGGAACCTATGAAGAGGAGATCGCCTGGTGGGAGTGAGGTGCAGTGGGGATCCTGCAGAGTGGATCCTGGGAATGGAGTGTGAGATTTGGGTCAATTGGGACCGCTGTACTGATCGGGCTGTTTTCCTGTGTGCACCTTCGAACACATGGAGCTGTCTTTGTGCCCCCTTTGCCAGGTAGGGACCATGAAGAAGCACATGGGTCATCGCCCTTAGAGGCATGTTGTGTCAGGATAATGGCCGTCGCCATGTGCAGCGCCATCACCCGGAGCACTGTTGCCATGTTTGTGATGTTTACAACCCCCGTATGTCACGCGGGGACCACGGTGAAGAGTGAGGGCCTTCACTCTGGTCCAGCGTTATATCAAGAAGAGGGCCATCGTCCAGGGTAGCGCCATAACATAGAAGGGGTCATCGCCCTGTGTAAGCTGGTTTGACCCCCACATGTGAGGATGACCGTAACTTTGAACCAGCGTGCAACCGTGAAGAAGAATTGGGTTGTGACCTATAAATCTCCCCGAATCTGGAAGCAATGATGATCTGCCAGCGGATGCAGAGCGAGACTTCCCGCCTGACCGGAGGAGCACCATGGACATCTGCTGCCTCAACTGCAGTATCGTGACTTTTGCTCATAGCTGGTCAACAGACACAGGCCCGGGGGCTCCGAACCACCATTCCAGTTCCAGCAAGAGTGGGTAAGACTTACTACCGAGCCATGGGAGGAACTTCATCTGACTGTCGCTAAACAGCACGGGACATTTAAAGCCTTCATAGAACTTCTAAGACTTTAACTCACTAAAGGGCCTAGCTTGGATCATGCCACACGTAAATGGGTAATAACCACAATCTTTAGAAGGGGAAGTGGTACTCGATTGCTGATCAGGGTACCGTTAGAGTGCTTGCATTATGAAGACTGTGTATATTGTTTGTGGTGTGCCATATTGAAGTTTGTGTTAGTAGAGAAATACTCCTATTTTTCATAAAAACAGATATTGGACTGGACAATCATTTACTGGAGTTGCTGGATGTATTTGAGTTGTGAACTAGTGTATGCCCAACACCTACTTTCTCTAAGAGAAGCCTTGGACTGATTGACCCGCGATACTAGTGAGACTCATGTGCTGAAGGGGTACTTGGCCCAGTTCTCCAAAGCCTATAGCAGGCTAGGTCTCTGAAAATTAGAGGTAAAAGGTTTCGACCACCATGGTTGGTCCCATAAGGCTTGCTTGCCCAGTGGCCCTCGGAAAGGGTTGTGACAGATAGTCAGTAACACTGGAAGGGTAGTATTGCCTAAAGTAATGGCTGTAATATTGGAGAGCTATGATAGGTCAAACCAGGTATAGTGGGAGTACTGTGGATTAGCCCATAACAAGAGAGCATAGTTCTCTAGAAACCACCTTTTCGACATTACTGACAAATTACTTTTGACTTATCATGGCCTTTTCATGAATGAACTGTTTTTCCAACATATAATTTGCTACCTTCTGTTTGTTCTGTATGCATTACAGACATGGAATTAGTAGATTGGTTCAGTTGAGGTCAGTCAGCTATCAAAGAGGCTTCCTTTTGTCTGACTTCTTGGAACATTTTCATATAAAAGTACCAGGTGGTCCGCAATAAAGGGAAAGATCAGCCTTTCATTGTCGTTCCTTCTCTTCTTTGGATACCGGTCTCTTGGCTTCTACCACCTGCATGAGCTCTTCACCTGAGGAAGGCGATTCAGTCTTGGTAGAATGGTGGAGTACTAAACTCAACGACTCCGTATTTTTGTTGGTCTTCAACCTGTCAGGTAACATCAATGAAGGTGGTTACCGTAGCCGTCTGATTAACCTTATAAGAGGCGTGGCAGAGATTAAGGCTTTTTTTGTGAAATAGAACAAAACAAAAGCTACTTTGGCTGTATCAGTGGTAAACTGCTGAGGATGAGAGAAGAAACGTAACTGCATTGTGCAAAACAATACTGCACCAATAATGGATCTCCAGCATATTTGTCTGGTGGTAGAATAAGAATAGTACAAGGTACAGGTGAGTTGTTTATTCCTGAGACCAATTTAATAGTTATAGAGCACGTTTCTGGTGTGGAGGTGGATGTAGTGGTAGTAGAGGAAGGCCCATTCATTGGAGTTACTTGATTCAGGTGTGTCAAAAGGTAGGTCTTGTCCTGTGTCACAGTCTGAAGATCCTCTTGGATTTTTTTATGGCTTTTGCCATAACCTGTAAAAGAGTCTCAATGGGATCCCTAGCCCTGATAGGCAGCCCGGTAAATTGTCAAACTTGAGTGAACATCGGTGATGCCATCAAGAATCCCTCTCCTCCTGCTCGCTCTCCTTGGATGGGCAGGACCACTCACATCAATCAGAGAGGATGAGAGGTAGGGAGAGAGAGAGAGAGAGAGAGAGACAGAGAGAGAGAGAGGCAGGTGGTACTTATCAGCCTCACTTGGTTAGCCAGGAAGTTACAGGCTCAGCATACGTTGTTGTATTCCGCTTTAGGGGTCCGTATATATAGGTTTTCCTGAATCATGTCCTTATATAGGCACAATTCGCCTTGCCCTTCTATAGGCATAGAAACCCTGTCCTTATTTAGGCATTAACCGTGCACTCCAAATACAGGCATGGTCACCGACATCCGTCCACCCTAACGTCACAACGAGTTCTTAGAAACCAGACCCTTAAGCTTCGGGAGTTCCCCTAGCACAGGACTATTGATTTCTCCAAGAACTCATCTATTATGTATGAACCGTTATACCTTAAGGGTTCATTCCTGACGTCTTCCTATGTCCGACTTCACATCAATGCTAACATTCCTCGACACCTACCAGGTATAAATATACCTTCCCTTGCCCAAGCAAGTTAGAGGAGACCTCGACTTCAGAGGAGCCCGTATCCCGGCCTGACGCACTGAGAAGACGCTGTCATTCCTGCACGCAGACAAATCCAGCTTCCAGTGTTCTGACTCCCTTCGCAGGGTGTTAGAGTTCCAGACCCGGCAGGAGATTCCCACCTCTCTCATTCTCAAGGTATGGAGCTGACTAGATCCTAGAGCAGAGGTCTTCAAACTTTTTGATGCCGAGACCCCCCTGTCAAGGTTTTTTAGGCGTAAGGACCCCTCCTGACAAAAATTTCTAGAACTTGGTACTCCTCATCATTGACTACTATCGACAACCATAAACGCCCCCAATTCCCATAGCAAATCATTTTTACAGTGGGGAAATAATATTAAACAGTGTTTATCACACCAAAGGTCAGTGAGCGTGGAAGCGTTGTCAAAGGTGTGTCTAAAAACAAAGAGCCTCATTTATGAGGAATTGGCATAGGTCAACGCCGCAAGTCTTCTTGCTGCGCTGGCCTACGCCAATGTGAAAGGGCAGGAATGCACCTTATTTATGAAATATGGTGCATTTCTGTCCTTTCCCCCTGCGTTGACGCACAAATTTCTGCCTAGCGCCAATGTAGGCAGGATTGTTTTTGTGCAGGAAGGGGCACCTTCCTGCACAGCACAAAAACAATCCGGAGAGGGCTTTCCTCTTTCTATGTGAGCTGCAGAATACAACACACATAGAAAGAGGAAAAACGAGGAGAAATGAAAACATTTCTCCTCATTACGCCTGCTGTGGGGGAGGTGTAAGGTTTTGGCGCTCCTCCAGGTTTACATGGTTTTGTAAATCTGGGGCAGCGTCAAAATCCATGGGTGTTGCGTGGGAACACCCACCACAATGCCCATGTAACACCTACTTGACAGACTAAGGCAAGGCAGCGACTTACGCTGCTTTGTCTTACTCCATATCTGTGAGGCCATGTAAAGCCATGCAGGGTGACTTTTCGTTGCCTCATAGATATGATTGAGACACTTGTGCCAACGGAGCTTAAAAAAAAGTGACGCTCCGGCAGCGCAAGCCTCTCATAAATCAGCCCCAAAATATTTTGCACGTTTTTTTAGGTCTTTCACCATGAGATAGGTACATATAAAATAATGGGTAGCTTAAATGAAAAATAATTTTTTTAAAGTTGTTACTCAGTGGAAAATGCACTGTAGTACATTATGAAACCTTTATTAGTTAATGCACTGCAGAGGTCTGTGTGTAACCAGAGAGCCACAGAATTAAATTTGGTTGGTGCAGTGAAGAATAGTGACGTGCATTTTTAGTGCTACAAGGTCACAGCCTATGACAGGAAGCACTGTGAATGTGTAAGTCATTATTTTATTTTTGCATTACACACATTATAAGATAGACTGCTACAAACTGCAAATAGTTTTAGGATAAAATGGAGCTTCCAAAAATGTAAATTTTAGTAATACCGGAGCATAAGTGATGCATTTTTTTTTTTTGCGTGACTGTCCCTTCAACACCTCCTCAAGGGTACTAACCACTGTGTAAATTATGATTAAAAGCATGCACTTCACAGCCCAGTTGTTAACTCTTCCTACTACCACTCAAAACAAAACCAAATCTTTGCCATCACAAAGCAATTAAGGCCAGAATCACTCCCAAGCACCCTTTATATTTGCAGATTAACTCATAACACACAATTGCATTTCATTCAGGCAACCTGGCATGAATGATTGTTTACCTATTTGCCCAGCCTCTTCATTTCACAGCACAGGAGACTCATTTAACTTCAGCTGAAGCATTTTAAACACCGGAATGAAGCATTTCGGTTTCCACAAGGAAGAGCACATGTTTTAGATTCCAGGCAGAAGTGAGGCCTGGAAATGCGCGACCCCCTTCCCAGGACTCCACGGCCCCCCTGGGGGTCGCGCCCCACAGATTGAAGACCTCAGTCCTGGAGGGACTCTTGGCATACTAGACTTTGCACACTCTCAGTCTACCATACTAGAGAATACTCCACCTACTTCTATCTTTCCCTACACCTAGACTAGGTTAGGTACATTGGGGTAGAACTAGCTTAGAGACGCATCGTATGAGTACTCGCATTCTTAGCTCATGTTATTTATGTACATGAATATATGCTAAAAGATAATGCTAGCGCAGTATTATTTATTT
This sequence comes from Calotriton arnoldi, assembly GCA_963921515.1. Taxonomy (NCBI): domain Eukaryota; kingdom Metazoa; phylum Chordata; class Amphibia; order Caudata; family Salamandridae; genus Calotriton; species Calotriton arnoldi. The sequence goes on from CAWUFW010002264.1 coordinate 2,183,169, forward strand.
CTTCTGCTTACGCTGTACATTATTTATCTTGCATACTGTTTTGTGATCATAACAGCACATATCTCTTACACGAGAAACAAGACTGTTCAATAAAACCCTTTTTAATGAAACGCCCGTCTTTCCTTTCTGTGTAACTCTGTGTAACTCTGCAGAAACTAAGCATGCACGATTGAATGAGTGAAACTGTTATCTAGTGTTTCCACGATTCTGAGACATGTTCCGCTTCTAAAGGGAAACAAAGTTGTCATGTTTTTCGGTTGCCAGAAACTACTCCCTTCTTGTTCTCAAGGAGTTTCTAGTGGCCTCTGAGCTAGCTGGCACAGGTAATTAAGTTTAATATAATCAATAGGGACATACCGACCTTAGTCCTATGTCAAACCTATAGGTTATATTATTCCAATGCGCAGAGCCTATTAGGGAAATAGGAACTACACTACAATCGCCTTAGAGGCATGTTGTGTCAGGATAATGGCCGTCGCCATGTGCAGCGCCATCACCCGGAGCACTGTTGCCATGTTTGTGATGTTTACAACCCCCGTATGTCACGCGGGGACCACGGTGAAGAGTGAGGGCCTTCACTCTGGTCCAGCGTTATATCAAGAAGAGGGCCGTCGTCCAGGGTAGCACCATAACATAGAAGGGGTCATCGCCCTGTGTAAGCTGGTTTGACCCCCACATGTGAGGATGACCGTCACTTTGAACCAGAATGCAACCATGAAGAAGAATAGGGTTGTGACCTATAAATCTCCCCGAATCTGGAAGCAATGATGATCTGCCAGCGGACGCAGAGCGAGACTTCCCGCCTGACCGGAGGAGCACCATGGACATCTGCTGCCTCAACTGCAGTATTGTGACTTTTGCTCATAGCTGGTCAACAGACACAGGCCCAGGGGCTCCGAACCACCATTCCAGTTCCAGCAAGAGTGGGTAAGCCATGGGAGGAACTTCATCTGACTGTCGCTAAACAGCACGGGACATTTAAAGCCTTCATAGAACTTCTAAGACTTCAACTCACTAAAGGGCCTAGCTTGGATCATGCCACACGTAAATGGGGAATAACCACAATCTTTCGAAGGGGAAGTGGTACTCGATTGCTGATCACGGTACCGTTAGAGTGCTTGCATTATGAAGACTGTGTATATTGTTTGTGGTGTGATATTGAAGTTTGTGTTAGTAGAGAAATACTCCTATTTTTCATAAAAACAGATATTGGACTGGACAATCATTTACTGGAGTTGCTGGATGTATTTGAGTTGTGAACTAGTGTATGCCCAACACCTACTTTCTCTAAGAGAAGCCTTGGACTGATTGACCCACGATACTAGTGAGACTCGTGTGCTGAAGGGGTACTTGGCCCAGTTCTCCAAAGCCTATAGCAGGCTAGGTCTCTGAAAGTTAGAGGTAAAAGGTTTTGACCACCATGGTTGGTCCCAGTAAGGCTTGCTTGCCCAGTGGCCCTCGGAAAGGGTTGTGACAGATAGTCAGTAACACTGGAAGGGTAGTATTGCCTAAAGTAATGGCTGTAAAATTGGAGAGCTATGATAGGTCAAACCAGGTATAGTGGGAGTACTGTGGATTAGCCCATAACAAGAGAGCATAGTTCTCTAGAAACCACCTTTTCGACATTACTGACAAATTAGTTTTGGCTTATCATGGCCTTTTCATGAATGAACTGTTTTTCCAACATATAATTTGCTACCTTCTGTTTGTTCTGTATGCATTACAGACATGGAATTAGTAGATTGGTTCAGTTGAGGTCGGTCAGCTATCAAAGAGGCTTCCTTTTGTCTGACTTCTTGGAACATTTTCATACAAAAGTACCAGGTGGTCCGCAATAAAGGCAAAGATCAGCCTTTCATTGTCGTTCCTTCTCTTCTTTGGATACCGGTCTCTTGGCTTCTACCACCTGCATGAGCTCTTCACCTGAGGAAGGCGATTCAGTCTTGGTAGAATGGTGGAGTACTAAACTCAACGACTCCGTATTTTTGTTGGTCTTCAACCTGTCAGGTAACATCAATGAAGGTGGTTACCGTAGCCGTCTGATTAACCTTATAAGAGGCGTGGCAGAGATTAAGGCTTTTTTGTGAAATAGAACAAAACAAAAGCTACTTTGGCTGTATCAGTGGTAAACTGCTGAGGATGAGAGAAGAAACGTAACTGCATTGTGCAAAACAATACTGCACCAATAATGGATCTCCAGCATATTTGTCTGGTGGTAGAATAAGAATAGTACAAGGTACAGGTGAGTTGTTTATTCCTGAGACCAATTTAATAGTTAAAGAGCACGTTTCTGGTGTGTAGGTGGATGTAGTGGTAGTTGAGGAAGGCCCATTCATTGGAGTTAGTTGATTCAAGTGTGTCAAAAGGTAGGTCTTGTCCTGTGTCACAGTCTGAAGATCCTCTTGGATTTTTTTATGGCTTTTGCCATAACCTGTAAAAGAGTCTCAATGGGATCCCTAGCCCTGATAGGCAGCCCGGTAAATTGTCAAACTTGAGTGAACATCGGTGATGCCATCAAGAATCCCTCTCCTCCTGCTCGCTCTCCTTGGATGGGCAGGACCACTCACATCAATCAGAGAGGATGAGAGGTAGGGAGAGAGAGAGAGAGAGAGAGAGACAGAGAGAGAGAGAGGCAGGTGGTACTTATCAGCCTCACTTGGTTAGCCAGGAAGTTGCAGGCTCAGCATACGTTGTTGTATTCCGCTTTAGGTGTCCGTATATAGGTTTTCCTGAAACATGTCCTTATATAGGCACAATTCGCATTGCCCTTATGTAGGCATAAGATCCCAGTCCTTATTTAGGCATTAGCCATGCACTCCAAATACAGGCATGGTCACCGACATCCGTCCACCCTAACGTCACAACGAGTTCTTAGAAACCAAACCCTAAGCCCAGCACAGGATAATTGATTTCTCCAAGAACTCATCTATTATGCATGAACCGCTATTCCTTAAGGGTTCATTCCTGACGTCTTCCTCTGTCCGACTTCACGTCAATGCTAACATTCCAAGGCACCTACCAGGTATAAATATACCTTCCCTTGCCCAAGCAAGTTAGAGGAGACCTCGACTTCAGAGGAGCCCGTATCCCGGCCTGACGCACTGAGAAGAGACGCTGTCATCCCTGCTCGTAGAGAATCCAGCTTCCAGTGTTCTGACTCCCTTCGCGGGGTGTTAGAGTTCGAGATCCGGAAGGAGATTCCCACCTCTCTCATTCTCAAGGTATGGAGCTGACTAGAACCTAGAGGGACTCTTGGCATACCAGACTCTTAGTATACCATACTATAGAATACTTCACCTACTTCTTATCTTGCCCTACACCTAGGCTAGGTTAGATACACTGGGGTAGAACTAGCTTAGAGAAGCATCGTATGAGTACTCGCATTTTTAGCTCATGTTATTTATGTATGTGAATATATGTATCATAGCTAAAAGATAATGCTAGCGCAGTATTATTTATTTCTACTGCTTACGCTGTACGTTATATATCTTGCATACTGTCTTGTGATCATAACAGCTCATATCTCTTACACGAGAAACAAGACTGTTCAATAAATCCTTTTTATTGAAACGCCCGTTTATTCTTTCTGTGTAACTCTGAAGAAACTAAGCATGCACGATTAGCTGAGTGAAACTGTTATCTATTGTTTCCACGATTCTGAGAGTGTTCCGATTCTAAAGGGAAACAAAGTTGTCATGTTTATGCGGTTGCCAGAAACTACTCCCTTCTTGTTTACAAGGAGTTTCTAGTGGCCTCTGAGTTAGCTGGCACAAAGTAATTAAGTTTAATATACTCGATAGGGACATACTGACCTCAGTTCTATGTCGAATCTATAGGGTATATTATTCCAATGCACAGAGCCTATTAGGGAAATAGGAACTACACTACAATGTGTGAATTGTGTTTTCTGATAGATAGACAATTAGCCTCAGAAAGGAAGTTAGCAGGGTCAGCAGAAATATGAATATTGATTATAGATACATTTACAATTAGCTAATGAGTAAATAGAGAAGTAACCAACCAGAAATGTAGTATTGAACTTTTCTTCTGAAATCCTTAGCGAATTGCGCTCTATTGAGCCCTGCAGTGACCAGGATTCAGGTGTGGAACCCCAGGACCCCAAAAGGGTCAGTATTCCCAAAATGAAGGTCGGACAAACAGAACAAACAAGCAAAATAACAAAGACTCTGCTAACAAGAGGGAAAACGAAAAGGGGAAAAACAAGAAAGGTGAGGAGATCAGAATAAGGTGCCAAACTAGCTTAATTGGAAACCCATTTAACACAACGGAAAGTGGCAAGGCGATTTTGGCATTCTAACCTGATCTGTAAATACTCTATCTGTATTGATTGACCTAGAAATCACTGGTTTCCCCTGTAAGTGAGTATATCAAGGGGTTAGAAGTGTAGTTCTTGAGTTTAGCTTCCATTGCCCAGTTTTCCACTGCTTCCAGCCCACCTTCCAGACCAATATTCTGTTAATATGGAAGTGCATCTGGGATATGTAGTCCATCCTCTCTCTTCCATCAAGCTATCTGTGTACTTTCAGTATGGATGGCTTGTGCAAGCTCTCTCCTTGATGTTAGCCAGAGGCTTCTTCAGATTCCTGAAAACCAGCACCACTTGTCTTTGAAGCAACTTTTTTGTTCGAGACATTCAAGACAAAGTTGGAGACATCTTTCGCTACAGTCAACTGTCAGGGAGTCATGACTTATTATTATTTATTATTTCTAAACCGACATACACCACAGCATCTTGGCACTAGGGAAACCTCTATTGTGAAAAGTAAAAGTGTCAGCTAACAAAATAGGTGAGGCGCCATGCCTGCTTATAAAGAACACATCTGGTGACCTTCCTGAGCCCCTGAGGGAAAGTCATTCCATGGTTTCAGGGCGAAAGGCTCTTCCTCCAGTTTGAACTTGGGTCAAGAGAGGAACACAGAAAAGTAGAAAGGAGCAGTACTGTAAATCCGCAGGAATAGCGATTTCCAGATTTGGAGTGGATAAATTGTTTAGCCAAGTTACACACAAAAACATGTCCAGACCAGATTCATATGTAAAGTAAAAAATGTCCCACCCACGTTTCGGGTAAGATCTGGTGTTTAACAAGACCATCCGTAGAGTGGAATGCTTGATTGGCCGAACAGAACCATTATCGGAAAAGCCAAAGGTGCCCACATTCAAAGCCCCCACCTGCTCTGAACAATCAGTGGAATTGCATGAGTAGGAGCCTGAGGATGGTTTAACTTCATTATCTGGTTCATAGAGGTGATTAACTTTATGGGTTAGATTTGAGCAGGTAGTCTCACTAGCAGTGCAGACTCAGCATAGTTGGGTGCAAAAAGGTTTGCCTTCGGTGCACCAATGCTTCAAACTATTCGCCAGAACAGCAAAGCCGCTGTCTCTTAGAGCACTGACTAGGCTCAAGATGGCCACTTCGCTTCAAACTGCGTGCAAGAGACCCTCCAAGATGGCATTTATGCCCTGCTTCTGTCCCTAATGAAACAAGGGCCTCTGCTGTGGGAGTGGGAAAACACCGTCTGTCCTCAAAACCTGAAGGTGCAAGTGGACCAGAGAGCTGGCTTAGCACCCACCAATAAGAAACCTTCCCCTGAGACGTCACACCGTCTGTTCACAGAGGAGTCAAAAAGATATGCAAATCTGTCTGTACAGCAAGCTGTGTGGTGTTCTCTTATTCTCTTCAGTCAGCTGTTTGCTGGGAGCGGGAAAAACAATTCTAGAGGGGAGGGCATGAACCTTAATAAAATAGGACAAAAAAATTGCTGTTTCTTTCATCCCATCTTCTGTAGTAATGTGCCTCAGTGCTTTTCTGGCTAGAAGCAATCAGGTAACAAGCATTTGTAATGCAATAGGTCTCGCATTTAAGTGAGTTTGGTAAATGCGACACCTATTGCATTACAAATGCTAGTTTGTAAAAACGCCCATGCAGCAATTTAACATCGGCCGCACCCCTTTCTTTAGACGAGCCATGTCTAAAGAAAGGCGCGTGGCAGCCATTAAAGTGAAAGCGCGGTATGGGGCGCTTTTACAAAAAAAAGCATTTGTTTCTTAAGTTGATAAACAAATGCTTTTTTATGTAAAAACGCCCCCTGGGGCAATTTAAAAATAAATAAATAAATAGTTTGAAAAAAAAAACATGGGGCCGCGTTTGGCGCGCAAGTACAGTAAAGGCACGCCGGCCACTATCAGCGTGGCGTGCCGTGCTCTGTAAAAAAATAATAATAATAAAGCTGTTGTGAGAGAGCGTATCCTGCCTGCAACAGCAGGCATGCGAAAACCATTAAACGAAATAGTGCTTGGAGGATGTAATTAAAGCCTACCGAGCAACAACACATGTAAAAGGGGTGTGTCCTCATGGGATGTTACAAATGAAGACAAGGCAATACTAAGGAGGGACTAACAAGCCTATTTAGAAATCAGAAGCCAACATTTACGAAGGACAATGACACAAGGCAATGACAAATATGGGCAGAGAGTGGGCGGGGCTTCAAGTGCATACTCCAATACAGCATGCCTCGCAGAGCAGAGCACGCGCTGCCCAGGCTCGACCTAAAATAGCTATCCACAGTGGTCTAATCACAGAAGCTCAAAATGACAGATCTGTTCCTTCCACGTGCCTGCCTCTGTACACTTCCAAACTCTATCTTACTCTTGCCCATTTAATCCAACCAAGCATCAAAAACAATATTCACTTCTGAGCCCCCATCTGGTCTTGCCGCAAAGAGGCCTTTGACTCGTTAAGTCTGGGTATTGCCCACGAGCTCCACAAACAGGTTCCTAGAGGAAATATTCATAGACAATTTTGACATGGGAGGCAAGAAGCTGATATTCCCTCCTATGATGAACTCATTGTGTAGGTTTCTTTCAAGGTGCAGCTGCTGTCTTTCAGCCACAAGAAACAGAACAGGGGAACCCTACTCACTAAGGAACCAGGGTAAGTATAAATTTCAAAGGACAGTGGTTCCTGTGGAATAATACTATTAATATTAATAATGGGATGCGCAATCGCATTGCAATTGCGCATCCCATTATTAATATTAATAGTATTATTCCACAGGAACCACTGTGCTTTTGAAATTTGTCTTTCAGCCACAGGCTTGGAGACAATGTGTGAACTACAGGAAGCCGGCCAGCCTGGAATGTGAATTCCCTTTTGTTTAGCATTGCAGCTAATCTTAGCTAGCTTCTCTTTAATATTTTAAAAATGGAACAGCCACTATTGTTAATAAAGAATTGGCCCGTCAAATTGTCTTTTCATAGTGGATTACCTAAATGCCACAGTAATAAGATCCGGAAACCTAGACATCCTCATTCTTCTATGAGATTTTAGTCAACTGCTCACACTGTAAACTTAAAAGAAGCTTTACCTGTGCCAAATAAATGCTTTGTGGGACGCTTTAGTCCATCAAGGCTTTTGTTTTGAACAATGCAAAAAGACATGGAATTTCTTGATATCATAAATGGGTGTATTATGCATTGTATGAGGCGTTAAGGCTTGGCAATTGGGGCACATCCATGCTAAAGATACAGGGACGTTTTGTAGCACTGCTGCTACCACCGTTGTCGACATAGAACTTGTGCAAGTAATTTCCTTCTACAAGCAGTCCTGGGTCATTGTGTTAACTATTTCAAACTCCGGACCAAGAATAGATTGGATAGAAAACAAATCCTCCCCATCGTTAAAGAATGCAGGTAACGTAATGTAATGTAAGGTGGATTTGAAGAGCGCTGCTAGTCAACCGTGAGGGTTTCCAGGCGCTGAGTAGGAGAGAGTAGGGTTTGGTGTGGCTGGGCCTGAGTACAGGCAGTCTCGATGGTCCTGCAAGAAGACCAATTGAAAAGGCACTTCTTCGGCTTCTTGCGGAGTTCAAACAATGAGGAGGAGGCCCTGATGTATTGGGGGAGGTTGTTTCAGGATTTGGCGGCTTAGCAGGAGAATGATAGACCTCCCAGTCGGCTTCTGTGGATGTGGGGTGTGTGTAAGTGAGAGTGATGCTGAGAGAAGTTGTCTACTGGGTTTGTGGAAGTGAAGCCAGTGATTGAGGTATGCGAGTCCCGTGTTGTGTAGTGACTTGCATGCATGTGTGAAAAGTTTGAACTGTCACCGCTTTTGGATGTGGAGCCATTGGAGCTCTCTGAGTAGTGGTGTGGTGTGGGATTGGCGCGGGAGGTTATGGACGAATCTGGCAGCAGCGTTTTGGATGGGTTAAAGTCATTGAAGAATATGGGTTGGTATGCCGGCGTAGAGTGCATTGCCGTAGTCCAATCTGCATGTGATTAGGGCCTGCGTGATGGTACAGCTAGTGCCCAGTGGGAGCCCCTTGAAGATTTTATGTAACATGCAGAGGATGTGGAAGCATGTGGAGGTGGCGGCTTTGAAGTGAGACTTCATGGTGAGGATGGTGTCCAGAATGAGGCCTAGGTTCCTAGCATGGTCAGTTGGGTGGGTGTACGTCTGAGTTCAGGGGGGGGGCACTAGCTGGAGTCCCAAGATGAGCTCTTCCCAAATATCAGTCCTTCAGTTTTGTCGGTGTTGAGCTTGAGGCAGTTCTATTTAATCCAAATGGCCATGCTGGTCATGCATTGTTTTAAGTTTTTCTTTGTGGTGACTGTGTCATCTGAGAGGGAAAAAATTAGCTGGGTGTCATCAGCGTATGATGTTGATTCTGTGGGATCTGACGATGCTAGCCAGAGAAGTCATGGAAATGTTGAAAAGTGTGGGACTGAGTGATGATCCCTGTGGGATTCCGCAGATGAAGTCCTTGGGTTCTGATGTGAATGGCGTGAGCCTGATTTATTGTGTTCTTCAGGAGAGGAAGGAAGCTATTCAATAGAGTGCTGGTTCATGTATTCCCACTGTATGTAGTCTGGCAATGAGTATGTGGTGGGAGATGGTGTGGAAAGCAGCAAAGAGTTTGAGGAGGATGAGGGTGGTGGTCTGTTCAAGGTCGAGCATGGTGCGTATGTCGTCTTTGGCAGCGATGAAGGCTGTTTCGGTTCTGCGGTTGTTTCAGCATCCTGATTGTGAGTCATCCAGGAGTTTGTGGTATTCAAGGTTGTCAGAGAGTTGTCTGCTGATGGTCTTCTTGATGAATTTGGCTGGGAAGGGGAGCAGCGAGATGGGTCAGTAGTTGTTGAGTACTTCGGGTCAAGTGAGTGTTTTTTGAGGAGGGCGGATGTTGGACATGGCCCTTCTTAGGGGATTTCCCTAAGACGTTTTGCTTTTTTTGCTCCTGGATTTTGATGATTCTCTTTTCATGGCCTTAGGACTCTGGGCACTTTCCCAGTGTAATGCAATGTGAAAGCATGCATGCCCTTCCTAGCCATGCTAGGAAGTGGTGCTTTCCTGATTGCTTTAGGTGTTGTACCTGTGAGTGCCCTGTAAAACGTAACACCACATACCCAGGGCAGGTACTGCACTGTCTAATGGTGGGACCCTGCACTGATTGTGCAACCCACATGAGCAGCCTTTCAACTATGTATCAAGCCTGCCATTGCAGGCCTGTGGGTGCGTAGTTGTGCCTTTGCTCAGGTAGGCATTTCTATCTCATTAGCCAACCCTGAGTGGGCCTTCCACTACTAGTAGAGCACCCCTAAGGCAAGGCCTGAGGGGTAGAGCAAGTGGTAGGCAAAATACAGGGCAGTTACCAATGGGTGTTCCCTGCCCAGGTAGTGAAGAACCCTCATGTGGGTTTTCCCTACCTAGGAGGTCGGCTAGTCCCATGGGACAACACCATGGTTTTGCTGATTCTCTTTTAGTGACTTTAGTGCTCTGGGCACTTTCCCACTGTAAATGCAGTGTGAAAGTGTGCGTCCCTTCGTACACACATTAGGAAGTGGTGCTTACCTGATGTTTTTTAACATGTCTCAAGCCTGCCGTTGTCGGCCTGTGGATGCAAACTTGCACCTATGAGATTTTTCAACATGTGTCAAGCCTGCCATTGCAGGCCTGTGTGTGCACAATTGCACTTATGCTCAGGTTGGCCTTTCTAAGCCACTGATCAATCCTGAGGGGACCTTTCACTACCACTAGGGCACCCTTGGGGTAAGTCTTAAGGGGTGAAGCAAGTGGTAAGGGAAAGGCAGGGCAGGTACACGTGTGTTCGCTGCCCAGGTAGTGAAGAATACCCATGCGTGTTTTCACTACCTACGAGGTCTGCTCTTTTCATGGGTTAACATGGGAGAAGGGTTGAAATTACTTCAAGCTGCAATTATGGCTTACAGTGGATCAGCCTCATAATGGTTTGTATCATTGGATTCACAATGACAAACCATCTCCTGTCGTGAAGAGGGATTTGTCATTAATAGCTTCGAAAAGCCACTTCCAGAAAGTGGGCATTTCTCTTCTCTAAAACTCTTTGTTTGCCTTTTAGTTTGACTCCAGTGGACACTTGAGGCTGGGGGAGCACATCTGTGCATTCCCCAGAGACAGCTATAAACATTAAGCATGCAACTGGAATGACAGACCTCTGCCATTTGAGGGCCTGACTGGATAGATTGGAGGGTGGGTTTTTGACATTTGACCTCTGGGGAGCCAGATCATGGCCCCACTAAAGATTAAGATCTACATTCCTTAGCCACATGGCAGACAGGACTGACATTTATGGGAGACATCTGTGGTTCAAAGGGAAACCCTCTGAACCACCGACAACTTCAAAGGCACACTACAGTATAACTACTGGTGCCATACTTCAGCAGCGTAGTGATACACTTGTGAGGAAATGGCACTGGAGATCCTGGAACTGCGTGGTGTACACTGCCAGAGGAATCTGTTGTGAACAAGGAGGATTACTGCCATTGGAAGGGACCATGCACGCTTCCTGAAAAGTGGCTGACCTGTGCTGACTACCTGCTACTGTGTGGCACCCTGAGGTGTGCGCTCCAAGGGCTTGTTGGTTTGCCCCCTGTTCTCTTGTGGAGGTCTCAGGGACATCCAAGACCTCCTGCGAGGGACCCAAACCATCTACTTGTGATATCTGGAGAGCAGTGGCCTCTTAAGTGCCCACATCATCTGCTGGATCCCAACATGTAGCACGGTGTGAGCGTGGAACTAAGTATTGTGCCTGGAGACCGGATTGCCTTGTGCAGTGCCCCAAAAGTACTGCCTACATCTAAGTAATGTGGCCCCTGCATCGTGGGGCTTCAACACGCATAAGCATCTTGTTGGTGGTGAGTGGATTCACCGGTTGCAGGACCCCACATTGCCCGCTTCGTCAATCATGCGGCATCTCTCTCATGCGACAAGTCGACTGCATGCTCATTGGTGCAGTGTCCATTTCAAAATTTGCGACCCTCGGAGGTGAGGGTGTACCATTAGTAGTGTCTCATTCTATCTTGTGCTGCACTGCTGAACTTGCACCTGTGTGTGACCGGAATTGTCTGGTGCGAACCGTATCAACGTGCACCAGACATTGTGCCTCATTTCGAGAGAGGTACTGAATTTACAACTCTTCATTGTGTGTGACCGGAATTGTCTGGGGCGACTCAGATCAATGTGCACCAGACTTTGTGTCTCATTTCCAAGGAGGTACTGAGTTTGCTACTCTTCATTGTATGTGACTGGAACTGTCTGAAGCAACTCATATCAATGTGCACCAGACATTATGCCTCATTTCCAGGGAGGTGCTGAGGAGCAGATTCATGTTCTGTGGTGCCAGGATTGCCTTGCTGCTAGTTTGATCAATGTGTGTCTGACAAGGTGCCTCCTTCTTCCAAGAGGCTCCCCTGCTTCATCCCCCATTCATGGATTGTTCCTTTTGTGCCCTCAGTGTGGTGGACCAACTGCCCACTCCTCACACGGCCCGACAGCTTTGTGTTGCCAGGTAAAATTGCCCAGATTGGGCCTTGGTGGTGAGAGTAATTGACTGAGCTAAGAAATGCTTCCGAGACCGATCGGAAGAGGGTCAAGAGACTGCGTGACCCCCTCTGTGCTTCGCAGAACTGATCTGGTGCGGGAAGGCACAGTGTGGAATCCCTAAATTGAACGATTATCGCCCTCAGCCCGCTTCTGCTCTGCATACCGACAATAAACTTCACGAGTAGTGGCCAAACCCCTATTTGTCGACTGCCGCCTAATTGGCCCTCCTACTTACCTCCACCTTCTTCCCTGGGACCCTAAGTCTGACTCCGGCCGCGATGTTCAACTTAAAGCCATGTAATTGAATGTGAAGTTAAACATGGGTTGGAAAGAGCAGATTTAAATACTAGTCACTCTGTCAATCTTTTTGTGTATTATTGCGTCTTGGTTAACTAAGGGCTGAACACAATTTCTAGATGAACTTGTACCAAAAGACCATTTTCATATGAATAGAGAGCACCGAGTTGGGGGTGGTGTAGCTGTGATTGTCCACCAATCCTTAGAGACCACAATCCATCTCTCACAATCAATTACCCATAACAATGTTTTGGCCTTTTCATGCAAAGTGTCTAACGCTACAGCCCACTTCATGTTAATCCACTGCCCCAAACTCCTCCCCCACTGCTCACATCACTAATTGAAATAATTATCCATTTTACCTTGGATAAAACCAGCCTTACTATGCTCTGGAATCTAAATCCTTTGGCTTAGAGCTCCTCCATTCATAACCCAAAACTTCAGAGGGATTTAGAAGTTTTTAATTTAAAACTATTGACCTTCCAACCTACCCACAACTGAGGCTTCTAGTCTGTTGGATCCTATATGATCAACCATAGGCAACATTGTGGTGCAAAAGCCTATCTGGTTTATGTGGACTGCAGTTGCGGCTCCTGGAGGGAGTTCCGCCGGGCGGTGACGTGGGGCGGGGGAGGGGCATGGTGGGGGTTAGAAAAAACCGGAATCCGGCCGAACGGAGGTAAGTTAGCAAATAATTAAATAAAACGAATTTCGTAGCGCGCACTGCATCGCATTTGGCGATGCAGCGTGCCCAACGAAATTCGTTTTAATTATTTGCTAACTTACCTCCGTTCGGCCGGATTCCGGTTTTTACTACCCCCCCCCACCCTGCCCCTCCCCCGGCCCACGTCACTGCCCGGCGGAACTCCCTCTAGGAACCGCTACTGGTGGACTGTCAACCTTTGTGCTCCATTTACCATCTCTGCATCAACCACTAAATCCAACAGAGGAGCAATGTATCATTCTGCTGCACACAACTGTAAGGACTTCATCGCCTCCACAATTGGCCCAGAACTGCACTAGACTGTAGCAAATTATTAATGACTGACAATGACTCTTCTTCCCTACTTTGCCACGACTACAGAAATACTTCCACCCCTGATTAACTCTATCCGCCCACCCCCGCTAGATAAATTCTGCCTCAGGGAAGCAGTACACACATCAGCTGGATTTCACCTGAATTAAAAGCTATGAAACTAAAAGTCTGACAAGCAAAAAGTAAGTGTATCCTAAATTATTCACTAAACTTCAAACAACAGTAGGAGATGCAGATGGCTTTATACAAACAAAATATCCAGGAGGCAAAGAAACCCTACCTCTCACCACACATCTCTTCTGCTCACAATTTATCCAAAGAATGTTCTGCATTGTGTGTGAACTTCAGTCACCATGCGCTATGCAATCTATTTATTCTACCCTCCAGGGAACTTTGCGATGATCTAACCACTTTTATTCAAGGACTAAAACTCTCAAAAAAACAGAAATGTCATCAGCTGATGGCTTAGTGTGGCTTGAACTGGATGTGCTATTGATCTAGCAAACACTGAACCATCTGAATGGCTTATAGCTAATTGATAGCCCCAGGAATTTTCTCCTCATTCAGGGGCATTTGACAGGACACCACAACGCGATGGCTTGAATGGAGACACTTCCTTTGGTGTTAATCAATTCAGGCTAATGAATTACCCGGAAATCATTTAGTAGTGGATGTCCATCCATTTTTTTAAACTCAACCTGTTAAAAATGGGAGCTCTACTCACCCCCACAAAAACAAAACAGTGCAACAACATCAATTGCCCTCTTATCATGGGACCTTAACGAGTCCCTGCCGGTGCCCTTAGAAAATTGGGTATCTTCTCTGATTCCTCCTTTTCACTTGAATACTAAGATGGCAAATTTGACAGTAGCCATTTTTCACTTTAGGATCCTGGAAAATATTCTTCCTTTTTTGGAGCCTGGCCATCACCTACAAGTTATCAATGCCCTTATTCATCCTCGACTAGACAACAGCAACTCTTTTTATCTAGCTGCTCCAGCTAAACAACTGCAACAGCTTCAGTTAGTTCAATATGCAGCTGGTTTCCTAGTGAAAGGATACTCCAGACATGAGCATATCACACTGGTCCTTAGATCTTTCCGCTGGCTGCCCAGTCGCAGCTCAGTATTTTATAAGGCTACAATAACCCTACTTTAAGCCATCTACCAGATGATCCTGACTATAATAGCCTCAATATTCTCCTGGTGTGTATCTCCTAGAAATGTATATTCTGCAGACACATTTCTTGTACAGATTCCCAAACTTTGACTCTCCTCCTCTTGGGTTGGAGTTTTTCCTATCACTGCTCCCAGGGTTTGGAATAATGTGCCACTTCATTAGTGAGTTGAATACTCTCTAACTGCCTTTAGGGAACTTTTGAAAAACCTGCCTTTTTAAATCAGTAGTTGTTTTATTGATTTTGTGTTTTAGACCCTACTTTCTTTCAATCTAAGTTATTAAATTTGAGTCTGTTGTGCCAAGACGCTTAAGTTCATGCACTTTTACAAAAAAACTCACATAACAGAACCAGTAATGCTGTGCCCTGCCTCTATTCTGTTTCTGCAGGACACTTGCTAAGTATTCTGTAGGCTTCACTTGCATCTGTAGAAGACAGCTGTTCCATATGTCTGCCAACTCTTTCTTGAATATTTCTTCAATTGAGTTCTTCCGGTCAACTTTCCTCTTCCCCCCTTGATATGCCAAGTGCTCTGCTTTCACTCAATTTTCACAAACCTTCTCCTTTGACTGTAATGAGGAAGTTGCCACATTGGTACACCTGTGGAATCTTGTTAAGGTGCTTGGGCCTGACTTCTGTTCTGTGCTTCTGTTTCCACTGGTGTGCCTGCCATCCATTGCAATGATGCTGTTCACATTTTGTGTTAGACTCGTCACCAGGCTCTCGGTTTCTTTGACATAATTTGCTCTTCAGTAGGGTTCCCCTTCTTACATAACCCCCAATGAGTGATTTGATAACCTCCTCCTTGAAGGTTATGAGGTTTGTCTGGCCTGATGTGTCCTGTGCCCTTCGGTCTCAGGCCGTGTAAGTATGGGTGAAGGGCACCTCTGAGCTTTCAATAGGCCACGCTGCCTTTTTAGGTCTCGCTGAGCCAGCGCATGCGCTGCTCTGCGAGACATTTAGTAAAGGGGCTTTTGAAAGGGCTACTAAGCCGGCCACCAGCTTGCTGTTACGCGCACAAGCACGCGCGACGTTCACAGCAGCTGCTGCCATCTGGCTTTCAGTGCGTGCGACGTGCACAATCCCCTCCCCTACCCCCTTCCACAACCTCCTCGTCAGCTTATTGCGCGTGCGCGCGCACACAACTCCCTATTTTCACCGTCTTCATTTCTTTCTACATTCCTTTCCATTAATTTATTTTTCTTTTATCGGCTCGTATACAACTCCCTATTTTCACCGTCTTCATTTCTTTCTACATTCCTTTCCATTAATTTATTTTTCTTTTATCGGCTCGTTTCATTCCTTTTGTTTTTGCTGCCGTCTCCCCTTGTTCCTTTCTGCCCTCGCTCCTTTTTCGTCATCCCCTTTCTTTTCCTTTCTCTTCCTTCATCGCTTTCCTCTTGGTTTTCTTTCTTTTTACCACTTCCCTTGTGACCGCCTAGCTCTTATAGACACCGCAGGTTACATTTCAGTTCCATTAAAAAACGGGAGATGGTTTGCCATTATCGAGCCCGTATTTCCATTGGCGTTGAATCGGCAGGATCATTCCCCATTCCAGCTTGGCCGTCATATACAACAAACGTACCATCGATACTGTGGCTGCTTCAAGGCATAACAAGCATTGGCATAGCCAATCATCCCCTTTCTTTTCCTTTCTCTTCCTTCATCGCTTTCCTCTTGGTTTTCTTTCTTTTTACCACTTCCCTTGTGCGCGCCTTGCTCTTATAGACACTGCAGGTTACATTTCAGTTCCATTAAAAAACGGGAGATGGTTTGCCATTATCGAGACCGTATTTCCATTGGCGTTGAATAGGCAGGATCATTCCCCATTCCAGCATGGCCGTCATATTCAACAAACGTACCATCGATACTGTGGCTGCTTCAAGGCATAACAAGCATTGGCATAGCCAATAGGTCTCGCCTTTGGGACCTTATAAGTATTTAGTTTATGTTGTTGCACCAATGATATTGTGCTGCATAACTAAATACTTATAAGGTCCCAAAAGCGAGACCTATTGGCATAGCCAATAGATCTCGCTTTTGGGACCTTATAAGTATTTAGTTATGCAGTACAATCGCTAAACACTTATAAGGTCCCAAACGCGAGACCTATTGGCTATGCCAATGCTTGTTATTTATTGAGCGACCGCCTGAATACGGCTGGTACAGCGTGCTTCACTTTGGTTTCCCTGTATATTGCATTCATCACACCTTGCTCCTGTTTGTCTTTTGTTCAGAAGACAGTGCCCTCCCCTCAGCCTGCCTCCCCCTCTTTATGGTTCCTTCTTTCCGTAGTTCATCGCCAAATCCATGCTGGGGAGAAGGAGAGGTACCACAGGCTCTATTTTTTTCCAACCTCTCTAGGCTTTTTTGTTCTACTTCTCCTCACTCACATGACGGTTGCTAGGTGACATCCCTAAGGCTAGAGTCCGATGCCTGGGGGTTTGATATCTCGTGACCCTCCTCCTCTTTCCCCCTTCCCGGTCTTGATTGGGCTGGGTAGGTTTGGTGACTGCTCTCTTTCTCTTGCTGATGAAAGGCACTGTCCAGAGCTTTTAGGCGCTCTTCCTTGTGCCCGTAGTAGGGTGACCAGATCTGCGACCCAAAAACCGGGATATTTCGCAAAAACGGAGGAAGGACTACAATTTTACATCAACAAAGTGGCAAAGAATGACAGCGCTCATCAACATAGAAACACAGAAGAGGCACTAAGAAAATAAAATGTAGGGGCATATTAGCAAGAAGCTCGTTAAAATTATCGCCGCTTTAGCGGCAGGAAACTGCCGCTAAAACGGCGATAATGGGCTTGATAATATGCGCTATAGAATTCTAATAGAAGCCCAGGTTAGATGTCCTGCACATCTAACCTGGGCTTCTATTGAATTCTATAACGCATATTATCAAGCCCATTATCGCCGTTTTAGCGGCAGTTTCCTGCCGCTAAAACGGCGATAATTTTATCGAGGTTCTTGCTAATATGCCCCGTAATTTCTAAAACCAGCATATTACCTCCTAATTAAATTGCTTACTCATAACAGCTGCTATCTAGGCCTGCTTTGGAACACCTAAAAAGTGCCTCTCATTGTTTTCAGTTTACCTCTCAAAAAACCGGGACATTAGCCAAATTTACCGAAATCTGACGGGACAACTGTTGATAACCCGGGTTGGCAGGTCACCCTAGCCCGTGGGAGATATCTTGCCGAATAAACCGATAAAAGGACCGAAAAGTGCAGCCAATAAGGAGCCAGCGAGGCACGCCTGCATCAGTGCCCGTCTCCTGCATCACATTGTGTCAGACTTCTTTGTGGATACACCAGCTCGGCCGCTGGCATGAGACTTTGTCTGATGCGGCAGACAAAAGTGTGCACGTTTCATTTTTTCCATTTACGATTACCAGCGATAGCGGTTTCTTCTTTTTTTGGCGTTTTTCTCATCACATATTTGCACTGCAAGCTCTTTGAGATACTGTGACTTCTGCAGCGATAGGTTTTGTGTGTATGCTTGTGGGCACACGCCTGTGTGTGTATCGTGCAGGTTCTGCCAAAATAACAACCGGGCTCGGTTTTTTTAATTCGAGGAAAGGGGTGCCGTTTATTTCGGTAATAGTCGAAGCAGAAGTAAAACGATTACTTATTGCCATTTACTCACCCGATTGTGGTAGCTAGCATGCGCTATATTCTGCCACGAAAGGTGTGCGGCTAGCGCTACTTGCTGACAATGTTATACAGAAAACTGTGATGTCTGTACAAGACGGAGACCTGCCTACCCCGCCTGTGGTGGCGTTGTGGAAGCCAGACCGTGCAAATCATTCCATACTCGAGTTATAGAGTCAGGTTGGCCTTATATGGCTGAATTAAATAATTGAACAAAACATTTTTGACTGTCGCTATTTCGTGTCCTTTGTGGTCAGTTGAGGCAGAGCTTGCTTCAAACACATATCACCACCATAGAGTTGGTCATTTGTGGCAAGAACGTTTGCACACATTTGGTCTGTGGCTTTTTTTTCTGGTGGTGATATGTTCTGTTACTGTTTTTGTGCTGCATTATTTATTCCACTGTGGTTTTGTTGTGTTGTACTGTATTTGTTCCCCGCTGTTTTGATATGATGTGCTCTGCTATGTTTTAATTGTGTTATGTTACTTTGTGTGTATTATCGTATTGTGTTCTGTTGTTTACCTAAGATATATCAACAGATGCTGCTACATTTCCAGTAAAAATCAGCACATGCCTTGAAATTAGCAGTGACAAACAACCATGTACTACCGTCCATTACACCAGCTCTTCAACTACTTAAGACACCAGTCAGCCCAACACTGTAGCAGAGACTGTGTCTTAACTTAGCGCCACATTGCTCGCTTAATACGATGTGGTCCATTGTGTCCTGAAACTGCAACCTCACCCTGGTACTTAACATTTCACCAACAATCATTTATAACAAATGCCAGGGGCATATACTGGATTCCAGGAAAAAGCTCAGAAGAAGGTTCCTATTGCCGGAAATCACTTTGCTTCATAAAGGACCCTCTGCCCTGCGATCCATCATCGATAAGAGCCTCTCGAAGCGCAGAAGCAACTGCTGGGAGGCGTCCATTACCGCACAGTCCATTTCCAGACCTGAGGAGCCTGGTAGTTTTCATCTACTGCACATTTATTAATGACTGCTCCATTTTAATGAAGTTGAGTGGTCTTCAATACTGGGATGGGATCCTCCAGGCGAGAGCCTCTCTTGAGTGTCCTTTAAGCATTCCTTGTTTCACTTACCTGAAGCGGAGATACGGGGAGAGCCATTCACCAAAGAGCAGTCGATTTGTTGTCCAAATGATATGATACACGAACTTTAACTCCTGATTCTAAATGCAGCATTTCATGGCCACATGACTAGCATTCCTCTTTTGTCAAAAGATGCAGGGAAGAAAGCTAACTGAGGCAATGGGGCAAAATGTCAGCAGAGACTAACACAAACAGGGAAGAGTGGATTTGGGAAAGGACTAATTTTGCTTGTAAAAATTGTGCTTTTTTATTTCGACCTACAATAATATTGAACCTAAAATATTGACTACCACTACATTCCTTAATATTGATGCATGCATTGTGGCAGAGAAACCTTGTGCTGCACTATTGATTTTTCCCTTCTCATGCATCCCCTCTCTCTGCTCAGGCCCCTTCTAAGCCAGTAGACTCTAAGAGGGAGGTACACTTGGAATCACTCCGATTCATTTACCCAGGATCAATGTAACACCTCTTTTTCTTTGTGGGAGGGAAGAAATGTGTGAGGAATGTGAGAAGAAAGGGATCCAGATTTAAGAGAAATATCATTTAAACCCAAGACAACAAAGAATTAGCTGGATTGTGGATTAAATGCCTAGTAGATCTCTCAAATTGGGCTTACAGAGCACCCAGGACCCTAAATCACAGAGGCATCATAATGATGTTACTGTTACTAAGAAGGCAACCTTGTATGTTAGTAATACTCATGAGATTCTTTCAAGGAGCTCAAATGGAGAGCCAAGTGATGCTGTAAATGCCAATGTTCAGCCCCTGGGAGGAATTAGCCATTTTTTCGGAGGATTATCCAGTAGGAAGCTATTCAGGAATCTTAGAACCCCCATAATGCCAAAAGGTGCAACACCACTGAACTTTCAAGTCAGCCACGGGTAAACCATAGTGAAATCGCATCAATGAAAGAAACACTATTTTGAGAGGAAGGAGAGACAATGAAGCAATACCTTTTGCAAAACATCAAGAGTGAACCAATATCCAATGACGGATGGAGGCCTCCTAGTGGAAGGGCACCTGTACTGCTGGATTTCCAGTGTTGACTCTCATCACAGATCTTACCATTGTAACTTTGCCTCAATCTCCAAATCTGTTGTAAATTGGAAACTGCTGGGAATGGCTCAATCCTTCAGTACCCAAAATGAACCCTTAGAAAATGTTCTGTTAATTTTCATTAATGGAACCCAGACCTCCTTACCAATAGAGCATCTTCCCTTAATCTCATTATCTTTGCCGTTTGCTGTGCTATAATGGGAATTTGAGAATGGTATGGAGAAGGCCTGATGGGCATGTAATCAATAAAGAGTGTGTCACGCAATATACGTCTGGGAATCTCACACAAAAATCCTACAACATTCGGTTCATCCTGATTTAGAACAGATCAAGAACCAGTCTCTTGAAGCAGAAACAGATACCAATAAAACATTTTTTCAGAAATCTTAGTATTATGAAAATATGTATGCATTAGAAGGGAGTGGAATCTCCAACTGTATCCTTCAAGTCAGATTCTGCATTTGTCTCTACCATCGTAGTTTCCATCAGAATAACATGGAAACCCTGTATGCTTAACTCGTCTGCTGAGGACTTCAGTGAGCTAGGATATAATGTACTTCTGAAACCTCATGTGCTCAACTTAAAATACTGTTCCTATCTTATGACCCTGCGCATAAAGCTTTGTTGAAGCACTTCCAGTTCCTTCGTCAACTCCAATATCTGCTGGTGAACTGCCTTTAAAGAGATCTTTTTGGAATGTTGCACCGATAAAATCCAGTCTCTCTGTCAATATCAGGTGTGATTTATTGCTTTCATTCAGTAATATTTTTCACTGAATCAATGCACACACTTGGCTTCTGCATGGATGAGTGACTCAGACACGATGCATGAATCATTCAGTCATCCTGGAATGGCTCCACCATGAAACCCTCAGCATTCTACATTCTCTCTAGAGGCACTGCCTTCATCCTAAGCACCTTCGGAGCTCCTTGTTTTAACTGAAAGGCAGAACACAACATTTAAAATGGGGAACAAATATGAAAAAAAAACAGTTGCTTACAGGGTTGCAATGGTATGTTGCTAAAATTGATTGATATCAGACATGTGCTTGGTCTGACCATTGGCATCACCTGTTGTAACATTTTCCATACTGTAGTAACATGTTGGTTTCCCTTTGTTCACCTTCTTTAAATCCCAAACAATCCTGAACCTATTTGTGACCTTCACTGTTGTGTCTATATTGTCCTGAACAGGCCTGACATTCCAACCACTCTAATCTCTGATGTTGGTCACTGTGAATTGTTATGCCTTCTTGCTTTCTGGCTAAAAGTAAGGTTTTGAAGTGTGAGAGGATGATAGTGGTGTTGTTGTTGGGATCGACTCAAATACTTCTTAGATTATCAGGAGTTCAAAAAAAGGCAACTAAGGTTTTGAAAAGTTGGGTGTACTGGAATGGCTCAGTATGTCTACTATCATGAAACACCTTTTTAACAAGACCCCAGGTCAAATCAAAAGCGAAGTCTCCCCTTTAAGGGGCATGTTGACCAACAACCTGCTCATCATGCAAAGTATGCCCCTCTTGAATCCATATAATACATCACACTGACAAAATACCGCAACCACTTGAATGAAATAATTTGTGACCTTCTCCATATATTCCGCCTGCTGCTCCACTGCTACAAGGAGGTTTGTGCATTTGGTCTCTTCTTGAATTGCTTCAAGTAAAATTTAGAAATTCACCAAATGCTGAATAAGCACCTGGGCACTTTTCTAACTTCAAACACGTATAAGCCATTTTCTATGTTCCTTCTACTTTTTGATCAACTGATTTATGGGGAATCATGTCCTTTGCTGACAATAACTCCCAGCGTGCCTGATCTGACACCATAGGATCTACTGGAACGTTATCAGATAGCCATATTTCAGCCTGTTCTACTGGGTATATTTGTGTCATGATTCTTGGGAAGGGTCTTCTGGCTGGGATCCTAGCTCATCATAGATAGATGGACTTGAAGATGAGAAGTAGAAGATCCAGGTGAAATAAGCTTTTCATTTTGTTTGGGTCCGGTTCCCTCATAGTAAATATCAATTTTCTCCTTGTATTGTTGAGGAATTATTTCACCCTTTCTTTTGGCATTTATCTCCCCTTTGCCGATGTTGCCTTCTCTACTGTCAAACTGTTGTACATGTATGGATCTTCGGGGCTCTCTAAGGTTCCAGTCTGTGTCATCCATAGTCCAAGCAGTGGTTTTAGGGAGTTGAAGAACTGGCTGGCCTGCAAGACATTACACATGGGGTTTTACTTGTAATGAACCTTCTCACTTCATCATTGTGGCTCAAGACGTCAGTACTATAGAAATCTTATCACTCTGAATGTATCATTCTTATCCTTTTGTACCACTGCTGCCCCTGCTATGTCCATCATTACCTGCAGGGCCATTTTCATGTGAGTAGAGTACACCTTCACTACATCAAATGCCTTACACCATCTGATCATGTCACCACAGAAGACACCGCAAAGACCATGAGGAGCATACACTCTGGAGCTCCTACCGACCCCTGCCCGCTGCACATCTTCCACAGGGCCGCCTTTGCCATAGCACCTGAACTACGACGTACAATTGACTGCACTCTCAAAACAGGCACATTCCCCGATGACTAGAAACGTGCAGAAGTCAAACCCTTCCTCAAGAAGCCCTCCGCAGAACCAACGGATCTCAAGAACTACAGAGCCATGTCTCTCCTCCCCTTCGCCGCTAAAGTCACTAAGAAGATCGTCAACAGCCAGCTCATAAACTTCATAGAATCCAACTTTATTCCTCAACACTTCTCAATCTGTATTCCGCAGCAACCACATCTCTGAGTCCGCCCTCCTAGCCACCATGGACGACATCCGCACTCTCCTCGACCAAGGCCACACGGCTTCCCTCATTCTACTAGACCTCTCAGCAGCATTCAACACCATCTCCCACCGCACACTAGCCACCAGACTCCACAACGCCGGTATACAGGGAACTGCCCTTGACTGGATCTGCTCCTTCCTCGCCGGCTGGACTCAAAGAATCAGACTCCCGCCTTTCCTCTCCGAACCCACAGAGATCAGATGCGGAGTACCCCAAGGATCCTTCCTCAGCCCCACGCTATTCAACATCTACATAGCCCCACTCACAACTATCGTCAGAAAACACAGAATCAGCAAAGTATCCTAAGCCGACGACACTCAGCTCATCCTCTCCCTCACCAAGGAACCCGACATCACCAGACACCGTTTCCAAGAAGGAATGAAGGACGTCGCATCCTGGATGAGCAGCAGCTGCCTGAAGCTCAACTCTGAGAAAACAGAAGTCCTCGTCCTCGGATCCACCCCTCCGGGTGGTGGCCCACCACCCTTGACAACCCTCCCACATCCACAGCTCACACCCGCAACCTCGGCATCATTCTCGACACCTCCCTCACCATGAACCGATAGATCAGTGCCATATCGTCCACGTGCTTCAACACCCTCCGCATACTCCGCAAGACCTTCAAATGGATCCCCCCCGAGTCCAGAAAGACCGTCACCCACGCACTCATAACCAGCAGACTTGACTACGGGAATGCCCTCTATGCCGGAACCAACAAATCTCTACTCCACAAACTCCAGACCGTCCAGAACGCCGCAGCCAGACTTGTCCTCCGCATCCCATGACAAGACCACATCACCCAGCACCTATGAGACCTCCACTGGCTCCCTGTCGAAAAGAGAGTCCCTTTCAAGCTGCTCACACAAAGCCCTCCACAACACTGGACCCCAATACCTCAACGAAAGAATCTCCTTCTATGCCCCCCGAGAGGAACCTCCGCTCCGCCAACCTTGCCCTGGCCGTAATTCCATGCATCCGCAGAGCCAGAACGGGTGGAAGATCCTTCTCCTACATAGCAGCCAAGACCTGGAACAAACTCCCCCTCAGCATCAAACGAGCCCCCACACTGCAAGCATTCAGGAAGAGCCTCAAGACCTGGATCTTCGGATGAGCCGGAGCTGCCCGAATCCCCACCACCCCCAGCGCCTTGAGACCCTCACAGGTGAGTAGTGCGCTTCACAAAACCCTGATTGATTGATTGATCATTACATCATAGTAACTAATCACAGTGACTAACACATCACTTTTACTTGCATAGTGGGACACCATATCATTAATATATGGATTGCAGAAATTAAGGACATAAATTAAGTGTAATGAATAATTAAATATAATACCCTTAACAAACAAAAGTACATTAAAATATTAAAAGAATAAAGAAATACGAGGTGGGAGGTTTGTCTCCAAGAAGTAAAGTGAATTAAAAAGGAATGGTAAAATGAATTATAAGAAAGGGTAACTGTTAGAAATTGGTTATTAGTTGTGCAGGGTATGAGGCCTGTGCAAGTAATGGTCCACAATTGTCTCCTTACTAGGAGCCAAGTACCCCATTGTAGCATTTGACTATCCGAGGGTAGCAAAGCAGAGAAGTCCAAGGCCTAGTCAGGAGACGCAGTTTGAGCTGGCAATCTCCATTCACTGGCACACGATAACACTATATAAATAAATCATTGTCCAGCCAGTGTTTTTTTTTTTTTTAAGTACATTTATTCCACACACACTACTAAATGCTATGCATTCTTTTACAAATATATAATTAAGGTAGGTGGAAATACTTTTGGTGACATTCTGAAAATCACATTTAACCCCATGTGGTCTCATGACCCCCATAATCATAAGACACCTGCCCACCCATACCAGATAGAACTTGAGAATATAAGTGGATGTCATTTGAAATGAAACTGTCCTATTGGCTTTGTCAACAACAATATATAATGCAAGCCTATTAACTTTGACAGTGGTTCCCACATCAATAGATAAGGCAAGCCTATTAGCTTTGTCAAAATGTCACCACATTATAGGAACAATAATCACATGTTAAGAATCACAATGATATCATTAGAATTGATAACCATGTTTAAATGTAATCATTATTGATAATAAAATCATTGCAATATTTACTAAAAACAATTGTCAGCAATATACTTTGAATAAAGTGTCAAAAATCAATATAACTTGTCGGAGTTTTTCTTTTCACTCTAATAGCCACATAATGCAGCCATGGGACCAACCACTAGAGATCCCTACAGCTTGGTGTGAAAAGGAAAAGGACTAGTGTCCAGAGTGTTTATAATATGGTGAAAAGTCCCCCCAGGTCATGCATTCTAGGACTTGGGAGACATAGAGTTAATTTCCCCCAATCCATTCAAGGAGTCTTCTACACTCCCTGTAGCCCTGCATGACATTTTCGTTGGTGCCCCTCCTTCTGGCACAGCAGGGAAGAAATGTATTTGCAACTTGAGCCCTGCAGGGCATTACGTAGTGCTCTAGGCCGAGAGCTTGAATACTAAATGAGCGTCCAGAGAGGAAGGCAGCTTTGTACTGTGTGTCTTTTTTAATTTTGGTTGTTTGGTTTTCTTTTTGTTGTGGGCGCCCCGGTCCCATCTGGGGCTGTCTGATGCCACCATTCAACAAAGGGGGCCGCAGGGGAGCCCAAAGGCCCCATAGGGTCCATGCACACAGCTCTTGTGCCACGTAGGAGTCACCATTAATTTGGTGCTCCAGTCTGGTGAGAGCAACTCCTCCTTTGGGCTCCTGTCTGCAGTGGTAACCATCAGCAGCCCATGCCTGCCACCTTCCCTTCTAAATATCCATGAAGAGGTATGCGTCAACCCCCGAGGCTTGGCCCACCCGGTGGGGGGGAGGTGTATTTTCCAAAATAAGGCAGAGCACCACGTGCTTGCTTTCACTGTTTGGGCATGTTAAAATTGGCAACCTTTCAAGGTGCATATCTCGAGCTCCATTGGGCTGTTTTTCTCAGTCCTGGTCTCATTTTACTCCTGGTGGCAAGCTCTAGCCACTAGGAGCATTTTCAGCAGCACTGCTGGCTTCTAAAGGGTGCATTATGCAGGGAGAGGATTTTACTGGCCAGCCTTCTCCTCTCCTGGCTCCTGGTATTCCCTCAACTGGTCTTCAGGGTGGTAAGGGACCAGTGTCACTGGACCCTTAGCAACTCATCTAGTTATTGGAGTCAGCTGCCATCAGGGGTATAATTTGGATTCTCCTTCAAGCTCTCCATGGTGTTCTTACCATTGCCGTCCATGTATACGGCCTTGCCCACTCCCTCTTGTGCAGGGGTTTTTAAGTGTAAGTGGAAAGTTCTAGATGCCAGGTATCCCAGGTCAATCATAGGATGCCACATCATCCCTTCACACCTGTCCCAACCCTCCTGCCTAGCATTTTGCGACAATCCAATGTGGCACCATCAAGTTGTCTATGTGCACAGCTCTTCTAAGGGCCTCAACTCCACCCTAGCTGACATCACTACTAGATACTTTTCCCACCAAAACTTCAAAGGGGCTCCTAATGCCTAGGCTTCCTTCTTTGTTCAGTGGGCCTGGGATGTCCCAACCCAGGTGCAGTGTCACAGTTAATTACCAGATGCCCATTTTCCTTCCCACCCCTTCCTTATCAGGCACTGAATCAAGCAATGATATTTCCTCCTTTTGTGTGAGGAGACCTTTGATCTTGCTGCTGGAGCCCAGCAGGGGAGGTAAAGGCCTGGATTCTGATTCTAAGCTGACCCAGAGGAATATGTAAATTCTGTACAACACCATAAGATACACAGGTAGCTTATTGAGACCTGCATAGTCAAACTCGGTGTGCATGTTTCACCCCAGTCTGATTCCTCGCTGAACTATGTAGGCCTAAATGGAACAAAACTGCACTTTAAGACATATTTCACCTATTTGTATAATACACAGACATTAAAGGTAATCCAGTAAACCCTATTGACGGATCACTGACAGAATATAGAATACCAAAATATAGACCTGCCAAAATATCGTGGAAAAAATATAGAATGCCAGAATATCGAATTCCTATCTACAAACAGGTAAGTACAAAAATATCGAATACAAAATATCGTTGTAAATAATATAGGGGCACATTACGATGGCGGGCGGAAGCACCACCGCCGTGCTGGCGGATGCAAAACCACCAGTTACCGCCGGCACGCAGCAGTCCACACGCCCGTCCAATTACGATGCGAAAAGTAGGCCAAACACCGCCGGCAAGCCAGCAACACCGTCCGCCATCAAAGTGCGCCCGTACATGTAGCGGCGCAGCCCAACTGACACACACCGTCCGACGAAACACGTCCCGCCCGGCGCATAAATTACGATGCCGCAAACAAACGGCTCCCACGGCCAAGAGATACCGTACGCCAAACCGAAGCGGTAACACGGATGCCGAGCACGGACAACGAAGAAGCGGCTCCCCGAGCATGAATCCAGCACTGCAGGCACTCCCCATGCTTCTGCTGATGCACCACCAAGGACGCAACGTACCGCGGAGACGCAGGTAGGCACACACACAACAAGTGCACGCAAACAGCGCACACAGTGCAAGGGCGGAAAAAGCGGACAACCCCCCACCAGCGCGTGTACACTACACATCCACCATCGCATCCACATATGACACACAGGCCAAATCGTAACATCGCAGAACACATGTGTACACACCACCTGGGACTAGTAACCAACCACCCCGTCACGGCCCAAAAGCGCCGATGACACCGCCACACATGCGCACAACGCAGAGGCCAACCGCAGCGCCATGCATGCGTCGCACACAGACACAGGGACACAACCAAGCAGCACACACATCAGCCCCACCCCGAACGCACATGACACGTGACAGGCCGGCCACAGACATGTCCCCAACGCCCAATTCACGGACAACACCCAACGCCACACAACCGACGCACACATGTCAGTGAAGACACGCAACAGCAGGACACACCCCAGTGTAACAAACATGGCGTAGCACACAGCGGCGGCAACACCAACTAGGAGAAGCAGGGCCCCTTCGGGAAGAGGAACGCCAGTACCTCACAGAAACACCCATACCACCCTGCACATATGAACAAGACATATAAAACGGAACACCAAAGAGCCCGGGGACCGACAACAGGTGGCCCAAGAATAACATCCACACACAAGGCCCAACGCAGAGCGGAAAGGCAGCCTGCCGCCCACACAAGGGAGAGCAGACAGCACTGAATGACCTTCCATTCCAACTCCGAAACCACAGCCCTACGACAGAAGCCGGTGAATACAGCCATTGTCCAAGAATAGACCAACACAGGCATGCCGAGGAGACCGACCACAGGGCAGATAGCGCATATCACAGAAGCACACAACGGACGGGGAAGAAAGAAGAAAACACTCCCCCATGTCGGCCACATGCAAGTTAATTGGAAGGAGTCACACAGCACTGACCTTGAACTGTCTGAGAAGCATGTGGGAAGAGGGCCCGTGTCCTCCAAACAAGCCAACAGAACACAAGTCCTGTCTCCCCACGACTACACAGAGCTCACAGCAACCCCGGAGCGTGCACATTGCAGACTGCACACACAGCCGGAGCACGCCACCTCAACGAACCGCTGCGAAATGGCAACCGCAACACACCTACCCAACTACGCCGAACAGCTCAAGCTGTACAAAACCAACCTGTGCCATACATTGGGATGCGATCTCCTGTCCCTGCTGAACGTAAGTTACCGACTGACTTACCGCATCACATTGTTCAGCTGCGTCATGCCCGTCTTCTACTGTCGGAGGTGTCCCTACCAGCATCCCGTCGAGATATGCCTCTCCAACCCGGCATGTCTGAAGGCGGACCTGCTACCACTACTCCTCCCTCTGGACGCACACGACAGGGCCTGCTCTGCCTATGGGGGCATGGCGTATGTGGCCAACATCGCACCCGCACTGAAATGGGACCACTGTGCCTCCACACGACGGATCATCGAGAACAGCTACATCGAATGTCACCCAGCATGCCCCATCATGGTCCTCCAAGGGACAACTTACGAACAACACCTTGACAGCCACCATCCGCTACATTGGCTGGCAAACATGTACACCACCAATGACATGGAAGCCCTGCTGGACGGCATCGCATACCTGACAACCTGTAAATACGTCGGACCACAACGCAGGTTCCCCGAGTGACCTATGATGTCCAACCCCGCACCCATGCTTAGCTTCCGCACGGACTGGCCAGTCACCACCACAACAGCCATACCAAACGACCGGCAACTGTAACCACACCATCAACGACATCGCCATGACATCGGATATGACCGGGACATGCACACTGTTCCCCATCACATCCAGGAACACTGCATGCATCGTGGGAGGCAGTGGCATGGGCTCTGTGTATCGCACCCACATGGACGGAACTGCACGAACAACCAGGACACGACATGGATCCAGCGCACATGGACACACACACCGCTCAGTGGACATGAATAGGTCGCCTGGAGTCTGTGGGTGCTGCACCCCTCCCACCCCCGCCCCGGGAATCCCATACCAGGACCTTTGCATGGACGACAAGTGCATACAACAACAACACGACCCCAGTGACTGTGACATGTCCAGTAACCACCACAGTGCAACAACAAGTGGCACGCCGCTGCATGCACGCAAGCACATGCCCTGATGTCAACTCACATGCACGCGTGCATGAGGAACAACCGCAGCAAACCTGTCACATGGAACTGAGATGGACTGTGCCCATGATGCCAAGCGGTCTGGTAGGCTACATGTATACCGTCTGTGTCAAAGTCCGCAGCTCCGCAGCTATACGTAAATGTACATTAGCACAGCCTTGGCCAAGCAGATGTCACTCTGAAGCCCACATCCCACATGCAACAGCCAATCACATGTAACCCCACACCCTATCCCATTTGCAATCATGCTCAGTATATCCTCAACATGTATTCCGCTGCCAGTAGTGTCCACTATACTGCATCACAGAGGACAGAAGACTCAATATAATGTTTGAAACCAAAACTGTCTCCGCTGACTCATTTCACAAGTACGAATGAGAGAGGATGAGAGTATGTGAAGTACACGGCAGTCGTGACATGACCATGTAGTCCACTGGTATTGGATGTCAACGCAAATGAGTAGCACCACTGTGGAAGACACACATGTGTCGTGTGAAGTCGTATGGACGCAGTGCTCAGGTGGGTGGGTGCGACGGGTAGATGCGCACATGCCAAGTTGGAGCACGCCGTGTTGGGAGGGGTCATGAACAGTACACCACCGCTTCCCTGGGCATTGTGAGAGGACACCTGTCGGGGGGAGTGAACACGTGTGTGCACAGCAGCCGGGCACACGTACAAAGCGGTACCAGGCGCACCTCAGCCCACCCTCTGTGGACAAGCTGGATCCTGTTGTGCGCCCGCCATGCCCCTTGACAAGGCACACACAGCCCCAGTCGACCAGGTGTAACCCCAACATAGTCAATCCGCACAGGCGATACAGGGCACGGGATGGCAGTGGAGCATGGTGTGTGAGAGGTCTCCTCGCGCTCCTCCTGGTCATATCACGCAGGCAATAGAACCTCAACGTCTAGCATGGCACAAGTCACATGGAAGTGTAGGGGGACGCACCACAGCACGAGCAGCACTGACGTCACGGGAGGTGGCTCGCACCATCCCATCCATTGCCCATCATACCAACCACGCCACATGCCATTGCGACTAAGTGCAAGCGCGTGCGCCACCACCCCCGAGCCCTCCCCAGAGAGGCCAAAGAGTGAATGTGTGGGCCATCAGCCACAGACGGACGCGGCCTGGCCGCAAGGGCAGCCACAGCCACTGGGTGTCGCAGGTGGCGGATCCGGAAGGCGAAGACTGTGATGCATAGTCCATGCAGGCCGGGTCTCCATTTGGGGCACCACGCAGGTGGACGGCGTCCCGCAACACATCATACCCTGAGACAGCCCACTCGTGCAACTGGACCCACACATACACTCCTTGCCCTCTCTGGTGCGAGCTTGGGGCTGCCTGTGCAAGCGCTAGCCTCGCAGGTGAGCATGCATATTGGGGGAGCGAGGGGAGGACATGAGGGCTGGGGCGAAGATGACTGTATCACTGTCAGTTAGTACAAGGGATGACCCAGATGTGGAAAGGAAGAGACGTGTCCCGTGTGTACTGCAACTAGTCGCCAATCCAACTACCCCCCCATGTCCGGAATGTAAGCCCGCACCTAGGCCCGCCCATCCGCCACATCGAACATACCACCAGCACGACAACCTTCCCATTCGAAACACTGACTGGGGGTGGCGACCAGTGTACAATCATGTGTAGCCTACCCACGCGTACATGTGGGCCCTCCATGATCCATGTCACCTG
Organism: Calotriton arnoldi; assembly: GCA_963921515.1. Classification (NCBI taxonomy): domain Eukaryota; kingdom Metazoa; phylum Chordata; class Amphibia; order Caudata; family Salamandridae; genus Calotriton; species Calotriton arnoldi. The sequence goes on from CAWUFW010002264.1 coordinate 2,214,594, forward strand.
CGGCAAAGTCATGACATGCGCAATGAGGGAAGTGAGGAGAGCTGCCCGCCCCACGCGCAGAAGGTGCATCAGCTCCACAGACCCAGCAGCGAGTCCAGCAGGGGTCACATGTGCAGGGGCAGCTGTGCCTGGTGTGAAGGCACATGCATATAGACAGCACATCGACCAATGTGTAGTCTGCCCACATCTACAGTCCATCATCATGCGGACATAGGAATTGAACACAGGGCAACACATCTCAGTGGGTGCACCCACCGTGACCAACAATGCGCAATCATCGACGTACCCGCCCTGTGCATGGCCCCCCACCCAACGGAGGCACATCCAGTGCCACCATCCCACACACACAAGCCTTCCACGGAACATGCTGTGTCCAATGGTCAGTACAGAGTCAGCGCCCATCTGGTGGATCCTGAACAGGAGACACATGCACACACATGCCAGCTCCCACTATGTACGACTGCCACCTGGCACGTGCAATGTAACCTCTCACCTGTGACGTGTGACTGCAAGCACACAGCCGTCTTGGCATGGGGCTGTCAATGTGGACACCTGTCAATGTTTCGGGAGGTGTGATCCGTACAGTGCTGTACATAGGGTGCAGTGCTGACACCTACTACTGTCTCATATCCCCTCGTGCCACAGGTCCCACTTGTTTTGGCCGCTCAGCCTGTGCCCACATCGTCGTCGTCGTGTGCCATACTCATCCAGCCGCGGAAGCAGTTCCATGCTCAGCAGACATTCATGTTGCCGTGGCGTTGCCGCTTGACGGATATGCAGTCAGTCCCCATCAGCACGCCCCGCAAGTCATTGGGGCCTAGATCCCCATGTGCATGCACATGGCAGTGGTTTGTATCACTAGCCATTGCCATTGTTGGGAGACCTGTGTAAGTGTATTGTGGCCGTGCCGTCCCAGCTTGACAGCTGGGCTGTGGCTCATGTGCTTGCTCAGTCATGTCAGTGATGTGTATGCGAAATTGCTATGTGTCGTGTTGCTTTGACATGTGTCCTCTGCCATTGTCCCTAGGCGGAGACCGAACATTGACCGCCCATACCAATTGCTGGCAGACATGGAGGATACGGAGGTCATTAGGAAGTTTCGGCTGGACAGGCCAACCCTGCATCGACTGTGTGCCATGTTAGAACCCCATCTCCGTCCCCGCAGGGTGTATCCGACTGCTGTCACCCCCACGGCTAAGGTGATGGCCGCCATGCATTTCTTCGCCACTGGGTCATTCCAGCACACAGTGGGCAGTGGAGGAGGGATGTCCCAGCCCATGTTCAGCAAGGTGCTGAGGGATGTACTGGCAGCCATGATGCTGTACCGGAACAGGTACATCCGCTTCCCCAGGGCTCGTGAATTGGCGGCAGTGAAGGGTGCATTCTATGCCCTTGGCAGAATCCCACACGTCGTTGGAGCCATTGACTGCACACATGTCGGCCTTGTTCCACCACAGGCCACTGAGCACCTGTACCGCAACAGGAAGCACACGCACTCCCTGAATGTGCAAGTGGTGTGCCTTGCGGACATGGTGATCACCCACGTGTGTGCAAAGTTCCCAGGCTCGGCCCATGACGCACACATAATGCGCAACAGCATCTTGCCACGACTGATGTCCAATATGCAACAGGATCGTGCCTGTATTGTCGGTGAGTATGTGGAGTGGTGTAGCGTGCTGGCTGTGCGATGCTGTCCCCTGTCCAGTTGGATTAGCAACGGTTCTCTGTGTCCCTCACACCCAGGTGACTCTGCGTATCCGAATGGGGCATGGCTGCTCAGTCCATTGAGGAATCCTCGCACCCCAGCAGACGATCGCTACAATGAGGCACATGGGAGGACCAGACGTGTGGTCGAGCGTACCTTTGGCCTCCTCAAGTCCAGGTTCAGGTGCCTGGACCGCACCGGGGGTGCGCTGGCGTACTCCCCACAGAAGGTGTGCCGGATAGTGGTGGCGTGCTGCATGCTGCACAATCTGGCCATTCGGAAGCAGATCCCCCTCATCGTGGATGACGGAGATCAACCAGGGCCCCAGCCCGCAGACCAGGACAGCTCGAGTGAGGAGGACAGCGGAGAGGAGGAAGCTGGTAATGTGCGGCAGCAGCTCATCGCCCGCTACTTCACTTGACGGTGAGTGTCCATGTACGACGGCTGATGTGGCTGTATCTGTGCAGGTGTGTGTGTGCTGTGTCAGGGTGGCCGTTTGTTCACTGCGTGCTGTGTGTCAACGCTCCATGGCCAGGGTAGTATGCCACTGTTGGTGGCTGTGGCATTGTGCCCTATAGCTCTGTGCGATGTGTGTACATTGCTTGTAGTTGTTGACATGTACTGTGTGATGGGTGTGTGACACACTCATTGAATGTGCTCCTGTTCTGTCTCCCACCCCTAGGTCCCTACAGGCCCTCCGGATTCAAATGCCATGCCACGCATCAGGTGCCTTTCCGCCCAAGGTGGCCGTTGTATTCCGTACAAATAAGACACAGGGCACAAACAGCAGTTAGTGAAAAAGGTGCATTTATTACAAACTGTGACATGTGATTGTGTGTAAGGTGATGACAAAAGTGGTGCGTGCAGTGACAATGAGCTGTCGGTCATGGCTGCGTGATGATCAGGGTGTACCCACTGGTTCTATGTCCATAGTCCAACACACACATGCCATCCAGATGGCTGTGTGGAGTGGGATCGTAGTCCAAGTCAATGCAGTGGCTGGTCAAGGAAGGCTGGCGGAAGGCTGGCTGGCTGCCTCACTTGCGTCTGGAGCGTGCGAAGTCCTCCCGGGAGATCTGTTTCCTCTTCGGACGGCCCCTTCCACGTTTGCGAGGGGGGTGCCTGCTTGCGACATGCTGGTGGTTGAGGTGTGATCACTGGCTGTGGACGCAGGGGAACTGGACACTGCTGCTCCACCCTGCGCCCCGGCAGGTGGTGGCGGAGGGGGAGCTGCTGTCCCTGGCTGTGACCTCACCGCCACCACCAGCTGTCCCATGAGGTCCACGATTTGGCCCATACGGGCGTCCATGGACCTCAGCACCCCCAGCACCTCACGCGTGTCTGAAGCAGACCGGACCCATTGTCCTTGGGCCTCTTCATAGGCCCCAAGGACTCTGGCCATGTGAGGCAGGGCATGGCTCCCAGGGGAGGCTGGCGTTTCCCTGACCCTGCTCCTCCTACCAGTCCTGCTGCCACCGGCCTGCCCACTAGCCACATTGCTCACCACGGTCCTCGCTGTGGCTCCCAGGGTGGATCCAGTCGTCCGGGCCACCACCTGCGCTGGGGCTGGTGCCAGCGAAGACGTGGCGGTGGTGGCGGCGGTGGTGGTCGGTGCGGCGATGGTGGCGGTTGCGGCAGTGGTAGTGGCCACAATGACCGTGGGTGTGGCCGCAACGACAGTGGCAGCAGGGGGCTGTGAATGTTCAGCAGCCCTGGATGATGGGTTGGTGGGTAGGAGGGGTCCTGGGGAGCGGCTGGGCCCTGCCACACCAGATGGGCCTGCTTGGTTGTCCGTGTCCGAAGAGGAGGACAGATCCTCCAGATCCGTGTGTCCTCGTTGGGGGCTTGTAGGCTGGCTGTGCTGGCTGCTGGCTCCATCCCCAGCATCCAGCAGTTCATCACCTGTGGAGAGAATGAGATTTGTTATTGTGTTGCACCTGGCGAAGTATGTATTTGTCGTCTGACATTGACAGTTCGTGCAATCTCGTACATGGGTTTCCCGGAGGCGTGTGTGTGGCTGTAGCATCTGTAGTTGTGTGTGCTTGGCAATGGGACTGTGTGCTGTGCACATGTGGCATGGGACGGATTGGCCATGCCGATGGGTGTGTTGCTGTGCCCCTACTTATTGTGACTCTGGTGTATGCGGGATCCTGGCCCATCCTGGGTCTGGTTTGTACTTTGCTTTTGGGGTTCAAATGGAACGCTTAGGAACGCATATGGCAACATGGGGGCCATGCCCCTGATTCGCATTTGGGAGGGGATATGCTTTTGGGGTTCAAATGGAACGCTTAGGAACGCATATGGCAACATGGGGGCCATGCCCCAGATTCGCATTTGGGAGGGGATATGCTTTTGGGGTTCAAATGGAACGCTTAGGAACGCATATGGCAACATGGGGGCCATGCCCCAGATTCGCATTTGGGAGGGAATATGCTTTTGGGGTTCAAATGGAACGCTTAGGAACGCATATGGCAACATGGGGGCCATGCCCCAGATTCGCATTTGGGATGGAATATGCTTTTGGGGTTCAAATGGAACGCTTAGGAACGCATATGGCAACATGGGGGCCATGCCCCAGATTCGCATTTGGGAGGGGATATGCTTTTGGGGTACATGCTGTGAGCCATGGGTGCCGAACGTGACATGTGTTGTGGCAGCATGACAGTGCATGGTTTGAGGTGTGTGCATGCTTGACATGGCCTGCATATTTGCTGTCTGTTGTGATTACTGGACATGGCATTGGACGCATCGTTATGAGTGAGTGATAGTTGTGTGCCAGCCAACGTATTGCAGTTGTCCCATCTCCTTGGTGTGCGTGCTGCCCTGTGCCATGTGCATCACTGCAGTGCTCGGGGGGGTGTGGCCCATGTTGTGTGTTGTTGCTCACAGTGTGGCGTGCGCTTCATTGACTTCTGGCACATGGTTGGTCATGGGCATGTGTCTTAGCGTGACTGCTGTATGTGTGGCAGCTGTGCGGATGACATGCCTTTCATGAGACTGGGGCTGACGGATGGGATGGATGGTATGTTGTATGTGCATGGTGTGTCTGTGAGTTTGATGGGTTCAGTGGTGTTCGTGTGCATTTATGTTGTTCCGCTCTGTTGCGTCTAGTGTTGTTTGTCTTACATAGGCGTAGTTGTGGGGTGTGTTGTTGACAGGCAGTAGGGGCTACATGGACAGGACTTCAATGGTGTTTCGGTTGTGTGTGATGAGTTGCACAGTGGCTGCCGTGTGGGACTATATTCAGTGTGGCTTGTGCATGCAGACGTGGCTCCTTGGGTGTTGCTATGTCTGTGATGGGTCATGTGGGGTGTGAGTCTGTTGTTCATGTCCGTGTGCACATTGTTCACTTGTTCGTGACGGTGGGCGGTGCTGCGTGTTCGTCTGCTACGTGACATGTCCCATGTGTTGGTCGTGTTATGGTCCTCATGCCTCCAGTAATCCAGCCCTGTCCAGTTTCCCACCTGCAAGTTGTTCGTGCGTGCACTGTACTGGATGCCACATGGCTCTAAGCGGGGGGTGCTCCATGTTGCAGGTCTGTGGGGGTGGGGGGTGTTGTGGGTCGTGGGGGTGGCTGGACACCCACTGACACCGATTGCTGTGGACCGTGATGTCTGCCTTTCGGCTGTCGTTGTGCACTGCGGTGGCTGACACGTGGCTGTGGGGTGTGGGGGATGCTCCTCCTTGCTGTGCTGTGGGACTGGGGCCTGGTGTGTGTTGTACTTGGGCTGTCCACCGTCCCACCCACTGCACTTTGTGTTCCTGCCACTTACCTGTTACTTGTCGGTTAGTGCAGCTGTGGCGGACACATGGGTGTGGTGGGTGCTCGTTGTGGCGCTTCTGGCATATTTGGGGACCTGTTGGTGGTTACGTGGCTGGCTTAGTGTACACATGTCCCCACGCATCTTACAGTTGTTCGGTTTGGGCTGTGTGTGGTAGTGTCTGTTGCATGTGTGTGTGATGTGTTGTGTATTGTGTGCTGGACATGGGGGTGTTTGTCCCTGGGAGCTGTGGCATGGTGGTAGTGCATGTGAGTACATAGCGGTGTGCTGGTATACATTAGTTTGTACTTACCAGCCTCCACTCCCCCTGTTAATCCGGCGAGGATCTCCGGATGGATTACGACTCGCACCTTCTCCTCCCACGCTTTGAAGGTCTTAAAGAGCGCGGGATTCCCTCCGCCAGTGACGGCAGCCAGCTCTCTGTTTTTGCCCTCCTTCTTCTTGACCAGGCTCTTTACGTCATTCCAACGTTTGTTAATCTCGACTCTGTTCCTGGGCAGGGTCCCGACTGCATTGACCTGGTCTACGATCCGGTTCCACATTCTGTTTCTGGTGGCTAGTGGTGTGTGCTGGACCATGTTCCCATAGATTTGTGGGTACACCTTGATGATCTCGTCGACCATGACCGTCAGCTCCATGGGCGTGAACTTGGGCATTCTTTGTGGTGCCATGGTGTTTGTGGTGCTGGTGCGGTGTGTGTTGTGTAATGTGCAGGGGGTTTGTGGTGCCGGTGTTTGGTGGTGGTGGTGGTGGTGGTGTTTGGTGGTGGTGGTGGTGGTGGTGGTGGTTGTGATGTGTGCGTTTCTGTGGTGTGCTGCTGTCCTTGCTGTGTCACTGTGTCCTCTCCTCTCCTCTCTGGTTTGCAATGTAGCAAGGGGTTGTGGTCTGTGGGAGTGCTGCTTTTGTACTCACCTATGTGGGTGTGTCCTCATGGTCTGTTGTTTTCAGGTGTGTTGTGTCTGGGGTTCTGGCCTTTGTATTTTTTGTTTGTCCGGGGGGTGTTTTCGGGATGTGTACTGTGCTTGTGTATTTGTGCGTGCCTTGCTGTGTGGACTTGTTGGCCATGTTGTGTGCTATTGGTTTTGTGTGCGGATGGTTTCTGTGCAGGTACGTTGGCGCCATGGCTTCTGCCGTGTCGATTCTCATCGGCGTTGTTTGCGCTGGCGGGCGGTATATTTGTTGTTTTTCCGCGCTCATGTCGGTGCGATCGTAATTTCACGTGCGGTGTGTCGGCCGTGAGGGCGGGCGGTTTTGTGTTGTCGTGCGTGTTTCCGTCCGTGGCGGGCGGTTTGACTCCGACTCGGACGTTGGCGGGCGGTATTTTGTGTGCTTTTTCCGCCGATGGCGGTTTTCGGTTTGTGTAATCGTAATGGCGTGGTCGGTGTTCAGGCGGTGTGTGCGGGCGGATTTTTGCCGCTTCCATGCCTGGCGGATTTATTTACGCCGGGTATCGTAATGGGCCCCATAGTTTGTTAAAATATCGAATTTTTTAAATGTTTTAAAAGTAATGTAAAATTAATGAAATAATAAATATAATTAACTAAAACATACTTAAAAATAATTAAATAACCTTAAATGTAATAAATAATTAATGTAAGTTAAAAAAAAATTAAACATGCATTTTTATTTTTTAATACATATATATACTAACTTAATATTAATAAAAATATTCAATATTTTTTGCGTAGGATAAGCGGGAGGGTAAAATTTACTATTCCCACTCCAGTGAGTGCAACAGTAGGGAAAGCGTTGGATAGCGGGAGGGTAAAAATTACTATTCCCACTCCAGTGAGTGCAACAGTAGGGAAAGCATTGGATAGCGTAGGGGTAAAAATTACTATTCCCACTCCAGAAAGTGCAACAGTAGGGAAAACGTTGGATAGCGTAGGGGTAAAAATTACTATTCCCACTCCAGTGAGTGCAACAGTAGGGAAAGCATTGGATAGCGTAGGGGTAAAATTACTATTCCCACTCCAGTGAGTGCAACAGTAGGGAAAGCGTTGGATAGCGTAGGGGTAAAAATTTCTATTCCCACTCCAGAGAGTGCAACAGTAGGGAAAGCGTTGGATAGCGGGAGGGTAAAATTACTATTTACACTCCAGTGAGTGCAACAGTAGGGAAAGCGTTGGATAGCGGGAGGGTAAAAATTACTATTCCCACTCCAGTGAGTGCAACAGTAGGGAAAGCGTTGGATAGCGTAGGGTTAAAAATTACTATTCCCACTCCAGAGAGTGCAACAGTAGGGAAAGCGTTGGATAGCGGGAGGGTAAAAATTACTATTTCCACTCCAGTGAATGCAACAGTAGGGAAAGCGTTGGATAGCGGGAGGGTAAAAATTACTATTCCCACTCCAGTGAGTGCAACAGTAGGGAAAGCATTGGATAGCATAGGGGTAAAAATTACTATTCCCACTCCAATGAGTGCAACAGTAGGGAAAGTAATGATTTAATATTTAAATAAGAATACATTAATTATCAATACCAATAAAAAAATAATTAATATTAATTACCAATTACAAAATATTTAATAATTAAGGGGCCCATTACGATGGCGGGCGGAAGCACTACCGCCGTGCTGGCGGATGCAAAAACCACCAGTTACCGCCCGCATGCCGCAGCCCACACGCCCGCCAAATTACGATGCGAAAAGCAGGCCAAACACCGCCGGCAAGCCAGCAACACCGTCCGCCATCAAAGTGCGCCCGCACACGTAGCGGCGCAGCACAACTGACACACACCGTCCGACGAAACACGTCCCGCCCGGCGCATAAATTACGATGCCGCAAACAAACGGCTCCCACGGCAAAGAGACACCGCACGTGAAAGAGAGGCGGAAACACGGACGCAGAGCACGGACAACGAAGAAGCGGCACCCCGGGCATGAATCCAGCACTGCAGGCCCTTCCCATGCTTCTGCTGATGCACCACCAAGGACGCAACGTACCGCGGAGACGCAGGTAGGCACACACACAACAAGTGCACGCAAACAGCGCACACAGTGCAAGGGCGGAAAAAGCGGACAACCCCCACCAGCGCGTGCACACTACACATCCACCATTGCATCCACATATGACACACAGGCCAAATCCTAACATCGCAGAACACATGTGTACACACCACCTGGGACTAGGAACCAACCACCCCGTCACGGCCCCAAAGCGCCGATGACGCCGCCACACATGCGCACGACGCAGAGGCCAACCGCAGCGCCATGCATGCGTCGCACACAGGGACAGGGACACAACCAAGCAGCACACACATCAGCCCCACCCCGAACGCACATGACACGTGACAGGCCGGCCACAGACATGTCCCCAACGCCCAATTCACGGACAACACCCAACGCCACACAACCGACGCACACATGTCAGTGAAGTCACGCAACAGCAGGACACACCCCAGTGTAACAAACATGGCGAAGCACACAGCGGCGGCAACACCAACTAGGAGAAGCAGGGCTCCTTCGGGAAGAGGAACGCCAGTACCACACTCAAAAACCCATACCACCCTGCCCATATGAACAAGACACATGAAACGGAACACCAAAGAGCCCGGTGACCGACAACAGGTGGCCCAAGAATTACATCCACACACAAGGCCCAACGCAGAGCGGAAAGGCAGGCTGCCGCCCACACAAGGGAGAGCAGACAGCACTGAATGACCTTCCATTCCAACACCGAAACCACAGCCCTACGACAGAAGCCGGTGAATACAGCCATTGTCCAAGAATAGACCAACACAGGCTTGCCGAGGAGACCGACCACAGGGCAGATAGCGCATATCACAGAAGCACACAACGGACGGGGAAGAAAGAAGAAAACACTCCCCCATGTCGGCCACATGCAAGTTAATTGGAAGGAGTCACACAGCACTGACCTTGAACTGTCTGAGAAGCATGTGGGAAGAGGGCCCGTGTCCTCCAAACAAGCCAACAGAACACAAGTCCTGTCTCCCCACGACTACACAGAGCTCACAGCAACCCCGGAGTGTGCACATTGCAGACTGCACACACAGCCGGAGCACGCCACCACAACGCACCGCTGCGAAATGGCAACCGCAACACACCTACCAAACTACGCCGAAGAGCTCAAGCTGTACCAAACCAGCACGATACATACATTGGGATGCGATCTCCTGTCCCTGCTGAACGTAAGTTACCGACTGACTTACCGCATCACATTGTTCAGCTGCGTCATGCCCGTCTTCTACTGTCGGAGGTGTCCCTACCAGCATCCCGTCGAGATATGCCTCTCCAACCCGGCATGTCTGAAGGCGGACCTGCTACCACTACTCCTCCCTCTGGACGCACACGACAGGGCCTGCTCTGCCTATGGGGGCATGGCGTATGTGGCCAACATCGCACGCGCACTGAAATGGAACCACTGTGCCTCCACACGACGGATCATCGAGAACAGCTACATCGAATGTCACCCAGCATGCCCCATCATGGTCCTCCAAGGGACAACCTACGAACAACACCTTGACAGCCACCATCCGCTTCATTGGCTGGCAAACATGTACACCACCAATGACATGGAAGCCCTGCTGGACGGCATCGCATACCTGACAACCTGTAAATACGTCGGACCACAACGCAGGTTCCCGACTGACCTATGAAGTCCAACCCCGCACCCATGCTCAGCTTCCACACGGACTGGCCAGTCACCACCACAACAGCCATACCAAACGACCGGCAACTGTAACCACACCATCAACGACATCGCCATGACATCGGATATGACCGGGACATGCACACTGTTCCCCATCACATCCAGGAACACCGCATGCATCGTGGGAGGCAGTGGCATGGGCTCTGTGCATCGCACCCACATGGACGGAACTGCACGAACAACCAGGACACGACATGGATCCAGCGCACATGGACACACACACCGCTCAGTGGACATGAATAGGTCGCCTGGAGTCTGTGGGTGCTGCACCCTCCCACCCCCGCCCCGGGAATCCCATACCAGGACCTTTGCATGGACGACAAGTGCATACAACAACAACACGACCCCAGTGACTGTGACATGTCCAGTAACCACCACAGTGCAACAACAAGTGGCACGCCGCTGCATGCACGCAAGCACATGCCCTGATGTCATCTCACATGCACGCGTGCATGAGGAACAACCGCAGCAAACCTGTCACATGGAACTGAGATGGACTGTGCCCATGATGCCGAGCGGTCTGGTAGGCTACATGTATACCGTCTGTGTCAAAGTCCGCAGCTCCGCAGCTATACGTAAATGTACATTAGCACAGCCTTGGCCAAGCAGATGTAACCCCACACCCTATCCCATTTGTAATCATGCTCAGTATATCCTCAATATGTATTCCGCTGCCAGTAGTGTCCACTATACTGCATCACAGAGGACAGAAGACTCAATATAATGTTTGAAACCAGAACTGTCTCCGCTGACTCATTTCACAAGTACGAATGAGAGAGGATGAGAGTATGTGAAGTACACGGCAGTCGTGACATGACCATGTAGTCCACTGGTATTGGATGTCAACGCAAATGAGTAGCACTACTGTGGAAGACACACATGTGTCGTGTGAAGTCGAATGGACGCAGTGCTCAGGTGGGTGGGTGCGACGGGTAGATGCGCACATGCCAAGTTGGAGCACGCCGTGTTGGGAGGGCTCATGAACAGTACACCACCGCTTCCCTGGGCATTGTGAGAGGACACCTGTCGGGGGGAGTGAACACGTGTGTGCACAGCAGCCGGGCACACGTACAAGCGGTACCAGGCGCACCTCAGCCCACCCTCTGTGGACGAGCTGGATCCTGTTGTGCGCCCGCCATGCCCCTTGACAAGGCACACACAGCCCCAGTCGACCAGGTGTAACCCCAACATAGTCAATCCGCACAGGCGATACAGGGCACGGGATGGCAGTGGAGCATGGTGTGTGAGAGGTCTCCTCGCGCTCCTCCTGCTCATATCACGCAGGCAATAGAACCTCAACGTCCAGCATGGCAAAAAGTCAAATGGAAGTGTAGGGGGACGCACCACAGCACGAGCAGCACTGACGTCACGGGAGGTGGCTCGCACCATCCCATCCATTGCCCATCATACCAACCACGACACATGCCATTGCGACTAAGTGCAAGCGCGTGCGCCACCACCCCTGAGCCCTCCCCAGAGAGGCCAAAGAGTGAATGTGTGGGCCATCAGCCACAGACGGACGCGGCATGGCCGCAAGGGCAGCCACAGCCACTGGGTGTCGCAGGTGGCGGATCCGGAAGGCGAAGACTGTGATGCATAGTCCATGCAGGCCGGGTCTCCATTTGGGGCACCACGCAGGTGGACGGCGTCCCGCCACACATCATACCCTGAGACAGCCCACTCGTGCAACTGGACCCACACATACACTCCTTGCCCTCTCTGGTGCAAGCTTGGGGCTGCCTGTGCAAGCGCTAGCCTCGCAGGTGAGCATGCATATTGGGGGGCGAGGGGAGGACATGAGGGCTGGGGCGAAGATGACTGTATCACTGTCAGTTAGTACAAGGGATGACCCAGATGTGGAAAGGAAGAGACGTGTCCCGTGTGTACTGCAACTAGTCGCCAATCCAACTACCCCCCATGTCCGGAATGTAAGCCCGCACCTAGGCCCGCCCATCCGCCACATCGAACATACCACCAGCACGACAACCTTCCCATTCGAAACACTGACTGGGGGTGGCGACCAGTGAACAATCATGTGTAGCCTACCCACGCGTACATGTGGGCCCTCCATGATCCATGTCACCTGCGGCAAAGACATGACATGCGCAATGAGGGAAGTGAGGAGAGCTGTCCGCCCCACGCGCAGAAGGTGCATCAGCTCCACAGACCCAGCAGCGAGTCCAGCAGGGGTCACATGTGCAGGGGCAGCTGTGCCTGGTGTGAAGGCACATGCATATAGACAGCACATCGACCAATGTGTAGTCTGCCCACATCCACAGTCCATCATCATGCGGACATAGGAATTGAACACAGGGCAACACATCTTAGTTGGTGCACCCACCGTGACCAGCAATGCGCAATCATCGACGTACCCGCCCTGTGCATGGCCCCCCACCCAACGGAGGCACATCCAGTGCCACCATCCCACACACACAAGCCTTCCACGGAACATGCTGTGTCCAATGGTCAGTACAGAGTCAGCGCCCATCTGGTGGATCCTGAACAGGAGACACATGCACACACATGCCAGCTCCCACTATGTACGTCTGCCACCTGGCACGTGCAATGTAACCTCTCACCTGTGACGTGTGACTGCAAGCACACAGCCGTCTTGGCATGGGGCTGTCAATGTGGACACCAGTCAATGTTTCGGGAGCTGTGATCCGTACAGTGCTGTACATAGGGTGCAGTGCTGACACCTACTACTGTCTCATATCCCCTCGTGCCACAGGTCCCACTTGTATTGGCCGCTCAGCCCGTGCCCACATCGTCGTCGTCGTGTGCCATACTCATCCAGCCTCGGAAGCAGTACCATGCACAGCAGACACTCATGTTGCCGTGGCGTTGCCGCTTGACGAATATGCAGTCAGTCCCCATCAGCACGCCCCGCAAGTCATTGGGGCCTAGATCCCCATGTGCATGCACATGGCAGTGGTATGTCTCACTTGCCATTGCCATTGTTGGGAGACCTGTGTAAGTGTATTGTGGCCGTGCCGTCCCAGCTTGACAGCTGGGCTGTGGCTCATGTGCTTGCTCAGTCATGTCAGTGATGTGTATGCGAAATTGCTATGTGCCGTGTTGCTTTGACATGTGTCCTCTGCCATTTAACCCAGGCGGAGACCGAACATTGACCGCCCATACCAATTGCTGGCGGACATGGACGATACAGAGGTAATCAGGAAGTTTCGGCTGGACAGGCCAACTCTGCATCGACTGTGTGCCATGTTAGAGCCCCATCTCCGTCCCCGCAGGGTGTATCCGACTGCTGTCACCCCCACGGCTAAGGTGATGGCCGCCATGCATTTCTTCGCCACTGGGTCATTCCAGCACACAGTGGGCAGTGGAGGAGGGATGTCCCAGCCCATGTTCAGCAAGGTGCTGAGGGATGTACTGGCAGCCATGATGCTGTACCGGAACAGGTACATCCGATTCCCCAGGGCTCGTGAATTGGCGGCAGTGAAGGGTGCATTCTATGCCCTTGGCAGAATCCCACACGTCGTGGGAGCCATTGACTGCACTCATGTTGGCCTTGTTCCACCACAGGCCACTGAGCACCTGTACCGCAACAGGAAGCACACGCACTCCCTGAATGTGCAAGTGGTGTGCCTTGCGGACATGGTGATCACCCACGTGTGTGCAAAGTTTCCAGGCTCGGCCCATGACGCACACATAATGCGCAACAGCATCTTGCCACGACTGATGGCCAATCTGCAACAGGATCGTGGCTGTATTGTCGGTGAGTATGTGGAGTGGTGTAGCGTGCTGGTTGTGCGATGCTGTCCCCTGTCCAGTTGGAATAGCAACGGTTCTCTGTGTCCCTCACACCCAGGTGACTCTGCGTATCCGAATGGGGCATGGCTGCTCAGTCCATTGAGGAATCCTCGCACCCCAGCAGACGATCGATACAATGAGGCACATGGGAGGACCAGACGTGTGGTCGAGCGTACCTTTGGCCTCCTCAAGTCCAGGTTCAGGTGCCTGGACCGCACCGGGAGTGCACTGGCGTACTCCCCACAGAAGGTGTGCCAGATAGTGGTGGCGTGCTGCATGCTGCACAATCTGGCCATTCGGAAGCAGATCCCCCTCATTGTGGATGACGGAGATCAACCAGGGCCCCAGCCCGCAGACCAGGACAGCTCGAGTGAGGTGGACAGCGGAGAGGAGGAAGCTGGGAATGTGCGCCAGCAGCTCATCGCCCGCTACTTCACTTGACGGTGAGTGTCCATGTACGACGGATGATGTGTCTGTATCTATGCAGGTGTGTGTGTGCTGTGTCAGGGTGGCCGTATGTTCACTGCGTGCAGTGTGTCAACGCTCCATGGCCAGGGTAGTATGCCACTGTTGGTGGCTGTGGCATTGTGCCCTATTGCTCTGTGCGATGTGTGTACATTGCTTGTAGTTGTTGACATGTACTGTGTGATGGGTGTGTGACACACTCATTGAATGTGCTCCTGTTCTGTCTCCCACCCCTAGGTCCCTACAGGCCCTCCGGATTCCATTTCCATGCCACGCATCAGGTGCCTTTCCGCCCAAGGTGGCCGTTGTATTCCGGACAATAAAGACACAGGGCACAAACAGCAGTTAGTGAAAAAGGTGCATTTATTACGAACTGTGACATGTGATTGTGTGTAAGGTGATGACAAAAGTGGTGCGTGCAGTGACAATGAGCTGTCGGTCATGGCTGCGTGATGATCAGGGTGTACCCACTGGTTCTATGTCCATAGTCCAACACACACATGCCATCCAGATGGCTGTGTGGAGTGGGATCGTAGAGCAAGTCAATGCAGTGGCTGGTCAAGGAAGGCTGGCGGAAGGCTGGCTGGCTGCCTCACTTGCGACTGGAGCGTGCGAAGTCCTCCCGGGAGATCTGTTTCCTCTTCGGACGGCCCCTTCCACGTTTGGGAGGGGGTGTGTGGTGGCGACCTGCTGGTGGTGGGTGAGGTGTGCTCACTGGCTGTGGACGCAGGGGAAGTGGACACTGCTGCCCGAGCCTGCGCCCTAGCAGGTGGTGGCGGAGGTGGTGTTGCTGGCCTTGCCTGTGACCCCACCGCCACCACCAGCTGGCCCATGAGGTCCACGAGTTGGTCCATACGGGACACGAATTGGCCCATATGGGCGTCCATGGACCTCAGCACCCCCAGCACCTCCCGCGTGTCAGTAGCAGACCTGGCCCATTGTCCTTGGGCCTCTTCATAGGCCCCAAGGACTCTGTCCATTTGAGGCAGGGCATGGCTCCCAGGGGAGGCTGGCGTTTCCCTGACCCTGCTCCTCCTACCAGTCCTGCTGCCACCGGCCTGCCCACTAGCCACATTGCTCACCACGGTCCTCGCTGTGGCTCCCAGGGTGGATCCAGTCGGCCGGGCCACCACCTGCGCTGGGGCTGGTGCCAGCGAAGACGTGGTGGTGGTGGAGGCGGTGGTGGTCGGTGCGGCGATGGTGGCGGTTGCGGCAGTGGTAGTGGCCGCAATGACCGTGGGTGTGGCCGCAACGACAGTGGCAGCAGGGGACTGGGACTGTTCAGCATCCCTGGATGATGGGTTGGTGGGTAGGAGGGGTCCTGGGGAGCGGCTGGGCCCTGCCACGCCAGATGGGCCAGCTTGGTGGTCCGTGTCCGAAGAGGTGGACAGATCCTCCAGATCCGTGTGTCCTCGTTGGGGGCTTGTAGGCTGGCTGTGCTGGCTGCTGTCTCCATCCCCAGCGTCCAGCAGTTCGTCACCTGTGGAGAGAATGAGATTTGTTATTGTGTTGCACCTGGCGAAGTATGTATTAGTCGTCTGACATTGGCAGTTCGTGCAATCTCGTACATGGGTTTCCCGGAGGCGAGTGTGTGGCTGTGGCATCTGTAGGTGTGTGTGCTAGGCAATGGGACTGTGTGCTGTGCACATGTGGCATGGGACGGATTGGCCATGCCGATGGGTGTGTTGCTTTGCCCCTACTCATTGTGACTCTGGTGTATGCGGGCTCCTGGCCCATCCTGGGTCTGGTTTGTACTTTGCTTTTGGAGTTCAAATGGAACGCTTAGGAACGCATATGGCAACATGGGGGCCATGCCCCAGATTCGCATTTGGGATGGAATATGCTTTTGGGGTTCAAATGGAACGCTTAGGAACGCATATGGCAACATGGGGGCCATGCCCCAGATTCGCATTTGGGATGGAATATGCTTTTGGGGTACATGCTGTGAGCCATGGGTGCCGAACGTGACATGTGTTGTGGCAGCATGACAGTGCATGGTCTGAGGTGTGTGCATGCCTGACATGCCCTGCATATTTGCTGTCTGTTGTGGTTACTGGACATGGCATTGGACGCATCGTTATGAGTGAGTGATGGTTGTGTGCCAGCCAACGTATTGCAGTTGTCCCATCTCCTTGGTGTGCGTGCTGCCCTGTGCCATGTGCATCACTGCAGTGCTCGGGGGGGTGGCCCATGTTGTGTGTTGTTGCTCACAGTGTGTCGTGCGCTTAATTGACTTCTGGCACATGGTTGGTCATGGGCATGTGTCTTAGCGTGACTGCTGTATGTGTGGCAGCTGTGCGGATGACATGCCTTTCATGAGACTGGGGCTGACGGATGGGATGGATGGTATGTTGTATGTGCATGGTGTGTCTGTGTGTTTGATGGGTTCAGTGGTGTTCGTGTGCATTTCTGTTGTTCCGCTCTGTTGCGTCTAGTGTTGTTTGTCTTACATAGGCGTAGTTGTGGGGTGTGTGGTTGACAGGCAGTAGGGGCTACATGGACAGGACTTCAATGGTGTTTCGGTTGTGTGTGATGAGTTGCACAGTGGCTGCCGTGTGGGACTATATTCAGTGTGGCTTGTGCATGCAGACGTGGCTCCTTGGGTGTTGCTATGTCTGTGATGGGTCATGTGGGGTGTGAGTCTGCTGTTCATGTCCGTGTGCACATTGTTCACTTGTTCGTGACGGTGGGCGGTGCTGCGTGTTCGTGTGCTACGTGACATGTCCCATGTGTTGGTGGTGTTATGGTCCTCATGCCTCCAGTAATCCAGCCCTGTCCAGTTTCCCACCTGCAAGTTGTTCGTGCGTGCACTGTACTGGATGCCACATGGCTCTTAGCGGGGGATGCTCCATGTTGCAGGTCTGTGGGGGTGGGGGGTGTAGTGGGTCGTGGGGGTGGCTGTACACCCACTGACACCGATTGCTGTGGACCGTGATGTCTGCCTTTCGGCTGTCGTTGTGCACTGCGGTGGCTGACACGTGGGTGTGGGGTGTGGGGGATGCTCCTCCTTGCTGTGCTGTGGGAGTGGGGGCCTGGTGGGTGTTGTACTTCAGCTGTCCCCCTCCGACCCACTGCACTTTGTGTTCCTGCCACTTACCTGTTACTTGTCAGTTGGTGCAGCTGTGCCTGACACATGGGTGTGGGGAGTGCTCCACCTTGCTGGTCTGTGGGAGTGGGGGCCTGGTGGGTGTTGTACTTCAGCTGTCCCCCTCCGACCCACTGCACTTTGTGTTCCTGCCACTTACCTGTTACTTGTCGGTTAGTGCAGCTGTGGCGGACACATGGGTGTGGTGGGTGCTCGTTGTGGCGCTTCTGGCATATTTGGGGACCTGTTGGTGGTTACGTGGCTGGCTTAGTGTACACATGTCCCCACGCATCTTACAGTTGTTCGGTTTGGGCTGTGTGTGGTAGTGTCTGTTGCATGTGTGTGTGATGTGTTGTGTATTGTGTGCTGGACATGGGGGTGTTTGTCCCTGGGAGCTGTGGCATGGTAGTTGCGCATGTGAGTACATAGCGGTGTGCTGGTATACATTAGTTTGTACTTACCAGCCTCCACTCCCCTGCTAATCCGGCGAGGATCTCCGGATGTATTACGACTTAATGTAAAATTAATGAAATAATAAATATAATTAACTAGAACATACTTAAAAATAATTAAATAACCTTAAATGTAATAAATAATTAATGTAAGTAAAAAAAAAAATTAAACATGCATTTTTATTTTTTAATACATATATATATTAACTTAATATTAATAAAAAATATTCAATATTTTTAGCGTAGGATAGCGGGAGGGTAAAATTTACTATTCCCACTCCAGTGAGTGCAACAGTAGGGAAAGCGTTGGATAGCGGGAGGGTAAAAATTACTATTCCAACTCCAGTGAGTGCAACAGTAGGGAAAGCGTTGGATAGCGTAGGGGTAAAAATTACTATTCCCACTCCAGAAAGTGCAACAGTAGGGAAAACGTTGGTTAGCGTAGGGGTAAAAATTACTATTCCCACTCCAGTGAGTGCAACAGTAGGGAAAGCGTTGGATAGCGTAGGGGTAAAAATTTCTATTCCTACTCCAGAGAGTGCAACAGTAGGGAAAGCGTTGGATAGCGGGAGGGTAAAAATTACTATTTCCACTCCAGTGAGTGCAACAGTAGGGAAAGCATTGGATAGCGGGAGGGTAAAAATTACTATTCCCACTCCAGTGAGTGCAACAGTAGGGAAAGCGTTGGATAGCGTAGGGGTAAAAATTACTATTCCCACTCCAGAGAGTGCAACAGTAGGGAAAGCGTTGGATAGCGGGAGGGTAAAAATTATTATTTCCACTCCAGTGAGTGCAACAATAGGAAAAGCGTTGGATAGCGGGAGGGTAAAAATTACTATTCCCACTCCAGTGAGTGCAACAGTAGGGAAAGCGTTGGATAGCGTAGGGGTAAAAATTACTATTCCCACTCCAGTGAGTGCAACAGTAGGGAAAGCGTTGGATAGCGTAGGGGTAAAAATTACTATTCCCACTCCAATGAGTGCAACAGTAGGGAAAGTAATGATTTAATATGTAAATAAGAATACATTATTTATCAATACCAATAAAAAAGTAATTAATATTAATTACCAATTACAAAATATTTAATAATTAATTAATTATAAATACCAATAAATATTATTAATTAAAAAATTAATTACCTATTAATAATTAATCAACAACCAATTAATTTTCAATACCAAAAATGTAATAAGTTGTAAAAAATTACCAATTAATAATTAATTAACAATAAATTAATCAATACACAAAAATAATTTCAATAATTACTTAATTACAATTAAATTACTTCCCACCCTATTCCCCTATAAACCCACAACCCGCTCCGAATAATAAATTAATACAATTAACATAATTATCAATTAATCAACTAATAAAAATTAATTACCAATTAATAAAAATGAATTACCAAATAATAATTAATTAACAATAAATTAATTATCAATACCAATAAATAAAAATTAATATTTACTTAATTACAATTAAATTACTTCCCACCCTATTCCCCTATAAACCCACAACCCGCTCCGAATAATAAATTAATACAATTAACATAATTATCAATTAATCAATTAATAAAAAATTAATTACCAATTAATAAAAAGTAATTACCAATTAATAATTAATTAACAATAAATTAATTATCAATACCAATAAATAAAAATAAATAATTTCTTAATTACAATTAAATTACTTCCCACCCTATTCCCCTATAAACCCACAACCCACTACAGAACTAAAACGCAAAATTAAATTAAAAATAATTAATAATTCCTAAAAATTAATATTTAATTTACTATAATTAAATTATTTCCCACCCTATTCCCCTATAAACTCACAACCCGCTACGGAATTAAATTACGCAAAAATAATTTTACATAAATTTGGTAACTTTAAAAATATTAAACATACATTACAAAAATAATATACATTTTTAACTCATATACTAACATACAAAACACTTACAAAAATTCGATATTATTAAAAATTCTATATTTTTTAATGCCTATATTATGTACTTCTATATTTTGACAATCGATATTACTTACCTTCATTTCGATATTATTAACCACTATATTATGTCCATTTGATATTATGTCCATTCTATATTTTGAATTCGATATTCTGTCCATTCTATATTTTTTTTCGATATTATGTCTATTTACCGTGAGAGCTATATGGTTTAGTATTATGGTTTTAGGGATGGAATGAGCTAGATTAGTTCCAATGTAAGGGATGGAGTCCACCGCCCAATCAAATTGAAATTTGTAGCGCAATAAGTTTTCATATTATGGGGTAACTGATTAAATTGAGTATCTGGGCTTTTGCATGTTGACTAACCGGAGATGTTCCCAAAGTTTTGAAGCTCAGTGACCAGAGCAGGAAGAGCCGTCAAAGAATTTGTAATGGCCAGAATCACGTCATCGACATAAAGGCTAATAAGATGCTGGTTACCTCCGAATCGAATACCAGGGATATCTGGATGGGACAGAAGACGTTGGGCTAGGGGTTCCATGTATATGGCGAAAGGAGGGGAGGAGACCGAACATCCTTGACACGTACCTCGTCGGACAGGAAAAGGTTGGGATGAAACTCCGTTAACACAAACTGTAGCCCTGAGTGTGCTGTATATACCACTTACCCAGCTTCTGAACTGATCGCCAAAAAAAAGAGCTGCCAGATTCCTAAAGAGATAGGGCCATGGGACCCTGTCAAACACCTTCTCAGCCTCTATTGAAAGCAAAGGGGTCTCATTTTGTGTTCAAGTAGTTTTGTCCAGCAAATGAAAAATATGCCTAATATTATCTCCACATTGTCGTGCGGGTATGAAACCTTCTTGGTCTTACTCAATTTTCCCTGGCATCATGGGGTTAAGGAGGAGGGCCAGGATACTAGGGAATATTTTAGTGTCTATGTTTAGAAGAGATATGGGTCTGTAGGAACCACAAAGCACTGGGTCCTTACCGGGCTTAGGCTGAAATCGTGGCTTCCAATATGGACTCTGTAAGGGAGCCAGTGGTGGCTAAGGAGTTAAACAGGCGTGTAAGGAGCGGCGCTAGTTCAGGGCAAAACGTTTTATAAAATTGTGCAGGGAAGCCGTCGGGCCCGGGGATTTCATCAGTTTCAAGCAAGAGATGGCCGAGACGACTTCCTCAATATGAAATATTAATAGGTTTATCTAGCAAGTCCGCATCATGGGTAGTGAGGGGAGTAGATGGGTTCTCTATGGGAAGGTCGTCAAACACAGCGGAAGCATAATCCGATGCTGTGTAAAGGGTGCTATGATTTCTTTTTATATCAGATGCAATTTGTGGGTCTGTACGCGCGTCTGAGGACAGGCAGGTTCAAATTACTTGGACCGATCTGGTGTGAACTTTAGTTCGTAATCGGTGCGCAAGCATCTTACCACAACGGCTTTTACCCAAGTAAAACTTATGTTTAAGACGGACCAAAGCATATTCTGCATGGCCAAGATCAAGTCTTTTGAGAAGTAAGCATGATTTTTTCAGCTCCCTCCCAAACCCGGGGCACCCTTGCACACTCATGGATAGCCTCAAGTTCTAGGACTTTCTGTGCAAGAATCTGCTGCTTCTCCTTGCGGGTCATATTCTCAGAAGCCAAAATGATGATAAATTCCCCATGTACCATGAATTTTAAAGCTTCCTAGAGGGAAGATAGAGATGTATGTTCATTATCATTAGTTTGGAGATAGTGTATGGTTGTCTGACATATGGACGAAATCATGGAGGGGGTTTGAAGGAGACACTTGCTAAGGATCCAGCGCAAGGTCTTTCAATAGCTCGTGCTGAAGAGTGCAACCAGGCTTAGGGGAGCATGATCAGAAAGTGATCTAGGTGCAAAGAGTTGCATACTAGTGCCTGGAAGGCTCTGGTTGTCAGGAAATGGTCAATCTGGGCGTATTTTAGGTAGAGAAGTCTGCCAGACTTCGCGCAAGCTGCAGTCAGACAGCCACCAGAGCCGCTGTGCGGAAAAGGCACCGCCCTAGTCAGAGCGCCGAGCCGAGTGATCCTGGTCATTGTACATCACAAGGTTCAGATCCCCACCTATCAATATAGCAGCATTGGGGTTATGCAGGACCGGAAGGAGGGTGTTTGTGAGGAAAGTTTCTTAGTGTTCATTAGGAACATATAGTTGGCGAAGGTGAAGTGAAAAGTGCCCACATGAAATCTGTATGCAGTCACCCTTTGAGGTCAGCTACTTTGGTCAATATTTCCCCTCGTAAGCTCTGTGAGAGAAGGATGGCCAACCACAAGTTTAGATGAGGTAGAAGACCACAGTTGGGGAGGAAACTATTTTGATTGCATGCGCTGAATATCTTTATGTAATAAGTGTGTCTCTTACAAAAGCCAAATGTCGCTACTGGAGCGTTATAAAAGGGAGAGGACCGCCTTTCATTTTATAGGATTATTGAGGCCTCTAATATTGAGGCTTGTTATTTTAACCTCTAGGAAATGTAATCATCAGAAGGGTGAAGTAGATCTGTGAGCAGGGCCTCCAAGAATCACATGGACAACCTTCAAGCACGATAAAGGCGGTCTAACTAGGGACATGGGCGGAGAAATTGTGACCAGGCCTTAATGCTTGAATGAATAAGAACCCACAGTTAACATGGTTTTAAAGAAACTTCAGAAACATCAGAGACATCAAAAACAGAATAACAAATTGAAATATTCCATTGTCGATAGTAGGTTACATTAAGGGCGAAGCCAGGGTTCAAAGAGGCGAAGATCCTGATTAACGCAATGAAAGCCCGCTCCCCGCCACCACAGACCACCTGTAATTGAAAGATGGGCTGAGGCAGCAGAGTGTAGCATGTGGGCAAACATTGTACACTTTCCTTAGGTGAGTGCACTGCCTGTGCCCGAAGCCAATTTGTCCAGCACTGCTAGGCGCTCTTGTGCGCATTCCTCTGGGCCAGGATGGGGGTGTTGTGTGTGCTTTCTCTCTTTCTGTCAAGATGATGATTGGTGTGGAGACCCACATGGAGATCTGGTGCCAGACTGGGAGGCAGTCTCCTCAGGTAGACCTAGGGCATGGCAGGCGTCCCCAGAAAGTCTTGAGTTGGTGAAGCTGCTCCTCCCAACGCAAGACCAATCAGAAGCGGTGTCCTCAGCAATAAGACACTTCTTTGCAGCGTAGGAAGTCTGTGATCAGTTTGAACTCTCTGCGGTGTTGGAGGGCAAGGAGGGAGACTTCTAGATAGAAACTAATCATATGGCCCCAGAAGTGGAAGGGCTGTTTAGAAATGGCTGCTTTTAGTATATCCTCTTTTATTTGGAAGTTGTGCACACAAGCACAAATGTTCAGCAGCCTAGTTGCAGGTCCTCTGGGACATCTGACCAGATGAATGCTATTGAGCCATAGCTCAGCATTTTCATTCCAATCCAGAACAGAGCGGAAGAGAGCTTGAGTGTACCCTCGAATGTCGGAGCCTTCAGTGCCCGTGGGGACCCCCCTGAGTCTCATATTATTAAGGCGGGATCTATTTTTGAGGTCCTCTGTCTAGGCTCTGAATTCTTCCTGCTGTTCATTGAGGTGGATAATTTCTTTGTGCAGCATTTCCACTTCTTCCCCTCTTGGTGTTTCATTGTCCTCTAGAGAAGATACACGGTTCCTACTGAGGACAAGTCTCATCTCATGTCTCGCATATCCTGGGATTGGTCTGTTTTAGGGGCCTGATTGTCTGACCTCAGTGACACAAAAAGAGAGGTTAGGAACCCCTTGGTCACTGGTGCTTGATCAGAGTCAGGACTCCCCTCAGATTCAGAATGAGTGTGGGATGGGGAGCTGTATGCTGAGTCCTTTGCAGAGGCTGGTGTAGATAGGGTGAGCATATCTCAGACCGATGGATACCACTTGATCTTGGACGTCACCATTGAGGAGGTGGAGAGAGGAGCATGTGTCTATAATGTGCGTTTCCATATTTTCGGGGTGATCCAATGCACGACCTCCATGTTTGATGGAGCTGGTCTGCTAGGATAAAGGGATGTTCTCTCCCTAGTTCAAAAGGATTAGTAGGACAATGCGGCCTACTCTGAGGGTCGGTAAGCAGGAGGGGTCCCATAAGTCACTGCAGAGAAAGGGGTGCGAGCCCCTACATACCCAGGCAGAACCCCTTCTAGCCATGAGTGGGCCCTGGGATAAATGGGAGAGTACAGGCAATGTTGGCCTTCTGGACTTCAGACTCCGCAGCCTCGGGGTATCAGGACCCGGGGGCCCCTTGCATCGGTATGCCCTTGAACCACCCAAACAGAACCAGCAGCGAACGTCGTAGAAATTCGATCCTCTGCTCAGGGGACCAGTGCCATAGTGCTGCGCTAGACAAAAGTGGGGGGAGTTCAGAGAGGCCTGTTCTTTTCCCCATGCTGGTCCCATCTCTGCCATGGGCCCACTGCTCCTGCCAGTCAGCCATCCAGGGACCCCCAGGAAAGACCAGGAGGCTGGGGTCCACGGGGGAGACCAGATCCCATCCCCGGTGTGATGCTTAGGTTGGTGAGGGTTGTCGCACAGGTACCCCACCCAAAGGTAGAGATGTTGGGATGATGCAGGACCCACTCCTGTGGCCAAGATCTTTAGAGATTGACAGAGAGGAGGCAGAGAGAGGGGGCCCACCAACGAAGCTGGGATCCCCAACAGATTCCCAGGGGAGACCCATGGTTAAGGCCAAAGGTAGTGCTGAAGTAGACCACAATCCCCAAAGACAGCGCTAGCAGACAGTGTGATGGTTCCCTACCAGTCTCCTCGTTGCTGGAGTCAGGCCCAATGTAGTCCAGTGTGACAGGTCTAGACTGCAGTGCAGTGAGCTCACGCTCTCCTACCCGAGCTCTGCAGCTCAGCACTCTATGCGTGTGTCAAAGGCAACTGACTCAAGCAATCGGATCAAATGTATGGGGAAGGGGGAGTCAGAATATCAAGGGCCTGTTGCACCTCTGTAGACCCTGCTGATGCCCCCTGTGAAGTCGTCCCTCGAGGATTGTGTCTCAGGTAGAGAATATTGGATTCTGGTCGGGGCTGCCTCGGGAGTTGGTTTGCCACAGCCGAGCTGTCATGCGGGGCCCAGTGACACCAGGCAACCTCTTGCCAGCAGACAGTGTCAACCAAGGGTCTTCTTTGGAATGTGGGTCTTCGGAGCCAATGTCATGCTGCAGATGATAGAGTCGGTGGCGAACGCGGGTCTGCACCTCCAAGCTTAGGCGGCCGCCATATTGACCCATATGCCATCCGGTAGCCCAGTCGCTGCTGGAGCCATGTGCACAGCCAAGCGGGGTATCCTGAGCCCCAGCTCAATGCCACCAGTCACTGGGTGTCCATTGAGGCTGGTTTATAGGTTTTTGTCAGCCAGGAGCCCCTCTGCATGCTGTTGATGCTGACCTGGGTGGCGGAGAGGCAAGGCACATGTCCTACTCCACTTCCATCTTCACCATGCTCCCCCCAACCTAGTTCCCTTTAAAAGGGTTTTCCTGAAGGTGTATGTTGAAACAAACACCCGTTCTTCTTTGGGTTACCTATTTAGTCATGCAGATATGCTCTCCTCTGCATCCTAACAAGGGATTCTCTTGATGTATTTCTCTAAAGCAGAGAGACATGGTAAAAAATCTTAGCTGAGGAGGTAGTTTTCCTCGGGGTCACTGAAGTCTGTTTTTTAAAACAGAGTTAAATGGCTCTGCTTCCGTTTCTATCAGAAAGAGCCTTTGAAAGCTCAAGTAAGAGCAAAAGAAATGTAAACTAACCCCCTGTTCCTGACACCCACACAGATTTTAGCAGGTGAACCTGTAAGCTTGTTTGGGGAGACTATGGGTGAGGTTTGTGTGAGGTGGAAAGGGGAGGAGGGTGGCCTTTGAAATATCAAAGGGTAATTTTAATTTCTGGTGTTTGTTGGTGGTATTACAAACATGATATGATATGACATAATATGATATGATATGAGGTATTTATGGGTCTGCAATTGTACTAGTTCAGTCTGTGAGGGTCCAGTTATGCAGCGGAGGCAGGCACAGGTAAGTGTGGTGGGGCAGTGGGGTGGGGCAGGGCGTGGCAGGGGGGGAAGCCGACAGATGACGGAATAGGTATTATTTATTAATTTAATTATACCTATTTTGTCGTCTGTTGGCTTCCCTCTCACCCTGCCCCGCACCACCGCACCACCGCATTTACCTGTGCCAGCTGACGCTGCAGTTATGTGCAGAGGGTGTATGATAAGGAGTTGTGAGCCAGTCAGATTGAGAGTGTCATTTGTTCTGGGCACCTTCCAGGCACATTTCAAACTATCATTTTTTAATAGTCATTTAAGCATTTCATTACTTATGTATTGCCAAAGCTGTGGCACTTTTCTCAAAATTGCTTCTAATTAATACCTCAAACATTTCTTCAAAACACCCCCTCAATCTCGTTGATCTGCTACTAAAGAGATGGTGCCTTTGTTCTAATTATATTTTTGGATGATTTCAAAACCACATTGGCCCCCTGCAATTAGAGGAAGAGCACCATTAAACTCTTTTTCGTCTTATTTTTTTAAAGAAATACTTCAGTATTCCGTTGACAATTGGGACAAACATGCTCATGCTGTCTGCTTTTGATGGAAACATTGAGCTCAACCTGAAGGAACACATACAGGCTCTCTCTCATTTCGCTCCCTCTCTCCTTTTAACTCAGAAGGATGAGAATGAGAACCTGACTATAGGCTTGGTGACTCTGGGAAGCGGACTTTGAGTGCTAAGAGCGTAGGGTGACCAGATTTTGAGAAGAAAAAACCAAGACAGACCAGACATAAAACTAGGACTAAAGTCTTTAGCCTTAATTATAACTGGCCTGTCCCGATTTTTGCTTAAGGGGGGCAGCGTATATAATATAGCCACTTATTTACAAGCTATCCTTACTTAACATTAGCTATGGCATCACCTTTGCCCGGAACCCCCTGCCCTCTTCCCCACTCTGGCTCCCCTCTGCTGTAGCATGCATTCAACCGATATCCTCCTGCGCTGCCTGAAACAGACAAATTACTTAACGAGCGCACACCTATCACTTATCCTTTGCAGGTTGACTTGACCTTGCCTCAAAAACTGGGACATACGTTCAAACATAAGAGAAGCATCGGGACACTGGGACAGTACTCTGAAAACCGGGACTGTCCGGGGGAAACCGGGACATCTGGTCACCCTATAAGACCGGGACACAGTCTCTAGAGACTGTTTGCCCCCTAGAATGCCCAGCCAGAGTAGCAAAATTGTACATTGCTGCCAAGCGGGTAACATTTCATGTGTGACCCTTAATTCCAGGACTTTATGCAACTTTGTAGTCTGGGAATTTTAACTTCAACTGTAGGTCCCTAACTTATCTTGATGTTCGTTAAAAGTCAGGACCAGCAGTGCTACACTTGGCATGTGACCACTTGTCTAGGTTCAAATTCCTAAAACTCCCTGCAAGTTCTGAGTAAATTTGTCTAGGATTCATAGAACAGCAAGAAATCAAAACAATCATTTTATTGACAGGAGTAAAACAAGTAACGCACAAACACATAAACCTAAAGTGTAACGATTACTTAATAACAAACTGATTCTAAACAAAGGTGCACTAGATTATGATAACTACGAGTCAGGTGGAGCGGTATTGCCGTATGAAAATTTCGCTCCTCCTAATTCAGAGTGGGCCGCTGGTCCCCATCTGGCTGCAACACTAGATCCAATTTTACAGGGTGGTAATTCAACTCAGAAAAATCACATTAGGTTTTGGCTGCAGCCATAGCCAATTCGGTTTTCTCATTTCTTCATGTGAGAGAGAAACATGCAATGTTTCCACCTGCCAGAACTTAGGGGCTCATTACGATGGTGGAAAGACCACCACCGCCGGGCCGGCAGTGGCAGTCCTTCCGCCATCATGAGGAAAATTCCCACCGTCAAATTAGGATGGTGGTGGGAATCACAATGGTTCCGCAAGGCGGTCTTCTTCCGGCCGCCTTGCAGAGCCCGGAACCAGGGAACATTGTGGCGGTGCCGTGCAGGCACCGCCGTAGGGATTACGGTATCCCTTTCCACCTGTCTTTTTGTGGCGGATATCCCGCCACAAAAAGACAGGCGGAGACTTGCTTTGGGGGCCCGTTGCGGGCCCCCTCTGTGTGTGGTGGGGTGCACTGTGGGGGTACCCATGGTACCCCCCTGCAGTTCTATGCACCAAGTGCCAGGCACTGCATGGTGCCTGCCAAGTGGTGCAGGGAAATGCGGTGCATGCACCTTTATCATTGCGGACGGTGCTGCAGCCAGCAGCACCTCCCGCAATGATAAAGGCCCAGGATGTGCCCGCCATAGTGGCGGGCACATCCTAATTCACCCAGCGGGACCGCCACCTTACCGGCGGGCGGTCCCAGAACCGCAAAGATGGCGGGCGGACTGATGTCCGCCCGCCATCGTAATGAGCCCCTTATCTTCTACTTCCCTCTTCCCTCTCTTATGCCCCACACCACTCAACAACGTCACCCCACACAGATTCCAAAAAATACTTTACTTACATCTCAGAGTAGATGGTAAATGTATTTGTTAAACCACACAGAGTTGGACATTCTATGTGCTTTTACGTTCAATAAATCATGTCCCACCCAGCAATTCCTCATTCTATAGGGTTTAACTCATAATTGTACAGTAGTGGTGTTATCAGACATTGTTTGTGAAAAGTTATATCACTCCGCTAGTACAATGCAACTTGCAATGAGACCTTTGTTGTTTGTAGACCATATGTTTTGCCAAAAGAAGACCAAATATAAAAATGTGCAGTTTGAACAAATTCTTCCTAACTGTGGAACATCAATCTTTGTTGTTTGCTTGTGTTAATACAGTGTGATAATCCAAAAAGATTACCGAGAAACAGCCTGGGCAATATAACTGAAAACCGATCACAGACATTTTAGAGAAATGAAACTAAAGTTTTTATACTTCAACATACTCCAAAACAAGGGTTGAGCCCCCCACAAGCTGCACTTGGCACACCTACTTTCTGCTGGGGTGAAATGCTGCTAAATGCAACTTACTCAATATTCTGTGGCAATACCCTAGCCTCTCCAATTACTGGACCAAATTTGGAATCAAGCAATAACTGTCCTATCCTCAGAAATTCAAAAGTAGGTATATGCACATGTGACTCACAAGACCTGACAAACTATGAACAAAGATGGCTTGCCACTGCCTTATCGCCACAAAATAGTGGGCCTCATTTACAAGCCCATTGCACCACTGGTGCATCACTGTTTTTGACCCACCTGCAGCGCCATGTGTCTGCTCATATTTACAAGGCCACGTAAAGTCACCCTCAGTGACTTTTAATGGCCTTGCAAATATAGGCCTCTTTCACGCAATACTCTGCATGAAAGGGGCGTTCTATGGGTGTTGCTTGTGGGTGTTCCCAAGCAACATCCATGGAACTTGACACATTCCCAGATTTACAAAGTGTTGTAAACCTAGAAATGCATCAGAATCCTACGCCTCCCCAGAGGAGGCGTAGGAGTGGCGCAATGAGGAGAAATACTTTCTCTTTCTCCTCATTTCTTCATCTTTCTATGCCTGCTGCAGTGCCATCAATTACTGTTTTTGTGCAGGAAAGTGCCCCTTCCTGCACAAAAACAATAATTCCCGCAATGCTGACCCCCTTGCAACATGATGCAAGGGTTCCTGCACTGGTGCATGGCAGTCAATTGTGCGGCAATGCAGGGGAAATAACACAAATGTGTCGTATTGTTGTTAATACGATGCATCCTTGCAGCCGTGGCCGCTGCAGGTAAGAGCGGTGGGACAGCTGGGGGGAGATTTTCCAGAGATGACCACAAGGGAAAATTAAATAAATAATTAATTTTCCTCCATGGTCATCTCTCGAAATCCCCCCCAGCCAGCCCCACCACTCTTACCTGCAGCAGCTGCATTCTTTTTTTTTTTTTATCCTCATCTATGCGATCTTGTTGTAAAAGCAACAGGGACACCTCTCACTAGACGCCCTCGGGGATGAGGTGGAAGACATGCCTTGATACCAACCGTTGCCATTTTACATGAGTTAATGTGTCACTGTGCCAACCCCAATAAAAACTCATGAGGATCATAATCGCGTTGGTTTAAATCAATGGACATCCGTTCCTAACCTACCGTCTATATGTATCCCATAAATCCCAGTGCTTTGTGCGCTTGCATTCCCCTCTGACTCTATCCAAGTTCCTAAATTTGTCTACAGATCGAACCCAATCCTCAACCTTAGGAGAGGAGGGAAGAATCCAATTTATGCAAATCTCACGTCTAGCAATTAGCATAAGTGTAAACAAAAGGTATTTCTGTTTCTTTGTTAAAGTAGTGTTGGATTCATCGATATCTAGTATGCCAAAAATAACATTAAAGGTTCTTACCTTAATAGTCGTGTTTAAGCTTTCATCAATAATCTTACCAATTTCACTCCAAAATGTGTCAAGGTGATGACATAAGTGAAACATGTGGGTATCATTTGCTTCCCTCTCGCCACATTTTGGACATTTCTTGGTCACCTGGGTGTTCATTTTTGACAACTTTTCGGGGGTCCAATACGATCTGTGCAAAGTAAACAAATGATTTTTCCTAAGAGGTGTAGAAATTATAATATGCCATAAAAAGTGCAGGATACTTGCCAAGCTTGCTGCAAGTCTTGAGCCGGAAAGGTCTTCTTCCACTTAAGATCTGGAGTGTCATTATCGCCTTCCTTCTTCTCCACCAAGTGCCAGTACCACTTCGATACTTCTTTCTTCCCAGGATCTTTATGAAGTTCGCCCTCTAGGTTCCCAACAAAGGGGTCGATTCCGATGTCGGCCGGAAGCGCACCTAACAGTATTCGTCCGGAAAAAATACGAGCCGAACGCGTGTTTCCCAACCGACTCGAACACTCTACCGAACGAACAAGTACGATGCGCATAACAGCCCAGATTCCGAGCAGGCCGAACTTACCCAATCCAGCTCCTTTCCTCCGCCCGAGCCGGATCCGTAAACGCCGAATCGAGTCGCACGGAACCAAATACACAGCACCTTCCGGCCGGACTAGTACGATGCGTCTTCCGTACGCGCCGAACCCGTCGCTACGTCCGGCACGTTTCAGCATCCGGGAGAACCGCACATAAGCTCCGTTTCGCGTCACTAAACGATCCACGGCTACGAGACGAACAAGCCAGCGACGAGTACGAGTCGAAGACACGCGAAACCCGAACGATACGAACCAACCATGAATCCCATCGCGGAGGTCCTACCAATACTCTACATCTATTACCGGGACCGATTCGGACGCGTACGGCGCAGACGGTAAGTCAAACACCAACAATACAAACTAACTACACGTACCTAAAATATGTCACACACACATAGGGATGCACAAATGACGTACACTAGCAACTGCACAATCATAGGGGTGGGATGGGCATCACCAATGCCATACACACCCATAGGGGCCTGGATTCCTGCCACCACCACCACCCCTACTCAGGGGTGATGGATGCCCATCACTACTACCACCCCTACTCAGGGGGGGCTGGATGCCATTCACTACCACCACCCCTACTCAGGGGTGCTGGATGCCCATCACTACTACCACCCCTACTCATGGGGGGCTGGATGCCTATCACTACCACCACCCCTACTCATGAGGGGCTGGATGCCTATCACTACCACCCCCCCTACTCATGGGGGGCTGGATGGCTGCCACTTCTACCATCCCCACCCATAGGGGGCTGGATGGCTGCCACTACTACCATCCCCACCCATAGGGGGCTGGATGCCTATCACTACCACCACCCCTACTCAGGGGTGCTGGATGCCCATCACTACTACCAACCCTACTCAGGGGGGGCTGGATGCCTATCACTACCATCCCCCTACTCATGGGGGGCTGGATGCCTATCACTACCACCCCCTACTCATGGGGGGCTGGATGCCTATCACTACCACCACCCCTACTCAGGGGGGCTGGATGCCTATCACTACCACCCCCTACTCATGGGGGCTGGATGCCTATCACTACCACCACCCTACTCATGGGGGGCTGGATGCCTATCACTACCACCCGCCCTACTCATGGGGGCTGGATGGCTGCCACTACTACCATCCCCACCCATAGGGGCTGGATGCCTATCACTACCACCATCCCTACTCAGGGGTGCTGGATGCCCATCACTACTACCACCCCTACTCAGGGGGGCTGGATGCCTATCACTACCACCCCCTACTCATGGGGGCTGGATGGCTGCCACTACTACCATCTCCACCCATAGGGGCTGGATGGCTGCCACTACTACCATCCCCACCCGTAGGGAGCTGGATGCCTATCACTACCACCCCCTACTCATGGGGGCTGGATGCCTATCACTACCACCCCCCCTACTCGGGGGGCTGGATGGCTGCCACTACTACCATCCCCACCCATAGGGGGCTGGATGGCTGCCACTACTACCATCCCCACCCATAGGGAGCTGGAAGCCTATCACTACCACCACCCCTACTCAGGGGTGCTGGATGCCCATCAATACCACCACCCCTACTCAGGGGTGGTGGATGCCCATCACTACTACCACCCCTACTCAGGGGGGGGCTGGATGCCTATCACCACCACCCCCCCTATTCATGGGGGGCTGGACGCCTATCACTACCACCACCCATACTCAGGGGTGCTGGATGCCCATCACTACTACCACCCCTACTCAGGGGGGGGGCTGGATGCCTATCACTACCACCCCCCCCACTCATGGGGGGCTGGATGCCTATCACTACCACCCCCCCTACTCATGGGGGGCTGGATGCCTATCACTACCACCACCCCTACTCAGGGGGGGGCTGGATGCCTATCACTACCACCCCCCCTAATCATGGGGGCTGGATGCCTATCACTACCACCACCCCTACTCATGGGGGGCTGGATGCCTATCACTACCACCCCCCCTACTCATGGGGGGCTGGATGGCTGCCACTACTACCATCCCCACCCATAGGGGGCTGGATGGCTGCCACTACTACCATCCCCACCCATTGGGGGCTGGATGCCTATCACTACCACCACCCCTACTCAGGGGTGCTGGATGCCCATCACTACTACCACCCCTACTCAGGGGGGGGGCTGGATGCCTATCACTACCACCCCCCCTACTCATGGGGGGCTGGATGCCTATCACTACCACCCCCCCCTACTCATGGGGGGCTGGATGGCTGCCACTACTACCATCCCCACCCATAGGGGGCTGGATGCCTATCACTACCACCACCCCTACTCAGGGGTGCTGGATGCCCATCACTACTACCACCCCTACTCAGGGGGGGCTGGATGCCTATCACCACCACCGCCCCTACTCATGGGGGGCTGGACGCCTATCACTACCACCACCCCTACTCACGGGTGCTGGATGCCCATCACTACTACCACCCCTACTCAGGGGGGGCTGGATGCCTATCACTACCACCCCCCCCTACTCATGGGGGGCTGGATGCCTATCACTACCACCACCCCTACTCATGGGGGTCTGGATGCCTATCACTACCACCCCCTACTCATGGGGGGCTGGATGGCTGCCACTACTACCATCCCCACCCATAGGGGCTGGATGGCTGCCACTACTACCATCCCCACCCATAGGGGCTGGATGCCTATCACTACCACCACCCCTACTCAGGGGTGCTGGATGCCCATCACTACTACCACCCCTACTCAGGGGGGGCTAGATGCCTATCACTACCACCCCCCCTACTCATGGGGGGCTGGATGCCTATCACTACCACCACCCCTCCTCAGGGGGGGGCTGGATGCCTATCACTACCAACCCCCTACTCATGGGGGGCTGGATGCCTATCACTACCACCAACCCTACTCATCGGACGGGTAATGCATGACACAACCAGCATACTCCCACATAAGGAATAACTGAAAATTACATCCACCCAAACAACATGACAAGCGTGTGTAGTCCATGTCAAATGCCTACAACACTAAACATGACAATGAACATACAATGTGACCCACTAACATGTGTCACACATAAAAGTGTGTGGCCTCCACAATACAAGCCGACCATGGCCACTGTGGCAATGGGGCCTAAAGCCCCATCACCACAGTCACCAAAAGGTAAGTGTGGGGTCCAAGGCTGATGGACCTTTTGGTCAGTGTGACAATGGGGCCTAAAGCCCCATCACCACAGTCACCAAATGGTAAGTGTGGGGTCCAAGGCTGATGGACCTTTTGATCAGTGTGGCAATGGGGCCTAAAGCCCCATCACCACAGTCACCAAATGGTAAGTGTGGGGTCCAAGGCTGATGGACCTTTTGATCAGTGTGGCAATGGGGCCTAAAGCCCCATCACCACAGTCACCAAAAGGTAAGTGTGGGGTCCAAGGCTGATGGACCTTTTGGTCAGTGTGGCAATGGGGCCTAAAGCCCCATCACCACAGTCACCAAATGGTAAGTGTGGGGTCCAAGGCTGATGGACCTTTTGATCAGTGTGGCAATGGTGCCTAAAGCCCCATCACCACAGTCACCAAAAGGTAAGTGTGGGGTCCAAAGCTGATGGACCTTTTGATCAGTGTGGCAATGGGGCCTAAAGCCCCATCACCACAGTCACCAAAAGGTAAGTGTGGGGTCCAAGGCTGATGGACCTTTTGGTCAGTGTGGCAATGGGACCTAAAGCCCCATCACCACAGTCACCAAATGGTAAGTGTGGGGTCCAAGACTGATGGACCTTTTGATCAGTGTGGCAATGGTGCCTAAAGGCCCATCACCACAGTCACCAAAAGGTAAGTGTGGGGTCCAAGGCTGATGGACCTTTTGATCAGTGTGGCAATGGTGCCTAAAGCCCCATCACCACGGTGATCATAAGGTAAGTGTAGGCATGGTAAAAGCTGCCAAAGACAAACTGAATGGATGAATCCTGGTCACACAACAACCAAAACATCTGTGGCATAGTACTGCTTGTGTCCCATTGCAACATATATTGGGGAGGCTAGCAGTGCAGTGTCACAGAAACATCGCTTTATGTCCATGTGCATACAAACATCACACATGGGGGACCACATTGCCAACAATCAGCCGATTCCACAATGACAGAAGTGACCATCATGATGCTGACCCACATATCTGCACCTATGGACACACAAATGTATATAATCTGTGGAGACTGTGGATGTCAGGTGAGCAAATACCATACCATGGCAGCAATGGGACATACAAACCATGATCATTGTGCTGACTGATGACCCAGGAGTACCAGGGAGAGCAGGGGAAAATTACCAAACCACATACAGCCAATGGCACATTACAGAAATGCCAATGCAGTGATGCAAATGCACTGACACAAACAGACAGACTCACACATCCTATCAAAGACAACAGGTGATGGGGGTGTGTGCCAGTGTCCCCAGGCAACCACACAACACATGAGGAGGCCTGAATCCCAATTACACAGATGTGTATACAGTGCCACACACAAGTAACTCATGGATTGTATTCCCCTATGTGGGAAATCTGGCATTGTCAGATGAGAGGGAGCCCAAATTACACATGTCACACAAGCTTGTAGGAACAGCAACTAACACAGCAAGAGACCCACCCACCACAGCACTACCCCCAGGGACCC
The DNA here is from genome assembly GCA_963921515.1 of Calotriton arnoldi. Taxonomy (NCBI): domain Eukaryota; kingdom Metazoa; phylum Chordata; class Amphibia; order Caudata; family Salamandridae; genus Calotriton; species Calotriton arnoldi. Next base: position 2,250,136 of record CAWUFW010002264.1, read on the forward strand.
CACATTGTGCAGACACTAGCCTGCATGACAATTCCACTGTGATGACAAAGGTAGATGTTGATCACACTGTGAACCACAGCCATGTGTCCTCAGCTACAAACTACCATCACACCTACACAAGCTCCAATCAATCAGCACGGCCTGCCAGCCAAGGACAATATGGAGGTAGTGGTCTAGCCGTGCAACAACTCACATTTGCACACTCAACACCACACACCCTCATCTGCAACAATGTGCAGCAGTGAAGCTCACATGGACTGGTGACATTGCACATGCACCCATGACAATCCCAGGGGTGGTGGGGGGAACTAAGGTGCAGAAACCCATCACACATGCCCACTCAACATGACTCGTCTATGCATGACACACTGCACAGTACGCCGTACATGCGCATGATGTGAAACCCACCACAAACAATGGGATCCTGGCCATAGTCACACACCAACGAAGAAGCCAAGGTGAGACACAAAGAACACACGTACACAACTTCCGACATTGCAGCTCTGACCCTGAGGAGTGGCAGCAGTCACACACACAACGCGTCACAATCACTGAAAGCTAACACAAACTCAAAATCACATTTCTTGTGTAAACAACAAGTGCCAAGGGAATCCTGAATGTGTCCCATCTGCGTTTGCCCACATCCCCAGCCCTGACAACAAAGACAACCTGGGATGACAACCTCATGAACATCAGTTTGCCATGCAACCACATCACGGAGAAACCAGGTCCAAGATGCTGGATGAACACATACCAACTCTGCAACCATTATTATTATTATTATTTTGAATTTATATATGGCGCACAGCTACCCGGAGGTTTCCCGGCACCTATGGACACGACGTAACAAGAGAGGAGCACGCAGGACAGAATCTATTGATTAAAGAGCCAGGTCTTCAATTGTTTGCGAAATTTAAGATGGTGTTTTTCCATGCGGAGGTGCATCGGAAGGGAGTTCCAAAGGGAGGGAGCCAGATAGGCAAAGGATCGTCCTCCCATTCTGGCTCGTTTGATCCTAGGTACTTGAAATTTTAATTAAGTCGAAGAGCGAAGTAGACGTGAGGGGCGGTAATGTTGCACTAGGGCATTTAAATAGTGGGGGGCTAATCCTTCATTTATTTTGTGCATATAGCAGAGGGCTTTAAACTTGGCTCGATTGTCAATATGCAGCCAGTGCAGTTTGCGAAGCGCTCCTGATGCGGAGGCTGTACTGGGAAGTTGGCATAGTAGTCGTGCTGCAGAGTTTTGGATCACCTGAAGTTTACGAAGGTTTTCTTTGCTGGCACCCAGGTAGAGCACGTTGCCATAGTCCAGCCTGGACATTATCAAGGCCTGAATGACGGTTCTCTGTGTAGTGATGGGAAGCATCCAGAGAATTTTTCTTAGCCATTTTAAGATGACAAAGCAGGTGGAGGCTACCTTAACTATTTGCTGCCGCATGGATAATTGGTCGTCAACAATGACGCCCAGATTGCGGGCTGATTGAGATGGAAGAGGGAGGTCGCCCATTTGCGATGGCCAATGCTAGGGGCCCCAAAGCTTTTATTGTTCCCAAAAATGATGAGTTCCGTTATCCCCCCGTTGAGTTTTAATTTATTGAAGTGCATCCAGTCAGCAATCTTTTTTAGCCCCATCTGAAGAGAGGATGCTTTGGTGGTCTCCTTCGAAGAAAGCGAGAAGATAAGTTGGGTATCGTCGGCGTACGAATAAATTGTTAGCCCAGCTTGCTCTGCTAGCGTGGCAAGGGGACTGACGTAGATGTTTAAGAGCAGTGGGCTTAGAATGGAGCCCTGGGGGACTCCATACGAGGAGATCAATGTTTTGGACTGGGCTGCGGAAGAGAAGACCTGAAAGGTCCTATTGGACAAGAAGCTGGACAACCATTCAAGTGCCGTGCCATCAGAAACAGGAACATCCCTAGGGACACAGCCTGTGTAGGAAAAGGGAAGGGAACATGCACAGACATGCTCACACAACACACAACACGGGCACACGCAATGTCACCAGATTACACACAGCCATGAGGGCACTCCACTCCTGTGGAAGCTCCGCTGTGCCAAACCTTGTCTGTGCACGACTCAAACATATCAGCAGGACACCCCATCAGTGAGTCAACAACTACAACACACAGAAGCCTCTGCTCACATCAGCCTGGGTACGGGAGTGTCACGTCAGTCATCTGCATACACCCAAAACACGTGGCAATCCAGTTGTACTGTATACACAGATGAGTCCTCCAAAATTGATGTGCAAAACTGCATGTCCAGTGGAGATGGGCACACAGTCAGGGTACTAGGAACATTGGACAGTGGTAAGCCCAACAGATGTGCAACAGTGTAGGACAAAGATGGTAATATACAAATGCTAAACGTACATCCCTGTGTCAAATGCTGAACATTACACCCTCAGACTGCAGCAAGGGATGCAATAGATCCAGACTATATTAGGACACATATCCCATGGGCCACATGGAGCCCAACACAGCAAAACTTCATTTACCTGATCTGAACACAATTACAACAGCAAATGCATGATACTACACATCTACATCATGTACCACCAAAGATTAACCACAAGTAAACAAAAAGAGGCTTTATTCAGCAAGTGTGCAACTCAAATCAAAAGTCCAAAATTAACAACGGCCAATGTCCAGTCCAAATACACAGTCCCAACAGGGTGATGTGTGACTACTTGTCAGAACTTGCTTGCCTGCACAGGTACAAACAGGGGACATCCCCTTGGAGGGGGCATACGAGGGCAGGCCAGGCACCGCAGGGACAGGATCAGGGGATGCCAGAAGGAGGCAGGGAAGGTGAGGTGGGTGCAGGAGTGTCACCGGCAACTGCAGTGGAGGGGTCTGACTCAGGGGGGGCCGGCACCACCGCAGGGCTCAAGTCTGATGGTGTTGGTGCTGCAACCACTGCAGTGGGCTGGGCAGATGGAGTGGGCTGGGTCCCCAATGCAGTGCCCGAGTCAGATGGGGTTGTTGTGGACTCCACCGCAGTGCATGACTCCAAGGGAGTGGAAGGGGGGCAGAAGAGCTGGGCAGGACAGAGGGGGACACGGTCTCCACACCAGTGGCACATACAGGCAGAGCGTCTGGTTTGGGGGTGGAAGAGCAAGTGGCAGGGGGGAGGGCCTGAGCACTTTGGGGATGCAGTATCGGTGTGTGGGGGAACCTGGGGCAGGGTGTGGCAGTGGAACCTGTGGATTGGTGGCCTGGGGGATGGAGGTGAGAGACTGTGTGGGTGACTTGCAGGGCAGTGGCGGGGTCTTGCTCTTCCGGGTCTGGGGGGACTTGCGGGTGGGGGGCTCACTCTGCCTGTACCTGGGGGTGGGTGTCCGGGGGCGAGGGGCACTCTCCTCTCTGTGTGTGGACTTCCTCTTCCCCCGGTATGCTGGATCAGCGGTATTGGAGGGGTAGAGGCCGAGGTCAGAGAGGAAGAGCTGCTGTGTATGTGGGGTTGCAGGTGAGGCAAGGGAAGGGGTCTTGGAGGGAGAGGATCTTGAGGATTGCGGAGTGACTGTGGTTGCCTGTGTGTGTGTCAGTTCCCCATCCCCTGTGTGTGTGGAATCAGTCCCCTGAGGATGCTTGTGTGAACGTCTTGCCTTGGTTTTGGGTGGGTGTGTGCTGCTCGTGTCTGTGTGTTGGTGTGATTGTGCAGGTGTGCATGTGCTTTGGACAGGTAGGGTGGTAGGAAGTGTGGATGGGGCAGAGGTGGGAGGGGTGAGGGACTGTTGGAGGAGGGACACTGCTGCTGTTAGGGAGGAGTCCATGGACCTATTGCTCCTCTGTAGGGCAGACATACCCGTTGAGATGCCCTCCATGAACGACACCAGCTGTGTCAACAGTGTGGTGTGTGCATGGAGGACAGTCAGCATTGCTGTCTGCCCTACATGGAGCTGCCAAAGGAGGTACACAGACTCCTCACTCAGGGCAGCAGAGGACACAGGGGCAGGGGGTGCGGTGCCTGGCTTGAAGGAGACACGCTTCCGAGCACGGGAGCCTCCACAGACCTCAGGAATGGGAGCCAATGGGAGGGCGGTGGTGGTGGTGGTGGTGGCGGGATCAGATAGAGTAGCAGGGGTGTGATGGCTGCTGACACCCGCCTCCACAAGGGAGTCATCCTCCGATCTGCTGTGGTCCTCAGCTGAGGTGGATGGTGCTGAGGACTCCTCGGTGTGGCTCCCCTCGCCCTCCGTGCCACTAGGTCCCTCTGACCACTCGTCGGACGCTGACCCAGTCTGGCTCTGCTGCTCCTCCTGGTCCGTGGAGCTGTCCCCTCCTGTGGCTGTGGATGTATCTGCAAACAATTAGGGAAACAGACAAACATCAGTCACCTGCACTGACCGCACACACCACAGTAAGTACAGCACATTATAGAGCAAGCCCTGGCATCCTTAGTTGAACATTGCCAAAAGTGCTCACACAGATTAGGATAAGCCAATTGTCAGTCTGATGGTCAGCCATGGAACAGACACCCCTCCTGCCCTTGCACCCATCTGTCTGGTGCCCATCTGATGGTAAGACCCCAGTGTGGACACATGCACCACCTACACAGTAGTTGGACATTGCTGAGAACACGGTGAAGTATGTGAACATGCCCACCTCACATCACTTGCCACTGAGTCAGTGCAGGTGTCTGGATAAATCGACGGCCTGAGCCTAAACAGAAATGCATGTGATGCATACCAGCACCAGACCCCATGAAGCACACATGTCCGGATAGTCAATGCCACAATGGGGTGCCTGTTGCACATGTCACCAGCCTGCAGGATCACCCTTAGGAAGTTTAATGCCATGACACAGGCATGCCTGCAAAGTCATACATCACTGTCTCAAGTCACATGGCCATGTTAGCCAGCAAACAACAGTCTGCACTGTGTCACTATCCTAGGACATGGGGAAGGCAAGTAATGTAACTGACAAGTGCACATGTTCATCCCCCACTAACCACATCCTCTGAACCAGTATTTGTACACTGCACACCATTTGGACACATGGGAGACATGAAACACTACTCCCTGAACCATAGCACCTCACAGTGTGCTGTGAATGATGTACAGCTGCCTGAAAGTCACAGTCTCATACACCTGTCTGCACAGTCAAGTGATCAAACACCTATGAGTCACAGAAGTCTTGTCTCACATGGTCCAATAGCAGATGGCATGCTGACCCCTAACCGAAGGACATCACAGGAGTTACGACAACGTAGTCACAGCACAACAACACAGAGGCAGACACCTGAGGCAACATTTCACTGAGCACAGCATGTCAGATGATACACGGGAGTGGGAGTACAGAGTGTATCGTATGCCCTGTAGTAGGCATGACTGTCCGGCTCCACCTGCAAGAGGGATGAGCCCTGGTCAGTGGGCAGGTGGCTAAGCATGTGTGACACACTTGACATACATACTCCTCAGGCCCAGACTATTTACCCACCCGCATAATGGGGGTGTGGCAAATACCCCAGGAACATGTGGTGAATTAGATGTGCAAGTGGATCACATATCAAAGTTACACCCAGACTACATAGCACGACTCAGGCATTGTGTGAGCAACTGACCCACCCATGAAGGCAAACACAATGTCACGGGAACAAAATATGTCACCACCTTGAGCAAAGCAAAATGCTAGGACCCTGTACCCAAGTGACACAATTATCCTGAGCGTAAGGAGCACACTGGCGCATCAGATGGGTAGTGGCCAGGTTACAATAGAGGGACATGGGTACTGGACAACAAGACTGATGTACTGGGGAAGTTTAACCAGGCCAGAGGAGGGCACATAGCATGTTAGACAGAGTTCACAGTGCAGTCTTAGACTCACCCCCTCCTTGCTGCTGTCTGCCCTTCAGCTGCCCATCCAGCTCCGGGAACACCACCGGCAGGATCTGGAGCATGTGGAGGGTCAGGGTCCGGTGTCCGCCCCTCCTGCGAGGAGGCGACAGCTTCAGCTGGACCCTTGCGATCCTCCAGGTCCAGCCACGAAGGTCCTGCCACCTCTTCTGGCAGTTGCGGATCCGGCGCTTGTAGACCCCCACGGATCGGACTGCCCGGACGATGTCCAGCCAGATGTTCTGCTTCCGATGGGCATCAACCTGTGAGGATGAGAAAGTGAAAAGGCCATTACTACACATGCAACATATCCGTGCATCACACAGTTGGAAAAACATGTCTCAATCACAGGGGCATATGATGTACACAGGCAGTGCAACGAGGGCTATGGACAGTTTGCCAGCAGTTACTACATGGTATCATTGCATGGGTAGTGAACCTTGTTTGAATGCACTGTCACTCCACTGTACCTGTTCAGTGCAAGTGACTACACACTTTGGGGGTGCGAACTACTCAGTGGGCATGCTAGCCAGTGGTGTGCACACTGTAAATCCTGCTAGTCAGGCAACATGCACAATTAGTGAGGCAGTGGACAGCACACTCACCTGCTCCCCTGGTGTCCCATACAGCTTGCTGTACTGTGGAAGGAGGCTGTCCAGCAGGCCCTGGTTCTCCTCATGGGTGAAGGCTGGGGTTCTCTCCACAGTACGTGCCATTGCAGCAGCCAGAGGATGCAGAGACAGCAGCAGTGTAGTGGCAGATGTCGTCCAGGAGCATGTAGTGCAGGCAAGTGAGCTCTCAGGGGAACAGCCAGCATTATATGTGTGTTGCAGAGGCAGATACTGTCCCATGTGTCCAAAGTGATAGGTCCAAGTCGGTAGCATCTTCTGAATCTGGCCAATCCATGGAATAGCAGCTCCAATACACGCCCACAGCATCCTTCAAATATTCAACTTCATGACACCCATGAATTTGCAACATTGTTGTGGCTGTCCAACTGAATTCACTGCATCAGACTCGTTGCAAATTCAAAAACCGCATCCGTTGCCATGCCAGGCCCCAGCCAATGCGTGCACACCGATCGGACCATTGCTGTACGACGCGTACCCGCGATACAACGCGTACCCGCTCACATTCAATGCAATGGTCTGAGCGGGCACACCGAGCGGACCATTGCTGTACAACGCGTACCCGCTCACATGCAATGCAATGGTCCGAGCGGGCACACCGATCGGACCATTGCTGTACGACGCGTACCCGCGATACAACGCGTACCCGCTCACATTCAATGCAATGGTCGAGCGGGCACACCGATCGGACCATTGCTGTACAACGCGTACTCGCTCACATGCAATGCAATGGTCCGAGCGGGCACACCGATCGGACCATTGCTGTACAACACGTACCCGCTCACATGCAATGCAATGGTCCAAGCGGGCACACCGATCGGACCATTGCTGTACAACGCGTACCCGCGATACAACGCGTACCCGCTCACATTCAATGCAATGGTCCGAGCGGGCACACCGATCGGACCATTGCTGTACGACGCGTACCCGCGATACAACGCGTACCCGCTCACATTCAATGCAATGGTCCGAGCGGGCACACCGATCGGACCATTGCTGTACAACGCGTACTCGCTCACATGCAATGCAATGGTCCGAGCGGGCACACCGATCGGACCATTGCTGTACAACGCGTACCCGCTCACATGCAATGCAATGGTCTGAGCGGGCACACCGATCGGACCATTGCTGTACAACGCGTACCCGCGATACAACGCGTACCCGCTCACATTCAATGCAATGGTCCGAGCGGGCACACCGATCGGACCATTGCTGTACGACGCATACACGCTCACATGCAATGCAATGGTCCGAGCGGGCACTCCGATCGGACCATTGCTGTACAACGTGTACCCGCGATACAACGCGTACCCGCTCACATTCAATGCAATGGTCCGAGCGGGCACACCGATCGGACCATTGCTGTACGACGCGTACCCTCGATACAACGCGTACCCGCTCACATTCAATGCAATGGTCCGAGCGGGCACACCGAGCGGACCATTGCTGTACAACGCGTACCCGCTCACATGCAATGCAATGGTCCGAGCGGGCACACCGATCGGACCATTGCTGTACGACGCGTACCCGCGATACAACACGTACCCGCTCACATTCAATGCAATGGTCCGAGCGGGCACACCGATCAGACCATTGCTGTACAACGCGTACTCGCTCACATGCAATGCAATGGTCCGAGCGGGCACACCGATCGGACCATTGCTATACAACGCGTACCCGCGATACAACGCGTACCCGCTCACATGCAATGCAATGGTCCGAGTGGGCACACCGATCGGACCATTGCTGTACAACGCATCCCTGTACAGGTCACACGCATGTGTCACCGTGGTGGTCAATGGTGAACCTATGCCAGCCACATATACTTTCCAGGGACTCTGGGGCACACCTACTACACCACACCCAGTCCACACTGTATCTAAGGCATGTGTGGCAGCATGACCTTATCTGTGTATGGGTGTGTACATGTTGTTATTGGGCTGGCACTTGGGGGCAGACACACCCAGGCTGTGCACATGTTAATGGGGACAGGGTCCTTTGTGTGTCGTGCACATGACCACTGGGATGTGCAACTGTTCATTTTTGGAGCATGTTGCATGGTCACATTTCCAGGTTGTGAATATGTATGACATGTCACATACCCCAAGGCTCATGTGGGAAAGCATGTACATCACAGGGTGGCCCATTGCCACAATAGTCATGTCCCTCCGCAGTCTGTGTGCATGTTGTGTTTCACATGTCTGACTCCATGTGCACAATGGGAGACAGTCTCCACATCCACGTTGTTTTTGCATGGACTTAGATGTTGTGTGTGTGTGTCACTGATGTCCATGTCTGTCCTGCAGAGGCTACAGGGGGCACTTCCTGTGGGAGTCATGTTTGATTTTTCTGACGTGTACATGATACGCCATGTCATGCCAGAGTCCATGTGGCAAGACAGGCTCCCTGGGAATCTACCTGTCAATGAGTTGAGATGCCTGTGGCGCATCTGTCCAGACGTCACTGTGGTATGTGTGTGGAATGTGAGTGCAGTAAATGGGTACTGTGACACAGCCAAATGGTTTCACATAGCACACCATGGGACCTGTTGTCCAAACATGTTGAACAGAGATGTTACATGATGTCCATGTGGGTGCCATATGTGTCCAAACAGAACGAGACACACATCAAGTACTAGTGTTTGCTGATGATGTAGCATGTGAACTACAGTATGGTGAATGGCACATATGTGGGGTGACTGACAATCTTGACTTCTTCACCTCTGCACTGCAGGGCTCCTGCTGTCCATCGACCATTCCCAGACCTGGCAACGATGGTGGAACGTGACAGCATCCGACGGTACCGCTTCACCAGGCAGCTGATTGAGGTTTGGCAGTGCGGTTGGACCCACATTTGCAGCCTGGCCGGCCGTATCCGACAGCGCTGACCCCCAAGGTGAAGGTGATGGCAGCCCTACACTTCTTTGCCACCGGTACCTTTCAACACACTGTGGCATCTACTGGTGGTATGTCACAGACTATGTTCAGCCGTGTGCTACGCAATGTTTTGGTGGCGATGTTGAGATGCCTTAACCAGTTCATCTATTTCCCGCAACGTCACCGACTCACTGACGTCAAGAGTGACTTCTATGCCCTGGGGAGGATGCCACATGTCATTGGCTCCATTGATGGGACACATGTGGCTTTGGTACCACCACAGGCACATGGGCAGGCATACAGGAACAGGAAACATTACCATTCTGTCAATGCTCTGGTGGTATGTCTTGCAAACATGACCATCACACATGTTTGTGCCCGTTTCCCCGGTTGTGCACACAATGCCTACGTGATGAGGAGTAGTCGCATCCCGAGGATGATGTCACAGATGCCGAACCAGCATGCTTGGCTTGTCGGTGTGTACTGACTTTGTACCATTGTGTGTGTTGTGCTATGTTGCTTTCCGCACACTTTTCAATGTTGGCTAATGTGCAATTGTCTGTCTGTAGGTGACTCGGGATACCCCAACATGCCGTGGTTGCTGACACCCCTCAGGAACCCTGTGACACCAGCCCAAATGCGCTACAATGAGGCACATGGTCGGACCAGGAGGGTGATTGAGCGGACCTTTGGTCTCCTGAAGAGCCGCTTCCGCTGCCTGGACAAGACAGGAGGCGCCCTCCCATATGCCCCAGCAAAGGTGTGCAAGATTATCATCGTCTGCTGCATGCTCCACAACCTGGCAGTGCGGAAGGAGTTGCCTCTCATCCTGGATGACGATGACCAACATCCGCCACCTGTGGAGGATCCAGGCCTGGGCCACGATGCCAGTGATGATGATGATGATGGTGATGGTGATGTCCGCACACAGCTCATCACCAACTTCTTCAGCTGAATGTGAGTATCCAGAGTGTTGTACTATCAATGAATTTGATTTGCATGATATGTGTGTGTGGTGCTCTGGTGCTGTTTGAGTGTGGCCATGTGCAACTTGACTGGATGCATGCGGAGATGTGTCCTTGCAGGTGGTCTGTACTTGCCAACAGTGTAGACATGCTAACTTGCTTTTGTGTATTTAACTTGTGACAGGTATTAGACATGAGTATTGCCATTCTGTGCTGTTCTTATGTGCTTTTGAGTGTGTGTCATGTCTGTCCTTCACAGGGTGCTGCTGGAGTTGTTAGAACAACTTGGACCCCCGAATCAATGATTCAACTTCCAAGGTGGCAGCAGTTGTTCCCCTACAGGTGATGTGCCACACACCCCTGGACTTTCTATCTTCTGCATTGTTTGACTTTGTGGCCACAGCAAGGTGGGATTAGCTTGCATTTGTAGTGGAAACAACATGTAGCAAATGTGTAATAAACATGTTCTACATTTTGGGGTGTGCGTTATCCGTAGTCACACATCTAAGTGACATTTGCTTACTACACCTGTGTTGTAGTTGACACAGACTGTGAATATGTGTGGTGTCTGTGCATTGCACTGTATTTCCAGGCAACATCAGTGTAGGGAATGAGTCATATGGCCCTGGTGTGTATGTGTTGTGTGGCCCTAGTGGTGTGTCTCCCTCATATGTGTCACGTCGCCATGACTGCCATGACGGTGTTGGACTTGCTGTAGCAGTCAGCATGCACAGTGTCATATTTCTGATCACCATCTCCATGACAGAGACCACGTTGGAATCACAACAGAGGCAGATATTGTTTTTGGGGAGTTTATTTACAAAAGGTGTGGGGATGGTGCACAGGATGGTGGGTGCTGTACATAGCAATTGGAATCCAAAGTTCCCATGTGAATTGGAAGTCCTGGTAGATGGAATGTCCAGGGTATAGTCCACAGTCATCTGATGAATTTGTACAACTAGAGCTCCCCATGTCATGTGGGCGAGTTGGGTTGCCATCGACAGGGCGTGCAGTTTGCACACAGAGGAAAAGTTCCAGAACAGGTGTTGGCTTCCTGGGGGATGTAGCTGGCCATCGGCCTCTCAGTTTGGCCTCCTCGGACGGCCCCTCTTCTTGTGAGGGGGATCCTCAGGTGCAGGCTGCCGCGGTGCAGGGTACTCTCCGCCAGAGTCCTCCTCCCTCCCTGTGGCTGTTGCGGATGTAGTGGCAACAGATGTTGTGGGCGCACAGGGAGGTGAGGCCATGTTGGTGCTGATCTGGCGGAGGCATGTCAGTATGTCCCTATGCACCGCTGTGAGTTCTTTCAATGTGTCCCACTTGGACTCCATGCGAGACATGTGTGTCTCGACACGGGACATGTGGGAGTCCAAGCGGGCATGATGGGCAGCCTGCTGCTGTTGTATGTCCTTGAGGATCCCCACTACCTGGGTGACCTCTCCGGTGCTGGTCTGGTACGCATCTGCAATGCGTGCCAGTTGTGGGTCATCACGCAGTCCTGACCCCTCTGCAAATAGCGACCTGTGTCTACCACCCCTCCCACCACCCCTGGCAACACGTGCAGGGCCTGCGGTGCCACGCACAGGTGACCGTGTGCCCACTTGGGTTTTGTTAGTGGGCTCGATGGCAGCGGCTCCAGTTTGGTCCTGGGTCCCTGCGCTGTTGTCACCTGTGGTCCTTGGTGTGTCCGTGTTGGCAGGGGTGGCCTGTGTGTTGGCAGTTGTTGGAGGGGTGGGTGCAGGGGTGCAGATGTTGGTCCTGCTGGTGCTGCATGATGACTGGCACCGGAGGGTCCAGCTTGTTGTTCGCCATCCGAGGAGTGCAGAGGCTGATCCACACCAGTGAGCTCTGTGTCCCCCGGAGCCTGGGACAGGGACTCCTCCTCATCTGCTGCTGAGTCCCCATCTTGACCTGTTTTGGGGAGAGACACAGATTGTATGGTATGTTTCTACAGGCATCAATTGTTAAAACACCGGACAGTTGTGACTGTACCTCTGGATGCGGCCCTGGACATTGCATTCTACTCAGTTATGACAGTCAGTGAGTGATATTGGTGTAGCACATTGTCCTGCCAACCTGTGGCATGTCAATGTGAATGTTGAGGTGTGTGCCTGACCAGCATTGGTGGTATTTGGTTGCCATCCGGGCCGACTTCTCCCCCAGCCCAAATATCCCACCATGGAACATGCTTCCATTGCAGGGAGTGCAAGTTGTCTTTCAGGATGTCAGTCAGTGGTGTCCTGCTGTTGGTTGTTGCACAGTTGCCTGCAGGGCCTTGTGCTCCCCAGCAGTACCCAGTGTCAGCCATCTTGTGAGTCCTTTTCCACTCCCTGTGATGTGAGCATGGTTCAGGGTGGTGTTGATGGGCCAATTGTGAGGCTGAGCAACATCTGTGACTACCACTCCCATCATGCTATTGCCTCCACCCCTTCCCAGCATGCCCATCCTTCCTTCCTTTTGAGTGGACTTCAGTGTGTGTGAGTGTGAGAGCAATGGCAAGATGGCTGACAATGTGGTCGTGTTGTTTGTTGGTGCACAGTTGCCTGCAGGGCCTTGTGTTCCCCAGCAGTGCCCTGTGTCAGCCATCTTGTGAGTCCTTTTCCACTCCCTGTGATGTGAGCATGGTTCAGGGTGGTGTTGATGGGCCAATTGTGAGGCTGAGCAACATCTGTGACTACCACTCCCATCATGCTATTGCCTCCACCCCCCTTCCCAGCATGACCATCCTTCCTTCCTTTTGACTCTGCTTCCCTGTGGGGTGGGGTGCCTGTGCTGACAGGTTGGCTGAGAGTGTTCTCCTTGCGGTTATTTGGCTACCAGTCCCAAGAGTGTCCCTGTGCTTCACACAGTATGAGCCCAGCTGGTTGGTCTTTGTGGGATCTTGAGTTAGAATGTGAGGCATTGCATTCTCCCAGGTGGGTTCTGTGGAGTTAGTGTTGGGGTCTGTGTGAGGGGAGGTGCTTGTGACTATGGTCAGTGCTGTGAGTCCTCCTTCCCACCCAGCCAGATATCCCACCATGGAACATGCTTCCATTGCAGGGAGTGCAAGTTGTCTTTCAGGATGTCAGTCAGTGGTGTCCTGCTGTTGGTTGTTGCACAGTTGCCTGCAGGGCCTTGTGCTCCCCCAGCAGTACCCAGTGTCAGCCATCTTGTGAGTCCTTTTCCACTCCCTGTGATGTGAGCATGGTTCAGGGTGGTGTTGATGGGCCAATTGTGAGGCTGAGCAATATCTGTGACTACCACTCCCATCATGCTATTGCCTCCACCCCCTTCCCAGCATGCCCATCCTTCCTTCCTTTTGACTCTGCTTCCCTGTGGGGTGGGGTGCCTGTGCTGACAAGTTGGCTGAGAGTGTTCTCCTTGCGGTTGTTTGGCTACCAGTCCCAAGAGTGTCACTGTGCTTCACACAGTATGAGCCCGGCTGGTTGGTCTTTGTGGGATCTTGAGTTAGAATGTGAGGCATTGCATTCTCCCAGGTGGGTTCTGTGGAGTTAGTGTTGGGGTGTGTGTGAGGGGAGGTGCTTGTGACTATGGTCAGTGCTGTGAGTCCTCCTTCCCACCCAGCCAGATATCCCACCATGGAACATGCTTCCATTGCAGGGAGTGCAAGTTGTCTTTCAGGATGTCAGTCAGTGGTGTCCTGCTGTTGGTTGTTGCACAGTTGCCTGCAGGGCCTTGTGCTCCCCCAGCAGTACCCAGTGTCAGCCATCTTGTGAGTCCTTTTCCACTCCCTGTGATGTGAGCATGGTTCAGGGTGATGTTGATGGGCCCATTGTGAGGCTGAGCAACATCTGTGACTACCACTCCCATCATGCTATTGCCTCCACCCCCTTCCCAGCATGCCCATCCTTCCTTCCTTTTGACTCTGCTTCCCTGTGGGGTGGGGTGCCTGTGCTGACAGGTTGGCTGAGAGTGTTCTCCTTGTGGTTGTTTGGCTACCAGTCCCAAGAGTGTCCCTGTGCTTCACACAGTATGAGCCCGGCTGGTTGGTCTTTGTGGGATCTTGAGGTAGAATGTGAGGCATTGCATTCTCCCAGGTGGGTTCTGTGGAGTTAGTGTTGGGGTGTGTGTGAGGGGAGGTGCTTGTGACTATGGTCAGTGCTGTGAGTCCTCCTTCCCACCCAGCCAGATATCCCACCATGGAACATGCTTCCATTGCAGGGAGTGCAAGTTGTCTTTCAGGATGTCAGTCAGTGGTGCCCTGCTGTTGGTTGTTGCACAGTTGCCTGCAGGGCCTTGTGCTCCCCCCAGCAGTACCCAGTGTCAGCCATCTTGTGAGTCCTTTTCCACTCCCTGTGATGTAAGCATGGTTCAGGGTGGTGTTGATGGGCCAATTGTGAGGCTGAGCAATATCTATGACTCCAACTCCCATGATGCTAATGTCTACACTGACTTTACCAGCATACACAGAATTCCTTCCTTTCAGTGATCTTCCCTGTGAGGTGGTGTTCTAGTGATGTCAATATATCTGTGAGTGTTTGTTGGTTCTATTTGTGCCACTGCCTTGCTGTATTTGTTGTTAGGTTTGTAGATGTCATGACACAGTTAGATGTCACCATGAGATGGCAGGTATTGTGTTTGTCTGACTGGCATTCACATCTTGGGATGAGTATGTTTTGTTTGCTGTGTATTTGGTGAGGGTGCATGGTTTGCCTATCCCTTTGAGGGTGCTGTGTGTGTATTGTCACACCATATTGTGTATATAAGTTGTGTACTCACCAGGCTCTGGGATGTCTGTTAGTCCATATACGCTCACTGGTGGTAGGATGGCCCACACCTTCTCCTCCCAGGGCCTGAGGTATATTGGTTTTGCAGGAGGGCCACTGCCGGTGCGCTTGCTGATGATATAGTCCTTTTAGAGTAGGTCCCGGACCCTCCTGCGCACATCATACCACCTGTTCTGGATGTCTTCCTTTGTGCACAAACATGGTGATTGTGCATTCACCCTGTCGACAATCCTCGCCCACATCTTGGTTTTCTGCGACATGGGGGTCTGTTGTACCAATGTACCAAACAACTGTGGCTCTACCCTGAGTATCTCGTCTACCAGGACTTCCAATTCACAATCTAGGAACTTGTGGTTCTTCTTTGGGGGCATGGTGATGGGTGGTGGTGGTGATTGATGTGTGTGTGTGTGTGTACAAGTGGGGGTGTGTGAGTGTAGGTTTAGCTGGGTGTGTGTGAGGGTGCTATTTGTAAGTGTGGTAATGGTGTGTGGCTTGTGTGATGCATGAGCTGTGAGTGTGTCTGTGGTTGCTGTGTGATGGTGTTGTTTGCTGGCAGGTCTGTGGAATTTGCAAAGGCTTATGGTAGGGATTTGTGGCCTTTATGTAGGTGGGGTTGGGGGTGTGTCCTTGTTCCATTTTTTCCCCCACCCCCAGTATTTATTGGCTTTGTGGTAGCTTGTTTGGCCTTTTTTTAAAAACTTTTTTCCCTTGGTGCTTTGTGTGCATGTAGGAGTCGTTCTTGTGTCCGAGTCGGACGCTGCTGTTGTCTGATGTGATGTTGTCCGACTCGTTCCCGCTGTGTTTCAGGTTGGTTTCATGTGCAGCGTACGAGTCGGTCGCGGAGTATTGGGTTGATTCGGCTGGGTTTTGTGTGCGTGTGGTCGTACGGCTTGTGCTCTGTGCGAGTCGGTCGTGTTTCGCACGCATGGCATCGTACTACGCGGGTCGGAGTTCGCGGGTACGTTTCGTTCGGTCGCTATCCGGGTGCGTGTGGGTCGGTTAGTTTCGAGTGTTTTCCCGGCCGGATGGCTTGTTTCCGTCCGGCTCGGTCGTTCGTTTTGTATTCCGTCCGAGTCGGTCTGGTTTCACATGCATTTTATCGTACTACCCGGGTCGGATGGCGCCGGTTCGTGTCGGACGGAATAAATTCCCGCACCGAGTCGGTCGGTACGTTTTCCGGCCCGAATCGGAATCAACCCCATAGTCTGGCCAGGTCACTTGATCTTTAGACCAGCTGACCAGCTGGTAGAATTTGAACCTAGATATTTCGTCCTTCGTCCTTTCCACTAACTCGTCCCAAGATTTTAGATTACCATATTCCAGCAGCTCTCCCCACTTGATGATTCCAGCCCTTTTCAGTGGAAGTGCTAATGAGTCTTTCAGACATTCGGGGGTTCCTGGAGAATTCCATATCGGTGCTTGGGGACTATAGTATGGATATTGCCACAATTTCCTTATGTCTGACCATAATTTAAATGCTGATCTTGGCACCTTTAGTCTGATTTTTTTGAAGAACTTTTGGTGGCCGAACTTATAGAGGCAGTGGTCATGTTTTGTCACTGCTTTCCAGTAGGGAGGGTATGACTCATAATCTCGAAAGAGATGCCTTATATTCTTAAAATGGAAAGCTTTATAGTATGACATGAGATCCGGGCTAGCTATCCCACCTTGGTTCTTCTTCTGGGTCAGTTTCTTCCATGCTATCATAACACTTTTAGATGCCCAAATGAAAGAATTTATTTCGCCCTGTACTTTTTTTTAAGCTCCGTGAATCAAACTCCAGAGGAATCGTGTTAAAAACAAAAGTAAATTTCGGTAGGATTGCCATTTTTATTACATTGGCTCTCCCCATGAAGGTGAGAAATAAACAGCTCCAAGACTTCAATAATTTCCTCATCTCTTTAGCTTTTAAATCCAAGTTTACCTGGGCGATGTCATCAGTACTCTTTAGGACTTGGATCCCAAGATATTTGATTTTTCTTTTGGACTCAATTTGTGGAGTAAGTATGTTCCAATGCATTACCTCGGTTTTATGATGATTTATTTGATAACCAGAGATTTCCCCAAAACCTGTTAGCAGCTGCATTCTTGTGCTTTTAAAATTACACAGCAAATGGCTTTCGGCACCGTGCTGCATCATTTTGTAGTGAATGAGGCCCTCAGTATCTTACAACACTGGCGATCTCAGGCTACACCAACATTGTCAGAATGACTTATGGAACTCACCTGAATAGCCTGCTGTGAGCAAAGAATTGCACTAATTACAAGACCGACTAACCAAACTCAACAGTGTATGGGACTGTCTCCTGCACCCGCCGAGTGCTACAGTCCAATCATTGCTGGACAGTCCATTCAGGTGTTTGGAACTGCCAGATGGGCCTGTTTAAAAGGGAAGTGAGGATTGTTTTATCTGCTTCTGCCAATGCCTAGAGGATTAAATAAAAAATGGCCACTCATCTGGACAGTTCAAGGCAGTCCATCTGACAGCGCACGACTGCTCAAAATGCCAGTCCAACACGGAGTACAGTCCTCTTCAACACACGAGCGAAACAACACTTTTTCTTTCATCTCTCCACAGTTCTCCCTTCCCTCTTTCCCCAGTTCTATAACTGAAATAAAATAACTGATGCAAAAAAGCAAATAGATTAAGATTGCTCTTTTAAAAAAAAAAGTTGTTTATTTAAAATTAAAAGTAGTAAACAATACAGTAGTCAAGCAAAATATAATGAATTAAACATTAATTGGGGAGAGGATGTAGCCTTACGGCTAGAGCTGTCGACCTCGGAGCTGGGGAACCGGGTTCGAGTCTCGGCAACGACGCTCAACATCCTGTGATTCTGGGCAAATCACTTAATCTCCCTGTGCCTAACAAAAATGAATGTGTCCTTCTGTAACTAAACTGGTGCTCATGTAAAGCGCTCTGATACCCGATGTCTCGGGTCTAGTTCGCGCTATATAAAGCTCTAAAAAAAAAACATAGTACAGAGTTGATAAACTTATTTGGACAAAGAATCCCTTAAAAATCAAAGAGTTATGAAATATAAATCTAATAACGTGAAATAGTGAAATGAACCAGTAATATTTATCTATCTTTTATGTGTTTTTTACAAAAAAGAAAGAGAGAAAGAAAGAAAAGATAAAAAGAAGAAAGAAAAGGGAAAAAAAGAGAAGAAGTAGGAAGAGATCCATGAGTTTTAGGAAAGTGATGAGTGTAAAGATAGAAAAGTAGTGAAAGGTAACCAAAATAAATCAGATTTAATTTTTTGAGGTATTGAAGAAGATGAGACAGTAGATATTTTATGATCATCATAAATAAGATTCCACCAATCTAATATACATATTTTAGTGTTATTACTTCCAACAAGTTAGTATAACTTTAAAAGCAAGTGCAATAAAAAGATCAAATAATACAGGCTTTGAAGAAAGATTATTAAAATCAGCAGATATAGTACCAAGAAAAGCATTTTGATTAGATAATGGAACATTACATGAAAATATCAATAAATTATTTGACCATATAGTTTCTCAAAATTAATTTACTTTAGGACAATAATAAAGTAGATGGGTCAAAGTACCACCAGGGAGGAAAGACATGACCAGCATCAGGGAGAGGCAGAGGAATCCATTTTATGAAGAAGGGAAGGAGTAATAACAGCTCGATTATATACAAAAAATAAAGACTTAGGGGTCGATTACGATGTCGGGCGGATCGCCCGTCTGCCAACAAATTCCCCCCGCCATATTACCATGGCGGAGGGGTGCCCGGCAGACGGTAAGACCGTCCGCATGTTTTCCGCCCAGCCGAACAGTCGACCGGGTGGAAAAGGGTTTAATATGGTGGCGTGTCTGCAAGACACCGCCATCCATATTATGATGCCGGCGGAGATGAGCCTTTCCATGGTGGCGTCGCCGCCATGGAAAGGCTCGTGATCTTGCTGTTGGGGGCCCGTTGCGGGCCCCAGGGTGTTGGGGGGTGGGGGCTGCACATGGGGGTACCTATGGTACCCCCTGCATCTGCATGCACAAGGTGGCAGGCACCGCGCGGTGCCTGTCACGTTGTGCATGCAGATGCACAACGTGCATTTCCAGCACTGTGGCGGGCGGTGTTGTGAGCACCGCCTGCCACAATGCTGGAAATGGGGGATGCCACCGTGGCGGTGGCATCCTAATCACATGTGCGGGACCGCCGCACACATAGCGGGCGGTCCCATTTACCGGGGCGATGGCGGGCGGACAAAGTCCGCCCGCCATCATCATCGGCCCCTAAGTAATATTGGCAGCTTTAAGGGAACTGAAGATTTTATGCCATAGAAGTTCAATAGGGATTTTTTTCTTCTTAGGGTTAGGGAAAGACAGAATTGTATATATGAAAGGTGCTTTGGGGATGGCATCATAAGTAATATTGTATAACGGTGTCGCAGGTGTGAATGGGGTAGAGTCAGAGGTAAAATTATTGTTTAGTAAAAAGGATTGAAGCACAGAAAGTCATTGGTTATATTGTTGTAGGCAGGAATCAGGTAGGTTATATCATTCTTGCAAATGAGGAAAAGATAGAATGGAGTTTTGAGAAACCAAATGATAAATATAAAAAATACCCTTTTCCTTCCAGTGTTTGAAATAGAATGATTTATGAAGAAATGTAATAAATTTATTGTACCAAAAAGAGGATGCAAGAAAAGATTGTCAAAAATCAGACCCATGGGTAAATATTGTATGTAATAGATTTTGGGAGTATTTTAGAATTGGGTTTTTAGATATGAATGTACTTTTAGACATGAAAACAACATCATAAAATGAAAAGTCATGCAGTAAAGAGAGTTAAAAAAATAATCCATGTTGATTTGGGAGAATCATGGTATTCTTTGGTCAAAGAATTAAAAAGGCAGTATAATATAACTTAAAATTGGGAAAACGTACACCACCTCCGGTCTTTGGCTGAATTAACTTGGATAAAGCAATATAGACACATTTGTTATTCCAAAGGAATTTAGTACAAATAGAAGTAATTTGGGAAAAATAATAATTAGGAATTTTAAAGGGTAACATCGAGAGCATAAAAAGAACACGAGGGACAATCATCATTTTAACGGCATCTAATCTACCCACAAGTAGAGGAACAGGAAGAAAGAAGCTCAATGGAAAAACCATCTGGACCAAGAGCTTTGGCCTTTTTCAAAGAGTTAATAGCATCCATAACTTCCTGAAGAGTAACATCTTTTTCAAGAGTTAAGAGATTATCAGGAATGGAGGGAGGATTAGGGAGTTCATGAAAAAAAGTTTTGATATCACACTCAGAAGGAGTTTTATCTTCTGTATATAGTAGTTCATAATAGAATTGAAATGCAGTAATAATGTCAGAGTCAGAAGACATCATAGTGTTATTATGCTCATTACAAATAGGGCAATAGTTTTTCATTCCTCTTTGATTTTTAAAAAATTGGCCAACATTTTACCAGCTTTATTTTGGCCTCCATGGTATTTGGATTTAATTTTAAGGAGGACATTGCAAGCTTCGACCGTAGCAATCTTATTCAGGTCAGACCTGGCTTTAATCAGTTCCTGTAAGCTCGAGGAGGATTTGGAAGTGAAATAGGTATGTTCAAGAACTTTAATATGTTGAAGAGATGAGATGTATTTAGAATCTAACACCTTTTTCTTTTTGGCAGAGTAGGCAATAGTGAAGGCCCTGAAGGAAGCCTTAAAAGTGTCCCAATTATTATGAACAGAAGTATCCTTAGATTGATTAAATTGAAAGAACTCATTAATAAAGGAGGTTGCTTCCAAAAGAAAGGTTTGGTCTGATAGTAAATAATTATCAAATCGCCAACGTCCCTGCTTAGAAGTATTGAAAGACATATCAAAAGAAGACAAAACAGGGGCATGATCAGAAAGAAAAATAGAACCGATTTCTGATGATTGAATAGAGTGGAGTAAGGACTTGGGGCCAGATGTATGACCATTTTTTGCGGTCGCAAAGGGCTTTTAGGGCCGTTTGCGACGGCAAAAAACGTGTGGGCCATGTACCAACCCTATTTTGCGAGTCGCAAACAATTTGCGACTCTCAAAATAGGGTTAGCGACTCGCTATTAGGAAGGGGCGTTCCAAGGGCATCCCCTCCTAATAGCTACTCCAAAACCAATGTATGAATGTTTTGCGACCACAATTGCGGTCGCAAAACACTCGCAGTTTACCACCCTTCTCAGAAGGGTGGTAAAGCACTCACAAATGGGAAGGGGTCCCCAGGGGACCCCTTCCCCTTTGCGAATGCATGCACAAAGATTTTTTAAGGGCAGGCAGTGGTCCCAGGGACCACTGTCTGCCCTTAAAAAATAAAGCGGAAAAGTTTCATTTTTATTTTTTAAATGCATCCGTTTTCCTTTAAGGAAAACAGGCTGCATTTTTTTTAAAAACTGCTTTATTGACAAAGCAGTCCCAGACATGGTGGTCTGATGACCCCAGCAGACCACCATCCCTGGGAGGGCCAGCCATTCCCAATGGAGTCGCAAATTGTGATAGCCTCATTCATACTCATGAGACATGCAATTTGCGACCCCTTCGGGAATCGCAGTGTCTCAGACACTGTTGTACATAGCATTTTGCGAGTCGCAATTTGTCGCAATTTGCGAGTCGCAAAATGCTATGGTGGTACATCTGGCCCTTGGAGACTAAAATACAATCAATTCGAGACATAGTGTCATGTACATTGGAAAAGAATTTAAATTCATATATATCTGGGTTTCAAGTTTTCCATACATCAAAGAATGGACGAGAGGTAATGGCAAATTGAAATGCTTTGTGAGACTTATCAGGTTTAAATTTACAACTAGACTTTTTATCAGTAGACCCATCTAACCAGTCATTAAAATCACTGGCAACAATAATATTAGGATTAGAAATAGAAGAAAGCTTTAATTTAATATTTTGCCAAAATTCAGGATCCGATTTAACAGGACCATAAATATTAAGGAAAGTAACTTGCTTTTGAAATATAATAGCAGCAACCAAAACCCATCGTCCATTTGTATCACATTCAGTTGATAAAATCTGAATATTCAATGACTTGTGGCATAGGATGGCTACACCACCTTTATGGTTAACAGCAGGAGAAAAGATAACCTGACTACCCCATTGATGCTTAAGTTTAAGTGATTCAACATCATAACAATGCGTTTCCTGCAAAAAAGCAACATGTGCGTTAAGTTTTGATAGGTGAGAAAGTACCTTTCGACGTTTGACGAGATGACCCAGACCACGGACATTCCACAAGACAACATTAAACATGCTGTGGGGTGAGGGAAAGTATACGAGAACAGGCACAATGGGCTGCAAAACCAATAAGAGAGACAAAACGACACCGTGAGCTACGTGTTATAAAATGGCCGCTCGCGTGTGTGAGAAGAATCACCGCCGTGCCACCAGAGGTTCAAAGACATACCTCTGACAATTAATTTTCGGTGCAGGAGGTTGCGGTGAGGTTCAGCAGCTGGAGACCACGTCAGGAGAAGCACGGCATCGAATGGTAAGGCTATAAAAGAAGACAAAGCTCCGTGATTAGAGAGGAGCTCAGTAGTCCGCCGCCATCTTACATTGGCGCGGAAGCCCCGCCCCCAAGATTGCTCTTCTATGTAACTTCCAGAATGAGCGCGTCTCTCATTTTCATCTCTGGCCCTACAGTGAAAAAGCAGTATTCCTGCCTATGCACAGCTGTCGAAAGGTCCCTGGGTAGTGACCTATGTGGGGGCCGCAGTGGATCCTTTATTCATGATACAAGTTCCCCATTCCACAATCTCTGAAGCATACTTGTAACCAGGGCCGGACTGACCGTTGCGGGCAACGGCCGTTTCCCCGGTAGGCCGATAGGGAGGGGGCCGGTTTTAGGCCCTGGGGGGCCGGTTTTTTTACCGGCGGTCGGCAATATCTGCCCCCTGTAACAAAAACGGCCGAAATCGGCCGTATCAAACAGCTCGACGGCACTCCCTTCTCACCCCCAGGGGGGCCGGCCGAGCTGTTTGCCAGGGCCGGTTCCGTGTCTCAGTCCGGCCCTGCTCGTAACTGCCCGACTGCCTCTGTCAGCTCATTTCCTCCAAGACTGCTGCATAGGTATGTGCACAGTAAGAGTCATATCCAGTGCTGTCAGGGGTTGCTGGTCACCTTTCGCCCTCACCTGCCTCTGTTATCATGTTTCCATGGTAATCATGTAAGAAAAGGGAAGACGTAGGTTTGTGACATTGCATAAACATCG
Organism: Calotriton arnoldi; assembly: GCA_963921515.1. NCBI lineage: Eukaryota > Metazoa > Chordata > Amphibia > Caudata > Salamandridae > Calotriton > Calotriton arnoldi. Next base: position 2,273,410 of record CAWUFW010002264.1, read on the forward strand.
CCAGGAGCGTCCCATCTGCTTCAAATCCTGGTCTAGACTACTGAAATGCATACATGGGAATAATTATCCCTTTACATGGACATCATGACATATTGTACACACCATGAAGGGTGACTCAAATTGTATCAATAATTGAGGTGCGCGTTAACACACTTAACACACTTGTTTAAAATAACTACAGCCAAACTATTTGGACTTTAGCTTTAGTCATTGCAGAAATCTATAAAAAAAAACGGGCTCCAATTTTGCGAGTGTGCACCACATCCTTCTCAAAATGCTAAACCTCTTTAGTCTTTAGCGACCTTACCGGAAAAGGCTTAAACTGCGCCTGCCCTATCGCTTCTTCCCGGGGCCTTTAGGCAGGGGTAAACATTTGGCCATTGATAGACATAACGGTGCACTTAAAAGTCGAAATTCAAAGAATGTGCTTTCCTTTTGGGACCAAGGCAGTGAATCACTGAAAGAAGTATAATAAAATCTCTCCCACATCCAATTACACATGTCCAGGGAATAGGCAGGCCACAGTAACCTCGGGGATTAAAGCTAATGAATGAACCAAAAATACAACGGTGTGCAGTGTACAGATAGGTGTACAGCATTTAAAAAAATACTATTTGGAGTGCGGATGTGTGGGTATTAGATTTTACAATTTTACTTTTTACTAATATGCTAAGAAAGAGATGGTTGGTGAGGTTTTCTTTTAATATTTTTCCCTTTAGTGATGGTCATTGCTGTCTGATGAATGTACCTTGTTTCCTCGAAAAGTATCCTTTTGTTTAAAAAGTATTTCTTTGCCTAGTTTTTCAATCTTAGCTTTGTTCCTTCCATTATTTGATGGAGAGAGGCCGTACACAAGCCATTGTTTACCACTATGATCCTTTTATTTGCATATTTTCTCCTATTTTGTCTTCACAAGCTTATCATTTATTTTGTAAATTACTGGCTATACAGTGCTACCTTACCCACTGACGCACCAGGGTGCTTTTTGTAAAACATTACAGATGCATAAAATATCAGATAGAATAAGCTTTAAGATTTCATTAAGCATTAACCATTCCATTTTATTGCACAGCTCTCTTTAGTCTTCACGCATCTAGTTTTTCAAGTCCTTAGTGGGGACTGCTAGATATTTTCCTACTCCTTGCTGCATGTGACTTTCTAATTTTCACTGTGACTGATCGTGTGACTTTCCTTGCTAAAGCTGTGACTGCTTCCTACCACTGAGCTCCACTTTGCTTCACTGCCTGTCAAATGCCCCTCTTCAATTCACTTCCGGACGAAGCTAGCAGTGATTCAGCCCAGGGTCGGACTATAAACCCAAAGCTGCCCTGGCAAATTTTGTGAGATCAGCCCCTGTACGGTGCATTGTGAGCAAGCGCAATGAGCGACCCTGACCACTACAGTGGGGCTGGGGGGAATCTCCCCCTCAAAAAATCTGGGGGAAAAGGGCAAAAATGGTGCATTCTACAACACATTTTTCATTATATATTCAATTGTGTTAGTTTTTAAAGCATAGAAGATGATGACCTTACAGTGCACCAGGATGCAGCCAATCTTTATTGGGGCTCTTCAATGATTCCCTCACTATCACACTCCAACAGTGCCTCTCATCTCTCCTTAGCCCTTCACTCACATGTATTTCATTTGTTTTATAGCGCCTCTCATTCCAGTGTAGGGTGTCATAGCATTTTACATCAGACACAGGGCTGGTGCGGCAGTCATTTTTGGTGCCCCTACACCCCATGACCACCTCCTCAGATTCTCTCACTACCACCAGGCAAAAGTGTCCCTCATCTCTTCAATCATAAGTTATTGCTAAAAACAGTGCCCCCGAGGTCAGTGCCCCCTCCACAGGTCAGCGCCCAGTGCTGCCGCACTAGTCACACTGCCCTAAAGCCGGCTTTGCACACATATACAGAGACAATGAATGATACGTTTGTAAATCAGTGTTTAGAAAATGTTGCATAAGACAAAGGGGACTACATGTCATCCATACTGGTAGGCATTTTTTAAGAGTGCTTGGTCTGGGAAAGCACAAACTCAGGACTTTACTAACAAGAATTTATTTCTACTCAAACAAACCCTTCTTAGCAAAATTAGGATAATTAAAGACTAGGAAAGAAACATCACTTTCTAATCTAGATTACGATTGTAGTTTATGAACTGCGTAGTAACAAAAGGATCTGTGTGACAAAAGTGGTAAACCACCGAGCTATGCACATATAATACTGTTCTGCGATGTGCAGAGTAAACTTTTTTTGCAGCATGCATAATAACCCTCTGCTTTACCTTAGATAAGTCAAAACTGCTGCTAGACAAAACTCAGAGCTCGCTCCAGCAGGTACATTAATCACCAGAGTTATCTTCCCTCTTTTATTGTTGCCTGAAAATGGTTGGGTATACAACAAACTAAGCAGTGATTTTAAAACTGCTGCACTGCGACAAAGCGACCCCCAGTAACAAAAGCGGCCCCCACCTTTCCAGCATCCTGGGGAAACTCCTGATGCCCAGTACGGCCAGTCCGGGCTTGATTCAGCCTTATATCACCACTTCTTCTTCTCATGGTGCTGATCTGTAAAACACACACACTACTCTGCTCTTTCAATGTAACTTTGGTATTATTTTGCCACCTTGTTTTTGAAACATCAGATAGGTTGTGGCAGATTTACACTAATCATTACCTGTGTATGTAGCACACATTTGATGTGACACAAGTACCTCAGTCAAGAACGTTTGCTGAGGACTTCAGCAGAAAGCCTTAAAATGGCAGATTAGGCCACCATATTTAGTACACTCATGTGGCAAAACATACAAATCGCTTAACTCCCTACATAGTATGTTGAATGTTCGCAGCCTCATGGATGGCAGAAGGTTTACTTCATACCCACTTTGCTTGTAAGCATACTTTTGCAGTAGGAACATGCTCAGGAAATAAGGGTGTTCCATTATTCACACAGGATCATATCATAGCACAGACAGGGGGAATGGCCACTTTAAATGCACTTTCATTGTTCCATTCTTTAGACTTCTTCATTAGTAACAGCCAATCCCACTTGCCGGGCAGATGGAGTTAAACACTAAGGGGTATATTCACAAGAACGTGTGCTAAATATCACCAAAACATGTTAACGCAACTTTACACATCGCAGCCGATCGCGGGAAAATAACCCTGTGTTAACGTGGAATTCACAACACAGCAGTACCATGCGATAGTCCCCCGATAACGCGGTCAATGTCCGCGATACAATCACCGCGAGCGTGATAAAAACACAAACCTCAATGCGAAAAAACATGCAATGGGCCAAAGCGCGATGAGGAAATCAGCGAGAAGCAGCGAGAAGCCAGCAAAACCCACGCGTAATGCGGGAAAAAGCACAAGAACAGCATGCGGAAAATGCCACCACAAACCAAATCAACTGCAGAGTACCACGGACGCACCCTGACCAACTGCAGAGGACAACATGAACCCCACAATCCCCATGGAGGAACACCCAGGAATACAGGGCACGTGGAAGGGCAATGAGAAGAGGAAAACCACATACAGGAAACTACAGGAAAACCACATGATCACCACGGATGAGACAGAACACCACCACCAACTGTACGTCACCTCCAACGTGTCATTGGCAACAAAGAGGCAAAGATGGCACACCACCTCGGACCATGTGAATGCCGCCGCATGGCAGAGGAGGACAATGGAAGAGCACAAGAGACGCTGGACTGATGTGAATGGCAAAACCAAGCAGAAACCCGCTGCCAACACGAAAGCAGCAACGCACCCCGGAGGAGGGTGGCCAGCAGAACACCAGGAACTGAATGACATGGAGAAGATGGTGGCCACATTCACCAGTCTGGAAACTGTGACATGACAATGTACAAGTACAACCTGTAACCAGCAAATATGTTTTATTCACACATGCTGTGCTTGTGGACATTTTGTACTGTCCCATGATTGACAGGGACGGCCACAATGTGACGTTCTCATGAGAAGAAATTGGCAATGATGGTGTTCCTACGGGCCAATCCTGCCGCAGCTGCAGTGGGATGTGGGCCACCTGCCCCATCGTCCCCATCATCGTCCGGTACTTCTGGAACTGGGATCCAGGGGGAATTGGTGTGTACACAGATGTTGTGCAACACACAACATGCAACGATCATCTTGCACACGATGTCCGGGCTCTACAGGAGCCTTCCACCTGTGACGTCCAGGCACCTGAAACATGACTTCAACACGCCAAATGTGCATTCCACGATGCCCCTGGTGCGTATGTGGGCCGCATTGTACTGCCTCTGGGCGAGTGTGTTCGGGTCTCGGAGGGGTGTCATCATCCAAGGGCAGAGTGCATATCCTTGATCACCTGGGACAGTGCAGAGAGAAAAGAGTCAATACTTGGTTCGGCATGATGTGATGGCAGGCCCACAGATCCAGTGACGCCTGTGCTGGCTGTGTGTGGGGTGAGTGTAAGCCAGCCCTCAGGGAGTAGCTGGTGCTGGCAACAACTCCAACAGTCCTCAGGCACTCAGAAATGCAATGTCAGAACAACAAGGGAGCATGACTTGAGTTGCACAGGGTTATTGGCCCCGGATGCACAGCGGCCGACACGGGCCTACAGCCACGGGACGCTGACCTGCGGGAGAGCCTACAGCCACGGGACGCTGACCTGCGGGAGACTGGGGTAGGGTCATGAGGGCAGAGCAGGGTCTCGAATGTCTCAGAGGTGCCTTCCGCGGAGTGTCTCGGGGGAGAATGGGAGGTGTACCCCCAGGCAGGCGCACAGCACCCATTGGGCTCAAAGGGCTTCAGCCCCCCGTCTTGTGTGGCAGCCCGGGCTGAGACAGCTTCCCGGGCACACACAAAGCCGCACCAGAGTACTTCACAGGTCTTTAAAAGACCATTAGCTTGTAATTGAGGCTCTGTTGTTTTTTCACCCCTTTTTAGAGCCCCTGCATCCCCACTCTGCCTATTGCTGAAAGAATTAGCCCCCCCCCGAAATTTTTTCTTAGCCCCACCCGAAATTTGGCTCTAGTTGCGCCTCTGCCCCCAGGGCATGATGCAGAGGGCACATGCCAGCTGTGACCGGCAACATGGCGGATATGAATGCCACAGACTCATGCCAGACACCAAGGGGCAGATTTACAAGGTCCTTGTGCAACTTATGCATCACTTTTCCCATGTTAAAAGTGATGCAAAAGTGGCGCAAGGGGCTTGGAAATCTGCCCCCAAGTCCGTACCTGCCAGTTGCTGCTGACAACCCCCAGGCCACTGGCTCAGACACCAACGATGTCCCGCCGGAGGCTGACGGTCACTCACGGCGCACAGGGTTAGTGGCACCAGGTCAGTCCTTGCTACTGGTTGACCTCCTCCGTAACCATGATCCGTGTTACCACCGGACTGTGACGCATCTCCCTCTCAGTCCTCCCCCTGCGTACACTGGCATGAACCCTGCCATTGATCAATGATGACTCAGTTCAGGATGTGGACATGCTGGACTGCAGTGTAGCCGGGCTGCAGTGGTGGGGTATGTAAACGAATGGGGACCCCTGGGGGCCTGTGTCACGGAGGACAGCGATGGCCTGAGGAGGCCGCCAAGGTCGCGGGCATGGGTCTTGGAGCTAGCACCGGCACGTGTTTGGCCCTCTTTGACACACAACGGTGTCGGCAGGTGAGCAGTGCGGCCTTGGAGCGCTGGTGCGGGCAGGCCTGGTCTGGGTATCAGCGTCCTGGGGTGCAGCAGGTGCAAAGGCTCGCAGGCCCCGCTGCTCACGGCGTACGCCTCGTGGCGGACTGTGAGGCGCAGCCCTGGCAGTGACGTTGGCCTTTCCGGGAGTGAACCACGCTCTGCGCCACGGGGTTTTTGTCCACACCCCTGCGCAGGCCTGGCTTACTCCGGGCCCACCCACTATGCTCACGCACACAGGGGGGGACGCAGCGAGCGACATTTCCACGATCTGACCCACGGCCTGGAGTGGCATGGTTGCGTCCACTGTTCACTACTCTCCAGTCACCAGCAGTTGATATCTGCATGGACATATCTGTGGTTTGCATACCCATGTCTGTCCGGCACATCCATGCCTCACTTGTCGTTGTATACATTCCCATTCACGGGTCACTTGCATCCTTCGCACATGGCTGCATTCCGCATCTCCACACGTTCAGCTGTTGTGTGGCTGTGGTGCCATGATATAGCTTTATTGTGTGCAGGGGAAGCCCAGGATCCCCATGGAGTTGTGTTGTCGCGTCTGGTAGGTGGGCATGTTGATTGACATGTTGTATGTGGTTTGGTCACGTGTGCATTCCCACAGTTGTGCGTTGTGAGATGGTGGATTTGAGGTGTGTGGTGTGTTGATTTGGCACTTACCAACGAGCAGTCCAGTTCCATAGATGCCATCCTGGAAGCGCTGGTTGATGATGGACTGTCGGAAGATGTAGGAATCGTGCACACTGCCTGGGTAGTTTGCGACTGACATTGGTGAACATTCCCCGGTGGTCCACTATTGCCTGCACATTGATGGAATGCGTGTGCTTTCTGTTGCAGTAGTGGTGTGCAGTATCCACAGGGGGCACAAGTAGGACATGTGTGCAGTCAATGGCCCCCAACACGTGTGGGAAGCTAGCAAAGGCGTAGAAGCCTTGCTTTGTCTCCAGCTGTTCCTGCGCAGTGTGGGGGAAGTGAAGGTACTGGGGTATGAAGCTGATGATGGCATCCAGGACAGGTGTGATGAACTTTGATAGGGCTGGCTTTGAGACTCCTCCGACTCTGGCAGTTGTTGGTTGGAAGGTACCAGAGGCCAACAGGTGCAGCACAGCCAGCAGCTTCGTCTGCGGAGGGATGTTGGTTCTCCGCTGGGTTGGGACCGTCAACCTGTGGGCGATGTGGGTCATGATGCGGATGATGGTTGTCCTTTTGAGCCTGTAGTGGGCGATGACTTCCTCGGGCGTTAGGTCTGTGAGACTGGTGCGTTTTCGGTAGGTCCGCTGTCTTGCTCTGTGCTGCCTCTGTGGTGGTCCGGGGGGGGTGCGGGTCCAGGCCCTGGGGGGGTGGCGGTCCTGGGGGTGGTGGCGGTGGGTGTTGTGGCCCTATTGGGGCTCTGAGCTGCATGACGTCGTTTGTTCTTTGGGTTTGGCTGTGTGCGGGGCTCCGTTGCCTACTGCAGGTAGTCGTCCGGCTTTACACCAGCTGGAGGCAGGTGTTAAATACCTGCTGCTACCGCGGCTTATCGCGTGGTTTTGACTCGCATCGCAGTTCTGGCAGTTCGTTGTGAAAGTGGTGTAGTGGTGTTTTCGTGTGTTTTTGCATGGGAACGCCTACTCTGCATCTCATTAGGGTTAGTTGGTGGTGTCCACCGTGGTGTTACATTTTGGGGCAGTTATCGCGGGAATACTGGCGATGTCTGCAGTTTGCACCCGCTTGTGAATGGGGTGTTAAATCTATCTCCACTTTTGATGAGTTAAGGTGGAGATAAATCGGAGATAAGTCCTTGTGAATATCCCCCTAACTTTTGCAGCACCCGGGGACATTTATTAACCCATTGGCTGTGAAGCCTTTCCCTTCTAACAATGCTAAACCCTTTTTAGCTATTCATGGTAGTTCGCACTTGAGCCTCCATAACTTCTTTTCAAATAAGGTATCCACACCAAATTTGTGTTCTTTTTTCCCAACATCCTGGGGATTCCAAAGGTACCCAGGGTTTGTGCAGTCCCCTGGAAGGGACTGAGAAAATAGGCAAAATATAACAAAATGATGAGGGTTTGGGGAAAAATAGGAAAAAAGTGCGCTGCAAAAAAATGTCTGTTTATTCCTAAAAATGGCATCCATGAAAGGTTTGCTGTGCTAAAGTCACTATTTTACTGGCTTTCAGAAACATGCAGAGCTGAATCTAAAAACAATTTTTTTACCACAGTTTTGGAATTTTTCAAAGAGGCAGTCCATTTTTCCTAATTTTTGTGCTTTCAACATACTTTGAGTTTGTGGTGGAAACTGGGGTAAAATCCATGGGTGATCCTGGAAAGCTATACATTTCTGAAATGTAGACAGAATTCTGAGTTCAGAAAGGGGTCATTTGTGTAGCTCAGTCAAGGTTTTCCCAAAGAAATTAACTGTTGAAATAAAAAAATATTGAACATGAGTAGGAAAAAACATCCATTTGTGGCAAAAATGCAATACGCCATTATGTGCGCTAAACCCTTCTGGTTGTGGAGATGTATAAGGTTTGTAGCTTTTCCAAGAACCTGTGGTACCCAGAGCCAACAACTGAACTGCACCTTACAATGGTTTTTCACTGTGTACCGGGTATAGAGCAATTCAACATATTGTAAAATATAAAGACTGCAATAATATTAATGATAATAATAACAACAATACTTTATTGTTTAAGGTTATTTAAAAGCTTTACAATGTAAAACAGCAAATGCAATTAATAAAACATTGGTGAATTCATTCGAGTTAAGCAGAAGTTGAATTCATACTTATAAAAACAGCAAGTCAACTATTAAAAGAAGCGTGCTACATTGGTCAGCTACATAGTGGTATCCACTAGTTATTCCTCACTTAAAGCAACACAGGGTTGGATTCATATAAAGGCTGAAAAATAGGTATCAATGAGACCTATGTATTTCTGAAACAGACAGCAGATACAGAGTTTAGGAGCAAAGGTTATTTGTACATCTCTGAATGTGTGGGTATCCATGCTAGCATGTGATTCAGAGGACATTTTTCAAAATGTCTTCTTTCTTACACTCAGGCTTACATTTGAGGAAGGCTCAAATGCAGAGAAAAACAGATGATAATACCAAATGTTCTACTATTCTCTATTCACCCATGTCTACTGATAACAATGGCACCTCACTTGTGTGGGTAGGCCTAGTGCCTGCAACAGGAAAGGGCCCAAAACACAACGTGGACACATCACATTTTTCCACTGAAAAGTGGCCCTTTTTGTGCAACGTGGCAAGCTGTGGGTTTTGGGCTCTAGCTCAGTCGGCATCTAGGGAAACTGAGCAATTCTGCACATTTTTGATAATTAAACTCCTGGAGGAATCCAAGGTGGGTTGGCTTGTGTGACTCCCACCAGGTTTTCCAACCCAGAAGCCCTTGCAAACCACAAAGTTTGAGCAAAACACACAAAATTTCCTATAATTTCTGTAAGAAAAATGTCTGAAATCTGTAGGGAGCCACACATTTCCTACCATCCAGCATTCCCACAAGTCTTCAGATCACAATGGTTCCTCACTTGAGTGGGTAGGACTAGTGCTCGCAACAGAAAAAGCCCCTAAAGATAACATGGACACATCACATTTTTCCACTGAAAACTGACCCTTTGTATTCAATGCCACTAGCTGTGAATTTTGGACCCAAGCTGAGCCAGTATTAAAGGAAACCTAGCAAACCTGCACATTTTTGAAAACTAGACACCCGGAGGAGTCTATGGAAGAGTGACTTGTTTGGCTCTCATCAGGTTTTCCTACCCAGAAGCCCTTGCAAATCTCAACGTTTGATTGAAAACACATTTTCCTCAAATTTCTGTGATGAAAACTTCTAGAAACTGTGGGGAGCCACAAATTTCCCAACCCCAGCACTCCCCCAAGTCTGCCGTTAAAAATGGTTCCTCACTTGTGTGGATACCGCTAGTGCTCGCAACAGGAAAGGCCCCAAAATGCACCATGGACACATCACATTTTGGGGCCCTAGTTCAGCCGGCATCTAAAGAAACCTAGAGAACCTGCACAATTTCTAACGCTAGGCATCCGGGAAAATCCAGAGTGGGGAGACTTGCGTGACTCGCACCAGGTTTTATTTACCCAGAAGCCCTTGCAAACATTAAGCTTTGACTTAAAAAACACATTTTCATCGCATTTCTGTGATGTAAAGTTCTGGAATCTGCAGGGAGCAACAACTTTCCTATGACCTACTATTTCCCCAAGTCTCTGGATAAAAATAGTACCTTAGTTGTGTGGGTAGAGATAGTGACCATGACAGGAAAGGTGCCAAAACGCAACATGGACACATCACATTTTTACACTGAACAATGACCCTTTTTTTGGAATGTGGCTAGCTCTGGATTTTGAGCCCTAGCCCAACTGGAACCTAGGGAAACCTAACTTGCCTGCCGACGACCCGGGGTCATTTTCTGCAACATCCTTGAACCCTGGTGGGACTGGAGTCCCAGGGTATACAGACGCCATCACAGCTTCACTCCAGAGGCAGGGGACTACCTGTCCCAGTGTGCCTTGCTGTCTCCTCAGGTGCCGCCAGTCAGGGATAGGCACCATCTCATCCTCGCGCAGAAAGCGCTGCCTCTCCCCCCGTGGCGCGGGAGCCTAACTTGCCTGCCGACGACCCGGGGTCATTCTCTGCAACATCCTTGAACCCTGGTGGGACTGGAGTCCCAGGGTACACAGACGCCATCGCAGCTTCACTCCAGAGGCAGGGGACTACCTGTCCCAGTGTGCCTTGCTGTCTCCTTAGGTGCTGCCAGTCAGGGGGAGGCGCCAGCTCATCCTCGCGCATAAAGCGCTGCCTCTCCCCCCGCGGCGCGGGAGCCTAACTTGCCTGCCGACGACCCGGGGTCATTCTCTGCAACATCCTTGAACCCTGGTGGGACTGGAGTCCCAGGGTACACAGACGCCATCGCAGCTTCACTCCAGAGGCAGGGGACTACCTGTCCCAGTGTGCCTTGCTGTCTCCTTAGGTGCTGCCAGTCAGGGGGAGGCGCCAGCTCATCCTCGCGCATAAAGCGCTGCCTCTCCCCCCGAGGCGCGGGACGCGCGTGGGCCGTGCCCGGGCGAAGCCTGGGCCAAGGGCGGGCCCGTCCTGCGCCCGTCATCGACAGGAAGAGGCAGGGCAGGGCCATCCCCGTTGGCCGTTGTGACTCATGCCCCAGAAGTACTAGCGGGTAAGACTTTTGTCATCTTATGTGCCCCTTGTCACTGTTACAGCTTACAGTTCATCCTACAGAGACACTATTGCCGACAGAAGGCCCTTTCACTGCGATTCGAGGATTCTCAAGGAACTGCAGACTGTAGTGACATTTTTATCTAACATCAAACGGGTTGGTCGTGTTACATTGGGGGTAATCACGAGGCGGTTAGTATCCTGCCGTAGTTCCATAATTTTTGGCTCCTTTCCCAGCTGTTATCGGACTACAGGTGCCTTACGATAGACGCGTGTTGTTGAAATTCAGTGTAGAGTGAACCGAGGAGCTAGATTGACTCTAGGCAACAAAATGGGGAGGAGGGCAGGCCTAGTTCGAGCTAAAACTGCAAGCACCCCCTCACTCCCCCCAACATCAATAGATAAAATGTTGCAGAGGGCTATAGGAGTTGTGGACTCCGAAATTGAGATAACGGAAAGGCGGCTATCACTCACTCCTGATTTGTTTATTCCCCCATCTAATTTGATCTCGCAGCCAATCACGCCCCAGATCCAGCCAGATGCTCATCCCCCGCCATCCCCTGTGGTAGTAACTCACAAGAAAGCGCTGTGCAAGAGTAGAAATACTACGAGTATCCCTAAGAACGGAAAGCGCAAACAAACATCCGAGGTTGGACCTAAAAAAAAGAAACTTTGTGAGGGTAATTCAGTTAGATCAGAGGGGGATGAAGGGCAAGAACATAGCTTGGGTAGTTCACCAGTAGCCAGCATAGACATGACCTATCCGTCGTGGGCCCTGAAACTAATGGCAGATTTGCAGAATACTTTAAGGGCCACCATTAGAGAAGAATTGGCACCCCTTGTTAGTCGTTTAGATAAACTGGAGAAAGCACTGGCAGCAGTGGAGGCTAGACTAACCAACCCACAAAACTACTCAAGCCGTAAGGCTATAAGAGGTTCTGATGCAGGTTGCCAGATGGATAGCGTGGGACCTACTCTTCCGCTGGGGTTGGAGACGCATTCACACAAGGGTCCTCCGACTAGACGTGAGATAGGGAATCAGAGTGTCCACAGGCATCAGAGAGATAGGAGTGATAGCCTAGAGACCAGAGCTAAAAATAGGTCACCCATATCAAGGCAACGAGGTATATCTAGCCCCCAAGCCCCAGCCACTTATAGAGAAGCAAGTATTCAACCAGTACAAGAACTTAGCGAGGGGAGGAATGTGTGCCCAAGTTCAAACCTGCCCAATATAAACCTCCCCCCTGCTTGTTCCCTGTATGTAGCTATTCTGACAGGCGTCCCGCCCATCAAACCTAACACAAAGGAAAGCCAACTCGAGCTGAGAAACAAATGCCTGTTCTGGCTTGCAAGATATAAGCATTTTGACTATGCCAGAGCAGGGGAGATTATAATGGTTCGAAGAGTAGGGTGGGTGGGAAACCGTAGAAAAAGCGACCCGGGTGAGTGTGTAGTTATCAATTTCCAAAGCCCTAACACTGTTATCAACTTATTCAAAATCATCCCTAACTGCCACAACATCCCAACAGACTTGAGTCTGCGCCCCCTGGACTTTTTCTATTTACACCAGCAAACATATCCAAGAAGCTCTGTACCTCCTTTAATTCCAGTAATTGGGCCAGGGCCCCCACACGAGGGAAGTTGGGTTGCCCACAAAGGGCTTCCCCCATTTAACATCCTGGTGAACAACAGATACGAAGCTCTGGAGGAGGTAGATTGACTGGGGGAGGGACTATCCAAGGGTGGCAACCCACTAAGGGTAGGAAATGACCACTCGGATACAGCGGGGTGCTGCATGAAACGAACTACTGGGGGAAGTAGCTTAAGCCCCTCCCAGTGGACTGTTCAGGAAGGAGGTAGAGCCAAATCACATGGAGTCCCTGATGTTATATCCTCCGCCCCACTAGGTGATTCAAGTAGTGAAAGTGTATCGAGGAGGGAATTAGATGAGCGCTACGAGGGCGCCTCAGGTGTCTCTTCATCACAGAGTGCTAGAGCACCTGAGGTTGTGAATGGGGAAAGAGGGCATCCCAATGGGATGAGGATACTTTCATGGAACGTGGCAGGCCTTAAAAACAAATTGCCCTGCCCCGAATGGGGTGATTTTGTCGACAAATATGACATCTGCATCTTCCAGGAGACTTGGGCGAGGGAAGACCTCCAGCTGGTGGGTTTTGCCTCTTTCAACAACCTAGCATCTATGGGGGGGAAGGGGAGACCCTTTGGTGGCCTATCCATTTGGGTGGGCACCCACCTTGGCTGTAGAGCGGAGCAGATGACAACGCCCACAATCAACATCCAATGTGTCCTGCTCTCCTTTCCCACAAAGTCGAAAATCGCCCTAATCAACGTGTATTCCCGCCCTGTTAACAACAGCCAAGAATCTGCAACAATTGCCCATCTGGGTAATTTTATCCCAACCCTGGATCCAGCGATATGGCTGATTGTAGGGGGCGATTTCAACTGTCACTTTGAACCCCTCACTGATCCTTCTCACTCTGTTCCAACGGAAGAAGATCTTTACTGGTCTATTCCTGATCTCTTGACCACTCCCATTAAAGTGTGGTCTCCACTGGCTATGCAGTTAAATGCACTTACCCTAGCTTTATCGCTAAGGGCATGTAATGGTCGGACTAAATCCGACCAGCCAGCGCAGACCACATTCAATAGAGTAGGCCAATCCTCCCTAATTGACTATATCATGGTGGAAGCAAGACTTTGGGAAAAGGTTCTCGACTTTTTTATCATCCAGAGGCAGGATAGTGATCACAACGCTTTGACTCTGATCCTAAAACCCTGGGACCTTGGCATTTCTAAACCTTCTCCTGACCCCCCAAATGTGCCTAGTGCACTAATAGTGACAAATAACAGAAGAAATGTCAGATGGGGCCAGATACAACAGTCTCCCTTTAAGCTGGCTAAAGTCTACCAGCTAGCAATTCCACTCATAATTAAAATGCGGGAGGCAGCACAGGTGGAGGGTCCCTTCTTGGATCTAGACATGGCAGGGAAAATACATTCAGAGCTTAGCTCAAAACTGGCGGATGTATTTTTCCCGGTAGTGCGCACTAGAGTAAATAGTCGAAATAAATGCGCTTGGTTCAATGGTAAGTGTCGTAAGGCCAAGCGGGACCTTTTGGAAGCGGTTAAGGCCAAGGATAGGCCACAAACCAAACTCGCCAGGGCTAACTATAAACAGACTACCCAGCAGGAAAAAAAAACCTGGGAATTAGAGAGGTGGGAAATGCTCAGGACTGCCCTGATTGACAAAGATCTGAAAACTTTCTGGGCAATAGTGAGCTCGGGTGACAAGGAAGGGAGACCGGCCATTGAGCCTAACATAGCCCCTGAAGCCTGGGAGACTCACTTTGGGTCTCTGTATTGCTCCAGGGATGGTGGACCTGTTACTTCAGTTAGTACCAGCATGGTATTGGAGTTCCACCAGGTGGGGGACATGGAGATCACTATGACCGAAGTGAGAAATGCTATTAATAAGCTCCATTGTAATAAAGCACCAGGTCTAGATAAATTACAGGGGGACCTTTTTCATGAAGAACCCACAATATGGGTTCCTTACTTGTGTGCCCTATTTAACGCCGTCTTAAAAGGCATGGATCCCCCCGACACCTGGCGCGGGGCTGAAATAGTTCCTATATTTAAAAAAGGTTGTCCCCTCTCACCCTCTAATTACAGGCCGATTAGTTTAATTGACATTTCCCAAAAACTCTTCGGCCGGGTGCTCCTAGACCGCCTTCAGGGTTGGCTGGAAGACGAACAAATATTAAGCCCCTACCAGGCCGGCTTCAGGTCAAAAATGTCAACCGTAGACCAGATATTTAGATTACAACTACTCTTCTGGAAAACGGTGACCATAGAGGGTGGCAGTCTCTATTTAATTTTTGTTGACCTGAAGTCTGCTTTTGATCTTGTACCCAGGGAGAAACTCTGGAAGGTGTTGAGCGACCTTGGGATCCCTCCATATCTTTTAAATGTCATAGAGAGGCTCCACTCGGAGAATTTTGCACAAGTACGTTGTGGAAAATATGGGAACCTTACTCCTCGTTTTCCTGTTCAAAAGGGGGTACGGCAGGGATGTGTTTTAGCCCCTACTTTATTTTGTCTTTTTATTAACGGTCTTATTGACCATCTTAAAACAATCGAGGACAATGATGCCCCCAAGCTAATTTCGGGGAAGGTCCCTGCGCTGATGTTCGCAGATGATACCCTGTTACTCTCAAAAACACCAATGGGTATCCAGCGCACTCTAGATGGCTTTGCCAACTTCTGCAAATTACGAGGGCTAGAGATCAACCTAACAAAAACCAAATTCATGGTCTTTAACCCCCCTCGCACGACCCGTCCAAATCCTTTTTTACACGGTATTCCACTGGAAAGAGTGAAGATATTTGATTATCTGGGAGTTACCCTGTCAGAGCATTTTGAATGGGGTCCACAATTGGATAAAGCAAGACTCAGGCTAATCCAGACAGTGGGCGGTATAATGAAATTATATAGAACTTCAGTTTTTAAACCAGCCGCCCCTGTGGTGGAGATTTACAAAGCGCAAGCAAGGGGTGCCACATTATACGGGGTGGAGTTGTGGGGGCATTGTCCTACCACTAATCTGATGAAGGTGGAGAACAACTTTATGCGTCAGCTTATAGGCCTACCCCGAAGCACCCCTCTTATTCCCCTTCGCATGGACCTGGGCATTAGGCCCCTTGATGAAGAAATTGCCCTGAGACCTCTAACTTTCTGGCGGAGGATATGGGTGACCCCAGAGCTGTCTGCCTATTGGGCCAAGCTAAGTGAGCTCTTATCCATTTGCACTGTTAAGAAAATTCCATGGCTGTGGCACATAAGGGAGCTTGCCTTTAAGCTAGGCAAGCCGGACCTCTGGAGAACACCCGAGATATCATGTGCCCAGATTTCTAGGCTGGAACTAGTCAACTGCTATAGATTAGCTAAACTAGTGTCTATCCAAGAAAGTGCCTCATGTGGTCGTTTGACAGCGGAATTTTTGCAAGTAAAAGATGTATTTAGCAAAGAAAACTTTCTGGATTTTATTCAACCCCCACTGGCCAGGAAATTGTATGTGCAACTCAGATTAGGGACTCTTCCATTATTAGCGCACACCAGCAAATGGGTGAAAGATCAAACGGGTGAATGTCCTGCATGTAAATATAAGGAGGAGTCCGAATTGCATGTCCTGCTCCTCTGTCCTGCTTATCGGCTGCCACGCAAGCGTTGGATAATCCAACTATGCAAGAATTTGGGATTTGTGCGCAGCATTGAGGCTTACAGAGTTTTAAAGTATGACACGCACCCACCTATTGTTTTTGCTGTATCTCGATTCCTAAGCTGTATGTGGCACATTCGGCGGGCCTGTTTAAAGTAGCTTCTACGGGGAATTTCAAATGCATTGAACTTGCGTAGGTCGAGCAATCCTGTCCCCATGCTCTGGGCTCCGCATTTTAGTCTTACAGTTGTATTTTTTAATAATTTTTTAGACTGCAGCTTATCCTCGGATGGTTGTTCTTATTCTCTTTTTAATGGGTTGATGATAGTATTATGTATAATTTCACATCCCTGTTGCACTTTTACGTACTGTGTGTTTTGTCCTTTTCATTTTTTAGATGATCATTGTATTAGAAGATGATGGTGCGCTACTCAAAATTTTAACTATAAGTGTATATCATTTGCTTTTATTGTTTGTACTTTTATGGCCCTAGAGGTCGAAACAAAGTTAATAAATGGAATGGAATGGAAACCTAGCAAACCTGCACATTTTTTAAAATTAGGCACCCTGGGGAATCCAGGGTGGGGAGACTAGACCAGGTTTTCTTAACCAGAAACCCTTGCAAACCTCAAACTTTAACTAAAATAATTACATTTTCTTTACATTTCTGTGATGGAAAGTTCTGGAATTTGCAAGGAACAACACATTCTCTACCACCTACCATTCCCCCAAGTCTCCTGATAAAAATGGTGCTTCACTTGTGTGGGTAGATCTAGTGGCCGCGACAGGAAATGTGGCAAAACACAATATGGACACAACACATTTGTTTACTGAATAATTACCCTTTTTTTGCAATGTGGCTAGCTGTGGAGTTTGGGTCCTAGCTTAGCCAGCACATAGGAAACCTAGCAAACCTGCACATTTTTGAAAACTAGACACCCGGGGAAATCCAGGGTGGGGTGACTTGCATGGTTTTCAACAGGTTTTCTTACCAAGAAGCCCTTACAAAACTCAAACTTTGACTAAAAAAGCAATTTTTTCTCATATTTCTGTGATGGAAAGTTCTGGAATCTGCAGAGAGTCACAAAGTTCCCACCATATACCACTCTCCCAAGTCTTCTGATAAAAATGGTACCTCAATTGTGTGTCTGGACCTAGTGCCCACGACAGGAACAATTCAAAGGCCAAGGCCAATCAGTGTCCCTTTGCGAGGACTCCCATTGACCTTAGTTTGATCAATCTCCAGTCACGGGCACTAGGCCCAACTCACAAGTGGGGCAGCATTTTTATCGGGACGAGTGAGGAACCACTGGTTGGTAGGAATTTTGTGGATTCATTCTGATTCTGAAAGAACAGATATCCAAGGAAAATGTGCGATTTTAGGCAAAATTTGGGGTTTGTAGGGCAATGTAGGTAAGAAAACTTTCTGGGATCCATGAGACGCACACCACCCTGTACTCTCGTTGGTGTCTAGATTTAAAAAATGCCTGGGTTTGGTAGGGTTCCCTGTTTGGCCGCCGAGCCCAGGCCCAAAAACTGCAGCTGCACCTTTTGTTGATGTTGCCACATTGCATTTTGGATCTAGCCAGTGGGCAGATGCTAGGACCACCCACACAGGTGAAGTACCATTTGTATCGGGAGACACGTGGGAACTCTAGGTGGCAAGAAATCTGTGTCTCCCTGCATATTCCAGAACTTTGAGTTACAGAGATACGAAAAATTATGTGTTTTTAGCCTGTGTTTGAAGATGACAATGGATTCTGGGTACAAAAACCTTGTGGGAGTCCCTTTGGTGTCTAGTTTATGAAAATATCTGGGTTTAGTAGATTTTTCTTTGAGACAATGTACGCCCTGGCAGCCACGTCCCTGTGCAGGCAAGAGCGGTGGGGCCGGGTAGGAGGGATTTTGTTGGACGATTATGAGGGAAAATTAAATAAATAATTAATATTCTCTCGTCATCGTCCGTCGAAACCTGCCCCACCGCCCCACCACTCTTACCTGCATGGGCTGTGGCTGCACCCTGGCAGAGAAAGACAGATTAGACAAATATTACTGCACCACCATCCACTACTCAAGTTCACACTCATACTGGTTGGATTAGGCACAAGGGTGACTGAAAAGTTCAAAATGTAAATTTTATTGACAAAAGATATCATGATAATTGAAACGTAGTAATCACTGTTAATAAGGAAATTTAAAGTTAGTACTACTTAACAAGTGACTCACAGCTCGTGAGCTATAAAGCCACGATAAGGCACCAACCACTTTACAGGCCATTCACATACCTTTAATTCATCACAAGCACAAAACCATTCACACCGCCAGCCATTGGCCCAGCACGTTACAACACTCACATCAACAAAAGGTGCCATTCAAGGGCCCATCACTATCATACGCCATAGGACTGACACAGCAATTACACCACCTGGCAGCTGGAGGAGTGTGTGGGCTGGCATTTGGCTGCCAATGTGTGCAGTGACCAGTAGCATGCCACTACACACCCACACCACCATCCAAAAGCCAGTTCACACACAATGCCAGCCAGATGGCAGCCACACACACCACCAGCAAGACACAAGTTCAGACACAGCAGTCACACTGCCTGGCAGCTGGCGGATTGTGTGGATTGGCTCTTTGGTGACAGTATGTGTGTAGTGACTTGCAGTTAGTCAATACACACACTGGCAGCCAAATTCCAGTCCACACACACCACCAGCCAGTTGCCAGCCACACACACCACCAGCCAAATGTCACTCAAACATCACCATGAAGCTCCACGCCACTTTCATTTCTAAAACACTCCCACAGTGAAGAGATTACACACATAATGCACAGACAGGAACAAATAAAACATCCAGCTAAAAACAGCACTTTGGTTCAAATAGAAAGAACCAACCTACTGGAAGAATATGAAATACTAACTATGACTGCATACACAACAGGTGTAACTAAGCACATCAAACTACTGCCACCCAGGTATCTAAATGGAAAATATATAGCAATACAGACCGCAGTCCTTTTCCTTTGGTACTATGGTACAATTTAAAACATATGGGCACATATGGGCCAGGATTAGAAGGACACTCGGGCAGTACATATACTCTCCTTTCATACTCTTCACTGGACACAGACTCTACATCTCCAACAAGGAAAGTCTTTTTTGGGTGTTTGAGGAATGTATTCAGGAAAGTGGCAATCTTCAAATCTAGCCACATGCTCCACCACTCCGACTCTAGATACACTTGGCACCTCTACTGCAAAAAGGCTGCCTATTACAGACTGCTGAAACTGTACAAGAGTCATCTTCGATTCTGAAGAACAGTCTTTGAAAACAGCATAAGCATAGATGGATGCTAAATGAAACTGATGAACAGCCAACTTCTTGCACCAGATAGAGGACTTTCAAGCAGCATTGCAAGGCTCCAACTTTTGATCTACTCTATCTACACCTCCCATGTGCTTGTTCTAGTCTAGAATGCTCACTGGTTTGCACACTTCTGCAACCTGACCCCAAACAGTCACAGGCACAGTACTTTCATCATGAACAGTTGTGATCATGTGGACATCCCTTATGTCTCAATATTTCACAGCGTAATTGTATTACTACTCAAAGCACTGCTCTGTCCAATTTCACATTTTTTACATGCAAACTCCTTAAGGTAACCTTTACAGTTAGAGCGGATTGTGCCACATGCCACAGTGCCCAATCTGAGCAATTCTTTAAGTAATTGCATACCTGTGTAGAAATTGTGCACATATAAATGGTGAACCTTGTGAGAAAAAGCTCTGGTAGGGTTCCACATACTTTTATCACTAACTCCAAAGGTGGAAGAACAACCTGGGGGGTCAATTGAAGAATCCCTACCAGTGTACACCCTGTAATTATATGCATATACAATGGCACTTTCACACAGCATATACAGCTTAATGCTATAACGCGCCCCTGAACTAGACCAAAGCCTCATCCATAGATATATATTTCCGTGTAACATAAATCTCTGAGACACGATCTACCGAAGGGTCAAGGATGGGCCGAATCTGGAAGAGATAGTCACAATCAGGGTGATCGCATGGCAGTGCTGCAGCATTATCCACAAAATACAGCATCCACTGTAGAAGCAAATACTGATCTTGACTCATAGTTGCTGGAAATATAGCAGTTGCCAACAAGGGACTAGTAGCACAATATAAAGACAGTGATGGCTTCCTTATCAATCCCATCAGGAAAGTTAAACCCTAGAACAGCTTAATCTAATGGAGATTTGTGAGAGTCCACTGTGTGGCACGGTTGTCCCTCAAAACCTGTTCAATAAACAGTTGGAAGAAATTGATAGGCAAAAAGTTCTCTGGATTGACTCTACACCCTGAAACACCTCTAAAGACAGGCAAAGCAGGCTGCACCATGTTAGGGGCAACCCATGGTTCAGCACTACTAATGGGAAGCCTTACAGCCCCTGGCAGCAGTCCAGCTTGCTCTTGCTACACAACTGTCAGATCACTGTCCTCCTGAAAAAGAGGCACTTCATGAGCACTAATAGTGGTTCATCATCAGATGATTCCTCTTGAATAGAAAATTCACTGCCAGAATCTTCAAATTGGTCCTCTGCCTCAGCTGCAGAGTCAGCAACAGAGACATGTTCAGGACAGATTCAAAAAGCAAACCCATAACCTGTTGGGCAGTCAGCTAGCGGGCAGCCATAATGCTTACTTATGAAACTAACACAACAAGCAACACAACAATCAACAATGCTGTGTCAAATTTGAACTCACCAAACTGAGCTGTTTCAAACAGTAAATACAGCTTTTAACATATGATCTGGAAAAAACTATCAATAAAATCCACACATTGATCTTGATATGCTAAAAAGATACCTCTCATTTGCCACAGACAGCTAGACTGACGAGCATCTGCACCTAATCTGCACAGACACAGCAAGTACCAAAGACATCCCACTAGAAAGTAAAAACAAAAATAAATTACACAAATCCAAACATGAATTTAAAAAATAAAAATCATAAGCTAAATATGCTTCAATTATTACAACCGTAAAAAAAAAAAAACATTCACGCAGGGAAATGATACTCATTTCAAGTAAACATTACAAAACGTTTCCTTACCAAAACGCATGCAACTGCACAAACTGCAGATCTACCAGTGCCAAAACCTCAAGCAGGAGTCGCCACCAAGGAAATCAAAAGCTTTGCACTGAAATAAAAAGGAGAAATAAAACATTAAGATCACAAACGCAAATTATGGCAAGAAATAAATCAGTTAACATTATAACCATTATAAAACCCTATGAAGTCTGTGCCTAGGTGCCGTTTGGCACCACAGATGTCTGATCTGCCACAAGGGGGGCACAAAGCAAAGGCAGAAAATTGGCATCCCAGAGGGGATTGACCCTTACCCCAGCCACCAGCCAAACACAAGTCAAACACCAGTACACACACATAACCATCCAAATACCAGCCACACACATCGTCAGCCAGCATCCAGTCAACACATACCACCAGCAAAACCCCCAGTTCAAACACACCATCAGCTAAACGCCAGCCACCTACCAGTCCACACACACCAGTAGCAAAACCTCAATACACAAACACCATCAGCCAAATGCCAGTTCACAAAAACACAAAAAAGTATTCCCTGGTGTCTAATGATCTTTTGCCCCCCTCCCATGGGCAGATTGGCGCCTCAGAAAAGACTGATCACCCCCAGGGAGAGCAGAAAAAGGACATATGTGGGAAACACTGTGGAGCGACTCTTGACCAAGGGGCTGCTCCACCAACATATATACAAATATAATTCCTGATGTCTAATATTTGTGCACTCCCCTGGGATGAGATCAGCCTAAAACATGTCCCCGGCGGGGGAGTGGCAGAAAGAAGCCAAAACAGGTTACCAAAAGTGGTGAGTGACCTTTGTCAAAGCGGCTGCTCACCAGCAACACATACAACAAAGTCCCTGGTGTCTAGTGGTTTTCTGCCCCCATGGGAGCAGATTGGCCTGGAAAATATGGCTAATCTCCCTTGGGGGAGCAGAAAATGGCCAAAACATGTCCCCAAAACATGGGGAGCGACCCTTGCCAAAGGGGCTGCTTCCCAGCATGCATGTTTCATAAAATCCCTGGTGTCTAGCAAATGGCTTCCAGCGGGTCCTGGCTTCTTATGGTGACATTGGCACTCCATGCATGCCCTGTTGTCTGCATTGCACTGACGTAGGGGGTGGCAGCGGAAGAGCTTACTGGTAGGGGCATGTGGTGGGGGGCCCACTAGGGGAGCGCCAGTGCTTCCCCCGTGGGGGATGCTAGGACATGCTGGACACCTCCCCAGCACCCGAGCGCCAATGCCGAGGATGTGTCCTGCATGTCCTTAGCACTCAACAAGTTAATCTAGCAACTACTATTTTTACCAGTGTGCATTAGTGAAGGTGTTCGAGCATTGACAAAAATTGTGAAAAAGGACAAAATTACAGATAAATTCCCATACCATATGATCTATTGTCTCACCTGGAGAGAAAAAATGGACTGCATTACGCTCAATGTTATCTATTTACTCAATGTTATCTATTTCATGTCCGATATTTCACTCACCATCGGTGAGTGAAATATCGGACATGAAATTGGATATAGTGGTGCCCTAAATAACTCATTTCTACTAAGTGACTATCATTACTTAAATGAGATTTACGAGTATTAAGGCACACTCACTGAGAGATTATGAATGAACTATGCATGTCAAAATGGCGGACTGAGTAAATAGATAACATTGAGCATAATGCAGTCCGTTTTTTCTTACAGCACTTTTTCCTGTCCAATGAAGAGGAGACAGGAGTGTTTTTAATGTGGTGAAATGGTTAATGGAAACACTATGGCATTGTGAAAGGCATAATTGCTGAAACGCGTCGGCCAAATTAAAGTGAAGACTGTGAACCGCAGAGTGTTCCGTGATTTCCTGTAATGGAAAATTGGTGGTTAATATATACCGCAAGTAATAGACAGCGATGACATCACAAAAACAGTAATCAACCTAACCAACATTGACCTGAATAAAGCTGAGAAACAGATACTGGCATTGGGCCTCTCCTATTGCCCGGAGTCCAATTTCAACTATGTTAACACTCGAATGGACGTTTATAGGTTTGTGCGCAAACTCAAATTGCAGAAATACCATGCTTTTCAACAACAAAAGACAAACTTGGAAACCTAAAGTCAAAGCCAAAGTGACAATATGCAAGGGACCATACCAACATTAGATTTGACCCTGTTGGAAACACTTGTGGAATTGCAGGAGGAAACTGGTAAAACAACTAGTCAAGAAGACGCCCAGTATGCCAGAAGTCAATCTCAAGACTATAATGAAATGATATCTGTTTTGGATTCAACCAGAAAAACGACACCATTTAAAAAGAAGTCGACATTTAACCCAATAGCACCTAGGGACAGTATCGACATCTTTAATGAAAATGTAACATCCCAAATCAAGAAACTGAACTTTAAAATACAAAATACCAAACGAAAATTCAATAAAAGAAATTGGGAATATAATCAGTTGATAACAAAACTTCAAGACAATAATAAAATCGTTATTTGAAATTCTGACAAGGTTGGGAATATTGTCCTATGGGCAAAAAACGACTATATGGAAGAAGCCCTGTCTCAACTGAACGACAGATCATGTTACCGGACAAGCAATGTGTTGGCACTGAAAGCAATATACAATGATTTTTATGGCAAATTAGTGGCGTGGAAAAGTGGTGGTCTGTTAACTATGGACAAATACAAATTCATCAGAAAAGACAATCCAACGGTCCCTAACATCTATTTTATTCCCAAGATTCATAAAGATGCGCTAAAACCACCGGGACGCCCAATCATCTCGGCACAAAACAGCCTATTAGAGAATGCCTCACAATATATTGACTATTTTCTACAGGACTTTGTCCAACTATTGCCATCATATATAAGAGACACTAGTGACTTTATTTCCAAACTACAAAATTTTGGGTGGAAAAAGAATATTTACTGATGACCCTAGATGTAGTGTCCTTATACACTAGCATAAACCACAAAGATGGAATACGGGCACTTGTACATTATTTTGGAAAAAACAAGACAACTTTACCCCCGCACAGTATGATGCTAATCAATATGGTCAGCTTCTGTTTAAATAACAATGTTTTTTTGTTTGATAAGACATTTTATCAGCAGATGCGTGGAGTTGCGATGGGGGCCAGCTTCTCCCCCAGCTATGCTTGTTTACATATGGGTTGGTGGGAGGAGCTGGTCCTGGGCACCGCACATAAAGAGGTCATGGAGAAGAATGTGAAGCTATTTTTGCGTTATATTGATGACTTGTTTATTGTGTGGGAGGGACCTATGGTGGAAGCCAATGAATTTGTCACTGCCATTAATAAGAACAACATTAATTTGAGTTTCACTTCAGTTATCAGTGACAAAAAGGTCCACTTCCTTGATGTTGAGGTATATCTAAAGAATAATAGACTTGTAACTAAAGTCTATTACTTGAAACTAAAGTCTACAGGAAAGAGACGGCAGGAAATTCGGTACTCCGCTCTTCCAGTTTCTACCGAGACATCTAGTAGAAAGCATCCCCTATGGGGAAATGCTGCGGTTAAAAAGAGTTTGCAGCAACCCCGAAGATTTAGCTACCGCACAGCAGGAAAGCAAAAGGAGATTTTTATCTCAAGGCTACTCAGCCAAAACGGTTGATATGGCTATCACCAAAACTCAGGGTCTAGATAGATGTTCCTTACTAAAACCCAAAGAGAAAGATTCTAGCCACAAACAGGACTCAATGAAACTGAGACTGATTCTAGCCTACAATGCACAAGAACAAATGATCAGAAAGATCATGCAACGCAATTGGCCCATTGTACAGAGCGACCCTATGATAGGCGCGAAGTTACCAGACAAATTGGGGATCACCTATAGGAGGGCGCCATCAATGAGTATGAGGCTAGTCAAAAGCAGTCCTGAAACCATAGATCAACAAAATTGGCTTATGCAACGTAATGGATTCATTAAAGGTAAAAGTTGCAAGGCATGCCAGTTTGGAGTAAATAAAAAAACATATAAAACCCCTTTCAGTGAAAGAGAAATCAAAATAACTAAGTCTTTACACTGTAAAACTGACTATGCCATATACGTATTAGAATGTTCCTGCAGTCTTAAATACGTGGGAAGTACTAAGCTTCCAGCCAACAAAAGAATTTTACAACACATCAGGGCTATAAATAATCATGACCCATCATATCCAGTGGCAAGACATTTTCGAGAAACACATGATAACAACCTTAAACATTTTTCACATTACCTTATTGATGCAGTACCCATCAATAGAAGGGGAGGGGACAGAGAGGGAACCCTGAGGAAATTGGAAACTAAATACATCTTGAACCTCGATAGTAAGTCCCCAGGAGGCCTCAATACAACGGAGGATCTGTTTACTTGCCTCCAGTAACCAAATACATATATTTCTCCATAGGAGGCAACGTTCTAACTCAACAGTACTTCATGGTCCACCTATCTGTCTGTTGTTAATATTGGCTCTCATAGGCAGCATAGAGGAGCCCAAAAGGGGATGTTAATTTGTATTTTACCGTAATAATATGAGGTTGCCGCACTAACCTGAACCACGATAATAGTGGTTTTTTAAACAATTTTAGTACACAAGTACGGTGAAAATATTATTTATGGGTTATCACTGGTCATAGACCTGTGCAGTTTGTATTAACTGTTGCACGAGCACTTTAGTATTAAGGGTACTAGACATGAGTAAGGGTAGAGTAACATCTGAATCCGGAGCAGGTATATACAGTGCCATTAGTACAGCAGGTACACTGCATTACGCAGTGATGTGGTATATTAAAATTTCATATTTAAGGATGTTGGTTTTACAATATTTATTGTTTTTTAAAAACCATTTTAATGAATAACTATTTATGTACTTACTTATGTATTTATTCATTAATGTACTGCTGCTATCATTAGTATTATGATTTTCATCTTTAACTGTGTTCACCAATTCTTATTCTCTATGTATTTAAACGGGAAGATGAATAATATTTGTGATAGACTTGAAAGGTAATTGCAAATATTGTGAATGACACAATCGTATTGTTTTGAAGCTCTATGCTAGACCAGGGGGTAGTATGTTTTCCATGTCTAGTAGTCAGGATTAATCATCAATTGCACTTTGTCACTTTAAATGGGGCGGAAAAACAAATCGGCGTTGTCATGTGATCAAGGTCCGGCTGGACCGAAACGCGTTATGGCCAACATGAAATAAAAAGGAAACTGATGCACTTATCTGTGGTCCGCGCCTGCTTCAATCAAAAGGAAAGGTTGCACTAAGAGCGGTGAAAAAGGATATATATATATATATATATATATATATATATATATATATATATATATATATATATATATATATATCTCACAAGTTGAATCTTATCCAAGGTGAAAAGAAAGATCCACGAGCCACACCGATCAGCAGTATACAGGTGTTTATTTCAGGCAGATAAGATAACGCTTTTCTACCACAGCCGTGGTCTTGGTCACATGATCATGACATATGATCACAGAGTTCTTAAAGGCACAGACTTTATTGTCACACACGACGCAACATTTGATGAACATAGAAAAAAGGTGTACCAAAGGAATCAAACGGAAAGACAATTCTTTTTGTTTTTGTGCTTATTTACATACATAAAAACTCGTGAGGCAGTCAGACAAAATTACTACAGTTTCCACATATTACATCACTGGTCATTTTTCTCAAGACAGTGTCACTGAATTATGCATGATTAGCACAATGTTAGGTATACTGTTCTCAATATTTTTTGATTGGTATTTGGAAAAACTTTATACAGATTAAATAGTTGACCAGTGCAGCAATCCAGTATGGATATAGTTTCACATTTCTACTCTCTAAGTATCCAAAACATAATCACTAACATGAAGGGATTGTGGATTATGTTCAGGACATTAATAAAGTGATAACATGGATAGGTGCATCAAAATTAAGGTATAGTACCCTATTTTCAGATCTTAAGCAGCGTAATTTCATAGCCTATAGTGCGTAACATTGCCTCAGGGATAGATGACATTACATACGTTTAACTCTAGTGGCTTGTAAAGCTTTACACACACCATGTACACACAAATGGTTACCCCTTGTAGACTATTATGACTAAGGAGCAATGATTGTTCGCTGGAACATCTATCCACTCCAGTGGAAATAACCGAACGTTGGTGAGTCTGATTGGTTCTTATATCCCATGTCACATAGTTCCTATGAGAGAACAATAGAGAGAAAAATGTTGTATACTGTTTAGGATCGCTATCATACAAAATGTACATGTTGTGTAAACCATCTACAGTCATAATTGACCTCCGAGCTAAGTACCACCTAACCACACATGCACTGAAGTTAAATGTGTGGACAGATTGTTTGACTTAAGGAATTAAAAGAAGGGGGGGTGGTTGTCTCTGTTAGGGGAAAAAGGAGAGGATCCCTGCTAATTGCTTAATGGAAACTCATTGAAATAATTCATAAGTGAGAGTGTAACTCTTCATCACTATTCATGCCATCAGGGAACTTGGTGCCACCTTGTAAAATAAAATGGGATTCCAACCTACATAGAGACGACAAGCGATTGCTACCTCTTTGACTTACGGTGACTCTGTCTAGGCCAAAAAACGTAGCTTGGGTCCAATCTCCTGCATGCTTGTCATGAAAGTGTTTGGCTGTACTATAGCTGAAGTCCCTGTTTGTGATGTCCCCCCAATGTTCCAATATACGCTTTTTAACAAGGAAAGTTGCCGAACCAATGTACCACATGTTACAGGGACATATGATGACATAGATTACATAATCAGTACCACAGGTGATAAATTTGGGAATCTTCCATCTAGTCCAAGTTATTTTAAGGGTGACCTCAGTGGTGTTATCGCTGTGCCTACTTGCTTTGCAATTACCACACTTGCGGAATCCTTTGACTTGTTTCAATCAACTCGTTTCTTTAGATGAGAGGTGGCTTTGGACAAGGAGACCTTCAAGTGAGAGGTTCTTTTGGTAAGTCATAGAGGGAGTCAGTCCTACCTTATTCCTTAGGATGGGATCCTGTCTTAGTATGCCCCACCTAGACTTAAGTATTCTCCACAGCTGTCCCGCCTGACTACTGAATTTAGTAATGAACTATATAGGTTCCTTTGTTTTTTCTTTTTGGGTACTCAGGTGGGGTAACTGAAACAGCACTTTCTCTCCACTCAATTTTTCCACTCTCACATCGGCCTGTTTTAAGGCTCTGTGTGGGTAACTTCTAGCTTGAAACCTTTGTGTAATCTCCTGTTTAGTACACTGGTAACTTTCTGTGGAGCTGCAATTGCGTTTTATCCTAAGGAACTCACTATAAGGAATACCCCACCTGAAGCTCAGTGGGTGGCAACTTGAGGCATGTAATATAGAGTTACCCACTGTCTCTTTCCTATATAGTTCAGTGTTAATGGTGCCATCATTAACCACAAGTCTGAGATCTAGAAACTCAATACATTTCTGGCTATGGTGCATGGTGAACTTGAGATTCATGTTATTATCATTTAATGCACCAACAAACAGTTTGAGATCAGATTCAGTGCCTTCCCACACAAAGAAAATGTCATCTATGATTCTGAGCCCAAGGCTCACATTATTGATCCAGCATTCAGTGTGATTACTCCAGAGCACCTGCTTCTCCCACCAGCCCACCACCAGATTGGTGTAACTGGGAGCGAAGCAGGTGCCCATGGAAGTCCTTTGTAACTGTTTAAAGTACTCTTTTTCAAACATAAGAACATTTTCTTTGAGGCATATCTCAATCATAGCCAAGATCATGTGTGTGTGTTCAAGTAAATGAATGCTCCTTGATTTCAAGAAGTATTGGCATGCTTTGAGACCATCATAATTTCTGATACACGTATAAAGGCTTTTGACATCGAGCCACACTAACCAATGATTAACATTTAAAAACAGATTTTGTATCTTCTGTAGGAAGTCTTTGGTGTCTCTTATGTTTGAGTTGAGGTCTTTAACAAAAGGAAAATGAAAGTGATCAACAAAGATTGATGTGTTTTCCAAGAGACTATTTTTTGACGAGACAATCAGTCTTCCTGGTGGTTCAAGGGCATTCTTATATTTTTTGGGTAGTAGATATAGTGTGGGTGTTGTTGCCGTGTTGTTCTGAAGAAACTGTCTTCATCCCAACTAAGCAATTGTCTATCGTACCAACCTTGTAGTAGGGTAAAGTACCTTTCACACAAACTAATTAGATATAATTTATTGACTTTACAGTAACATGCCCTGTCATTGAGTTGCTGATATGCTTCTTTCACATACATTTTTCTCGCCATCAGCACCACATTCCCATCTTTATCGGATGGTTTGATAATAAGACCTGGGTCATTCTGTAACACCTTAACTGCTTCCCACTGTTCACTGGTCATATTGCTGCAGCGTGGTGCTTTACCAATTAGATTGAGTAGATCCTGTGCTATCACTTTGCAGAATATGTCAATGTTGTCTT
This sequence comes from Calotriton arnoldi, assembly GCA_963921515.1. Lineage (NCBI taxonomy): Eukaryota > Metazoa > Chordata > Amphibia > Caudata > Salamandridae > Calotriton > Calotriton arnoldi. The sequence continues at coordinate 2,303,126 of CAWUFW010002264.1, forward strand.
TGGCAGTGGACGGTGAGTATTTGGAGACTGCTCTAAATCTTGTGGCATCTGAGCCCCCAGTTTGTAATCCAAATAACTGTGGGATTTCTACCAAGTGTGTTGGATCGAATGGGTCCTAGTGTTTACCTACAATGGCCGATTGGCTATGATGGCTAAGTTCATTCATAGCACATAGTGTGGGAATGTCTGCATTGGCTAAGGTATCTTCAACTGTAGTTGACATAGTTGGACCTGACTGAGAAGGAGTTGTATCATTACGTAGTGCATGTACTTTAAACAATTTCAATTTGCGTTCAAATTTGCATAAATCGACTCTGGTTTGTGCATAATCTAATTGTGTTTCTGGACAAAAAGATAGAGCTAGTTTCAAAACATTTTCTTCGTCTTTGGTTATTACTCTATCTGAAAGATTAATTACCATAAGTTGTTGTACTGTCTCTGCCATTATGTTTTCCTTTCCCCCTGGCCACGTGTTCCCATGCCAGTTGTCTTGCCTCTTTCATCATTTTCATTGTTTTCAGTTTTGCCTTTTTCTCCTCGCCCTTTCCCTTTGGGTCTCCCTCTGTTTGACTGTTCGTTGTTTCTCTGGAGGATGCGAAATTCCTCGGAAAAAGACATCTGTTCAGCTGTGCCGGAGGACGCGCTGTCTACAGATTCCTGGTCCAAGCTTAGGTCAGTAGTAGAATCTCCTCTATTCAATTCCATAACTCCAAGCACTTTGTCTCTTCCTAACTCTGATCTTGCTTTATCAAATTATTTAGCAAATGTTAAAATCCGGCCAGCGGCATAGTCTCGTTCATCCCGTATGAATTTGCGTTGTTTCCACGCGATGATTGCTTTTTCATACACTTTGATTCTAGCATCAACTTGTTTGAGAATTTTATTTTTTTCCACTTGATCTTCTTTCTTGAAGTCATTCATTATCTGTTGTATTTGCGACATCAGATCTTTGTGTTCATCCCAGGCATTCGTGATCAGAATCTGCAGCATTCTTTTGGACCATGCATTAGTGTTTTCTGTCCAATCTTTCAAAACTTGTGGTTTTGGTATCGCTAAAGTTGGTATAATGAAGATTGTAAGTCCTCTTGGTATGTACCTCAATGTAGTTCCTTAGAGAGGTGGCTTCCCACCATCTACTAATCTCTTTTCATCTTAATCGTTCAAGTAAATTGCCCCTTTGTCTGATTCCATTCACATTTACATCTGGCACTATAGTCCCTGAGGATTCATTCTGAATTGTTGTTTTCTTGAAAATTAGCATGGCAGAGGCCTCACGGCCCTTTAAGAACTCGTCTGTAATTCTTACGAAATTGGAGCAGGCTCCTTCTCCATCCTGCGATCATGCAAAATGAGCTAGACTAGCACCCAAGTACCCTGACTGAGCCTGACACACGGAGTTGTAGCGGCAGCGTGCTTTTCACCTTTTAGCGTGTCTCTGGAGAGGTAGGATTTACCGGAGACCATACGCGGCTGTGTGTGGCTATGGACCTTCGTATCGTCTGAGTTTTTTCCGGAATCCAGCGAGATTCTTGTCTTCCGGGTCGGGTGACAGTCGGCGGGCGTCCTCCGTGAAGAGAATCCAAATGAAACTTGGTCGGTAAAACCATGGACGCCCTTCCAAGCTGGTCAGGGCTCGGTGGCGGATGCCGCAGCTGAAATATTCCACAAGTTGAATCTTATCCAAGGTGAAAAGAAAGATCCACGAGCCACACCGATCAGAAATATACCGGTATTTATTTCAGGCAGATGAGACGCGTTTAGACCACAGATGTGGTCTTGGTCACATGATCATGACATATGAGCACAGAGTTCTTAAAGGCACAGACTTTCGTGTTGCACACGACGCAACATTTGATGCCTCCACAGCATCCCCCATGATACACCGCTAGCACACCAAAAATACATTTACGGGGCAAAGAAGACAACAGCATGGCTCAGGTTCCCAATCCACTTTATTTCATTTATCCCATGGGTGCTAATACAATAACCAACGCGTTTTAGCCATAGCCTTCAACAGGATCATAAGGTAACTAAAGTGCAAGTCGTGTGCTTAAAGGGACAATGCCTTTACTTCACTTCCATTAAAAACAACAACAAGACTGTTGACATTTCTTAACCCATTACACAATATTTCCTCCATTTTATTTCCCAATAGTCTGTTTTCTATAGCTCTTTTAGGTAAAGTACCCAAATACTCGAAAAATTCAATACCATATTTGAGGAATATCAGAGTATTATGAGTCTTTAAAATCTTTAAAAATGTTAACGTTTTTATGTTTTTTAAGTTTTTTAAGTTTTAAAAAGTTTTTTTAATGGAGGCACATAATTTACTCCATTTATCTTCTCTGTATAGCCTTACTTCATGGAGAAATATTCAGGTAAAGTACCTAAGTCTTGAAATACTCAATACCATAATTGGTGAGTAAATCATTATGCCATGACAACATGAGCGCATTCATTTGTCCAAAATATATGTGCATCGAATGAAGGAGATTTACTGACCATCGGGGAAAGGATATATATCAAATGGAAGGAGGAGGAGGAAATAAGGGGAAGTGAGGAAGGAAAGATTTGGAGAAATTTGAGACATAGAGAGGTCATTTATTCTCTCTCCTAGAACTTAAATGAGTCATGTGAGATCAAACTACAAATTATGGCAATTCTGCTATAAACTTTACTGCATGTGCAAGAATCAAATGCATTTTTTGAGAGGAGAAATCTTCTACCTATATATGTGCAAACATTTCTTGTATTCACCATTTCTTTCTGTATAAAAAAGTTCCTGTGTCTGGGATGAAGAATGTTTACATCTTTATCTGTCGCCTTATATTGAATAGCTGTTCTATCTATAATTTCTTCAGGAATATCTCTAATCATAACAATCTATAGGATCGCCTAAATGTACAATGTCCTGGAAGTACAGTTCTTGCATTGATCTACAAAATACCGAATAGTTTCCTAATGACAAGATAAAGTGCAAATGCCAATGGTGTTCAATCAATTGGATTCTATACAATTTAAACATATAGATCTAATAAAGTGCAATGGCTATGCAAAAACAATAGTCTATGTGCAACATTCGCAATCTTCAAAAATGTCAGATAATTACCTAATGACATGATATAGTGCAAAGTGCCAGCAATGTTCATTCAATTAGTTTACATACAGTCCTCACGTGCAGATATAATAAAGTGCAATTGCTATATCAACAATAATAGATATGCAACATTCACATACAGTACTGACAATCTAAACAGATTTAAAAACAATAAAGGATTGAAATATTCCACATTTCTAAATTATCGAATCTTCAGATGTTTTGCCCAGAAGTTTCTACCTCCATATAGGAATTTGTACAATAAAGTATAAGATGATCCAATAGGATAATGATTAATATCTCGATTAATATCTGGGATAATCCTCTAGGTCCCCAAGCAATTTCTTCTCTGTATTTCATCTCATGATTTCTTGATCTTATTTCTTTATGTCTTTTTTTACCAATCAAAATCCCCTCTTCCTTCATCTCTACCATCAGCATATATTATCTTTCATTCATCTGTGTTGATCTCCTCCTATACCAATGTCCAAATTTTTCTAACAAATATGAGCAACAGTTACGCAGTTGTATAAAGCTTAAAATCAGAATCAAAGCCCATAATGTTCATAATTGTATGCAGATGTGAGATGTCAGTTATAAGTGAACATGCCGATCCCATCTTTATTGAGACCATGAGTGGTCTCTGTTCCCATTAAAATAATCATTTTGGATTTGTTTCCACGAAGGTCTAACTCTCTATTCCCTCCTCGCAGTTACTTTGCCACATGTTTTACTCCACAATATTTCATACAGTTTGCTTCTCCATTATGTACCTCCCAAATGTGATTTGCCATGAAATATTGGAAGTCCTGATTTTTTATCGCACAGAGGTGTTGTAAGTTACGTAGTTTGAGCTTATCAACAGTACTTCCCACATACTTTTTTACCACATGAGCATTCTAGGATGTATAGCACAAAATCAGTCTCACAAGTGATCCATTCCTTTATTTTACTCATATTTTCATATATCATCTTGAATTCTGTGGTAGTCCATCTATGTGCATAAGCCTTATATTTGGGACTATTCCAAAATCCTTTCATTTTGCTCACTTGGCAATTTGCAGAGCTTCTTATCTTAGTCAAGTTGTCTCCCAGTGACGCTGTTTTTCTGTGTGTGATAATAGGAAATTCCGGTAGTAAGATTTAAGGTTCTCGTCCATTTTTAGGAGCTTCCAATTCTGTTGTAATAGTTCTCTTGTACCTCTGTTAGACATGTCATAATCTGTGATGTATCTAATGATTTGCACGTCATTGTTTTTCAGTGAGGGCTCCTTTGGCTTTAGCTACCAGTATTGTTTTGCGTTTCTTGGCTTTGGCGCTGTAAAGTGTCAATCAAAGCAGTATCAGGGTATCCCTGTATTTTGAATCTTTCATACATTTCTGTGGCTTGTTGGTCAAATTTGAGTTCCTCTGAGCAACCCCGCCTGGCTCTAAGATATTCCCCATAGGGCACACTCCATTTTAGTGATTTCTTATGACCGCTATTTGCATGTAAAATGTTATTTGTGCAGATGGGTTTCCTGTACAGCTTTTTACAGATTTTCTCTTTTTCAATGTAGATCCCAAAGTCCAAATAATTGATCTCTTTATCTTGAATGTCAAAGGTAAATTTTGGTTTTAGCCAATTGTTGTTTCGAGATTTCAGAAGACACTCCAAGTCTAATCTTTCACCTTCCCAAATCAAAAATAAGTCATCTATATAACGAACGCACAAGATTATTTGCTCCATGTTTAATTTATTCTGATCACTTCATGCTGTTTCTGGGTCCCACCAACCTATCAGTAGGTTTGTGTATGTTGGTGCAAATGAAGTACCCATTTCAGTTCCCTGCACATTGCAAGCAGTACTTGTTATTGAATAAAAAGAGATTGTTTTGGAGGCAGAATTCAATCATTTCTATCAGCATTGTGCAGTGTTCAGGAGCATGAGAGAGCGAGTCTGCAAGAAATACTTCCACGCCTCTATACTATTGGCGTGTTGAAAGGATGGTTATAAAGAAACTACGTCCACTGTAGCCATGTGATAATTTGACTTCCACAGCAGATCGTTGATTCTATTTAAAAAATCTTGTGAGTCATGAATTTATGATGGAAAGTTTTCTACGTATGGGAACAAAAATATATCAATACATCTTGAAGTGTTCTCAAGCAAGTTGCCTATTGAGTTCACAATTGGTCTTACTGTAGGATCAGTGCTGTTTTTGTGCACTTTCAGGAAAAAATAGATCATAAGCAAGATGGGGGTGAGTGGTTTTCAAATAGTTACACTACTCCACATCCAGAAGATTTCTATCCTGCCAGTTTTTGAGCATAAGATGTAAAGTTTGCTTCTATTCATCACTAGGGTTACCCCGGAGTTTCCTGTAGTGACCTCTGTTACTCATTTGCTTGTTTTCCTCAGCCATGTATTTTTCACGCCTGAGTATCACAATATTACCCGCTTTGTCACTAGCTTTTATTATATTTACATTATCTTGTTGTAAATCTGTCAGTGCTTCCCATTCTCCTTTTGTCATATTGTTACAAGACTGAATTTCTTTCTTCTGTGTTTGTTTGTCCAATCACTTGGAGACTATGCCATTCAACCCTTCAGTCATAATCTCCTGAAATAAGTCAATCTGTTTACCTGCAGAACGTTTGGGGGCAGAATTTAGATTTCAATTTGCAGCCACTTACTAATCTTTCATCTGTGGACATTTTTAAATGTTCACATAACCTTGGGCAGTGTTCATTGCACTCATATCAATCTCAGAGGCATCCATTCCCAGACTAATCAGTGATTGTAATGGACTCAGTTCCCGAGCTGTTATAGTTGATAATACAGGTTTACTTTCATCTTTCTTTTCTTTATGTTCTTTTTGTGCATAGACCTTTTTTTATTTGCTCCTCCTTGAAAATTTGGAAAAATCCATTCTTGCATTTACAAGATTAAATCTGGAGTTTGGACAAAAGCTTAATCCTTTGTTCAGAACTTTCACATGATTCACATTATTTGTGTGTATATATATATATATTCACTGAAAAAACCACAGGTTTCAGGGACGTTATAGTTAGAAATTAGCATTTAAAAAACCTTAGAAATTCACTGACAAAAACCACAGGTTTCAGGGACGTTATAGTTTGTTGGACATTTCACTTGTACAAAACCAGAGAAGTTCGGACGTTATAGTTAGTTAAGCTAACTATAACTCGCGCCCCCGCAATGCACTGCTGTTGACGTCACATATTACATCATTCATGACATGGTCAGTGACATCACTGATGACATCACTGATGACATCTCACATGCCATCCCCCCGCCATAGTTTAATTAAAGCCCCAGGGAGATGGCGGTCCCCGGGGCTACGGGGGGGCACGTGCCCCCGCACATAAATTATTAAGCCCTGGAGAGGTGGTGGTCCCTGGGACTGTGGGGTCTCCACGGGCCCCCACCCCATAATTTGGCATGCCCCCGTGACCTGGCCCACTAGGGGGATTTTTAACAAACGAAGCAAGGGAGACCGCGCTTCGTTTTTTTAATAATTTCGGCCGGATTCGCAGACCCTGCGCGAATTCGGCCGAAATTATTTAAAAAAATGCTTTTTGGGCCCTGGGGTCCCTGTGGGACCCCTGAGCAGGCCTAGGGGTCAGGGCGTTTCTACCCTGCCCCTTTTCTTGCTTTTTACCTTTTTACTCTTTTCTTGTGACTCGGTTACCGAGTCACAAGATGGCTGCCAACACTTCCTGGTTTGGAGTGTTGGCAGCCAATCAGAAACAAGCTTGTGCCCGGGAGAGTTCGCGAGCCCTCCTCGGTGCTCAGATATCGAAACTTTTCTTTTTTTAATTTCTCTGGAACTACTGAATGGATTTACACCATTTAGAAAAAAAGGGCTCTTTCTGAGCCAAGAGCTACTTTTTTGCCAAATTTGGTGTAATTCCATTCAGCAGTTCGGGCTGTAGCTTTGTCTAAAGTTCCTATGGAAATTAACATGTGGAAAACGCGTTTTGGGACCCCCCTTTTTTCTCGGCCCCCGCTTGATGTATCACCCCGAAACTTTCAAGACAGGAGCTGACCGGAGCGCCCCATTAGTTTTGAAAATGTCGCGAAGATTCGTCAACCAGCGCCAAAGATATTGGCAAACGAAAAAACGCTTTTTGAATAGAAACTATAACTACCTACTGGCGACCGGCAGTAGGTAATATGTGTGTGTGTATATATATATATATATATATATATATTATCTACTGGCGGTCGCCAGTAGATAGTTATAGTTAGGACCTATTTTCCATAGGAAATCCTCAACATTTTATTTGAAATAACTCTTGCGTCGGTTGACGAATCTTCGCGAAATTTTCAAACTTTATGGCCCGCTCCGGTCCGCTCCTACCCTGAAAGTTTCGGGGTGATTCGTCAAGCGGGGCCGAGAAAAAGGGGTCCCAAAGCGTGTTTTCCCCATTCATTTTCCCATAGGAAACTTTAGCCACGGCTACAGCCCGAACTGCTGAACGGAATTACACAAAATTTGGCAAAGAGGTAGTTCTTGGTTCAGAAAGAACCCTTTTGTTAAATGGTGTAAATCCGTTCAGTAGTTGCGGAGAAATTAAAAAAATAAGAGTCAAAAAATCAATTTCCCATAGGAAACTTTATGCAAGGCTACAGCCCGAACTGCTGAACGGAATTACACCAAATTTGGCAAAGAGGTAGTTCTTGGTTCAGAAAGAACCCTTTTGTTAAATGGTGTAAATCCGTTCAGTAGTTGCTGAGAAAATCAAAAGTAAAAACACATATATATCTGGGCGGAGCCTAACCACACATGTCATCGTGAGATCTGATTGGCTGTCAGCACTTCATCCTGGAATTGCTGGCAGCCATCTTGGGACCAATATAAATGATAGTACCCCATTGAAATGCATTGTAGTGAATCGAAGATTTTGAGGGTTACCAAAGGAGAACTATAAAGGGTGATAACAGACTTTAGTTACATTAGAATTCATTTGTTGATGGTACCATACTAATTTCAGGAATTGTGGTGTGTTCTAAGGTGATTTTACCCTGTGAAAAACCTTCTGCTGGGATATCATGAATCATGTTTGAGAGAAAACTATTTTCACATGCTTGTCCCATACAGTTTTGGAAGGTGCTCCAGAAGCTAAAATGAGAGCATATTTTCTGTAAATTCACATTATCTTTCTCAGTCATGTGAGAATGAAGTCTGACATTCTCAGTAAAACATGTACATCCAACAATGGCAGAGACTGTCAGTTGATTCCTTTGTGTTCTACTGCAGCTTCCCAGAGTGTTCTAAAGAACAACTAGAGTGCTAACAGCCTTACTTATGACAAAAGTATGGCACACCTGAAGCCATCTTGATTGGAATAAACTGGTAACACTTAAAACATTTAATTTAAAAAGGAACAAAATGATGGGGTTCATTTTGTCATAGAAATTATGGTTAGTGCTGTAGAAAGAAAAATTAGGACATGTTTCAAGTGTGATCTCAAATATCTTCCTGTTATATTTCAACAGGAGCAGCCTGTCAGTTGATGCCTTTGTGTTCTACTGCAGCTTCCCAGAGTGTTCTAAAGAACAACTAGAGCGCTAACAGTCTTACTTATGACAAAAGTATGGCACACCTGAAGCCATCTTGATTGGAATAAACTGGTAACACTTAAAACATTTAATTTAAAAAGGAACAAAATGAGGGGGTTCATTTTGCCATAGAAATTATGGTTAGTGCTGTAGAAAGAAAAATTAGGACATGTTTTAAGTGAGATCTCAAATATCTTCCTGTTATATTTCAACAGGAGCAGCCTGTCAGTTGATGCCTTTGTGTTCTACTGCAGCTTCCCAGAGTGTTCTAAAGAACAACTAGAGTGCTAACAGCCTTACTTATGACAAAAGTATGGCACACCTGAAGCCATCTTGATTGGAATAAACTGGTAACACTTAAAACATTTAATTTAAAAAGGAACAAAATGAGGGGGTTCATTTTGCCATAGAAATTATGGTTAGTGCTGCAAAAAGAAAATTTAGGGCATGTTTTAAGTGAGATCTCAAATCCTCTTCTATTTCATTAGAAAATTCTGACATGCAGACTGAAACAATCACTTTCAATACCAGCAGTAGACTTCCAGTTAACTCCTTGGTGAGCAGTAGCTTTACTACAGTGATCTAATGAACAACTAGAGTGCTAACATTCTGAATTTATGGCAAATGTGTGACACATCTGAATGCCTTCTTGATGGAATCAAAGTAAAAAACTGAAAGCATTTCCTACTGAGGAGACTGTAGTAAATGAGGAAATTAGGAAACTTCATAACAAATAAGTCTCCCAAGATGGCCACCAGAGAAAAAAGAGCCCAAATGTAGCACAAATATCACCCAGAGGTAGCCCACGTATAGCCCAATGACAGAAGTGTGCAAAACACTTTTTATTTTTGTTTTTTTGCAGTTTTATATAGTGCAGACTGGTCAGGTATTGGAGTGCTTTACATGAGCATTGGTTACATCACACAAGGACAAATTCATGTTGGTTGATCCCTACACTACCCAAACACCACTGCACTACCCTAAACCCTAAAACACTACCCCCAGCACGACCCCTTCACTACCCAAACACAACTGCACTACCCTAAACTCAAAAACACTACCCCCAGCACGACCCCCTACACTACCCAAACACCACTGCACTACCCTAAACCCTAAATCTACCCCTACACTACACAAATACCACTGCACTACCCTAAACCCTAAAACACTAGAACCCAGCACGACCCCCTACAGTACACAAACACCACTGCACTACCCTAAACCCTAAAACACTACCCCCTACACTACACAAACACCATTGCACTACCCTAAACCCTAAAACACTACCCCCAGCATGACCCCCTACACTACACAAACACCACTGCACTACCCTAAACACTAAAACACTACCCCAGCACGACCCCTACACTACCCAAACACCACTGCACTACCCTAAACCCTAAAACACTACCCCCAGCACGACTCCCTACACTACACAAACACCACTGGACTACCCTAAACCCTAAAACACTATCCCCAGCACGACTCCCTACACTACCTAAACACCACTGCACTACACTAAACCCTAAATCTACCCCAGCATGACCTCCCACACTACACAAACACCACTGCACTACCCTAAACCTAAAACACTACCCCCAGCACGACCCCCTACACTACCCAAACACCACTGCACTACACTAAACCCTAAAACACTAACCCCAGCATGACCCCCTACACTACCCAAACACCACTGCACTACCCTATACCCTAAAACACGACCCCGTACACTACACAAACACAACTGCACTACCCTAAACCCTAAAACACTACCCACAGCATGACCCTCTACACTACACAAACACCACTGCCCTACCCTAAACCCTAAAACACAACCCCAGCATGACCCCCTACACTACACAAACATCACTGCACTACCCTAAACCCCCTACACTATACAAACACCACTGCATTACTCTAAACCCTAAAACACTACCCCAGCACGACCCCCTCACAACACAAACACCACTGCACTACCCTAAACCCTAAATCGACCCCCAGCACGACCCCCTACACTACCCAAACACCACTGCCATACCCTAAACCCTAAAACACTACCCCCAGCATGAACCCCTACACTACCCAAACACCACTGCACTACCCTAAACCTTAAAACACTACCCCCAGCACTACCCCCTACACTACACAAACACCACTGCACTACCCTAAACCCTAAAACACTACCCCAGCACTACCCCCTACACTACCCAAACACCACTGCACTAACATAAACCCTAAAACACTACCCCCAGCACAACCCCCTACACTACACAAACACCACTGCACTACCCTAAACCCTAAAACACTACCCCCAGCACGACTCCCTACACTACCCAAACACCACTGCACTACCGTATACCCTAAAGCTACCCCCAGCACGACCCCCTACACTACCCAAACACCACTGCACTACCCTAAACCATAAAACACTACCCCCAGCATGACCCCCTACACTACGCAAACACCACTGCACTACCCTAAACCCTAAAACACTACCACCAGCAAGACCCCCTACACTACTCAAACACCACGCACTACCCTAAACCCTAAAACACTAACCCAGCACGACCCCCTACACTACCCATACACCACTGCACTACCCTAAAGCCTAAAACACTACCCCCAGCATGACCCCCTACACTACTGCACTACCCTAAACCCTAAAACACTACCCCCAGCACGACCCCCTACACTACCCAAACACCACTGCACTACCCTAAACCCTAAAACACTACCCCCAGCACGACCCCTACACCACCCAAACACCACTGCACTACCCTAAACCCTAGAAAAGAAACCCCCACCCCATGCCCAATCCCCTTACCTCTCACTCCTCGTGGTTCCTCTCTCCTCGTGGTTCCTGCTTCACGTCGTCTCTGAGGGGCGGTGCACGTCGTTGTGAGGAAACGGAACAGCCTCTGTTTCCTTACAACGACATGGATCGTCTACATGTTTTTAGAACGCATGGTCATTTACCATACATACCTTTACAACAAAATTCGTTGTAAAGGCATGCGTGGTAAATGACCATGCGTTCTAAAAATGCGTAGTAATGACTTCGTGATGTACAACGCATGCGTGGTAATGCATGCGTTGTAATGGTATCGCAAAGTAAAAAGTAGTTGTAACGGCTGTTTACCGATCGAAGCTGGCCCCTGTTCTTCAGTGAGACGTTTATTTGATTAATTAGGAGGAAGGAATGTGTTTTTTTACCGAAAAGTGCATTCCCGGCTGTTGTATTGTGAAAGTGTCCGCGTGGCCTGGTTTCACTTCCGGTGAGAGAGTGGAAGAGTCTGTTTGGATCTAAAGGAGTTCTGTTGTTGGACGGGGCCGGCGCGACATGTCATCAGAAAACATAGCTAATGGAAAGCGTCCTCCCTGAAGTGTGGAGCAGTGCCATGAGAGGTCAACGAGTGTGCGTCCCACCGCAGTATGACCGTACCGCGTGACCCATGTGCCTCCTCCAGGGTACGGGAGGCAGAAGCGGCATCGCAGGTCCTCATGAAGACCATTGTAGCACTAATTCTACATTTTGGTACTAGGGCATTTTAACTTCGTTGTTCCTGCCAGATACAAAGAGAAGATCCTGTGTTATTCAGTGCCCTCGTTACCTTTTTTGTGGGTTGTGGTGCTTGTCACTTCGCTGCCCCGCCGGTGCACACGACTGGGCACCCCACCTCGTGTGCCATCTGCAGGGCCTCTGCCCTCGGATCACTGGTTTCGGTTTCTGGAGTGGCAACATAAACAGTTGCTCCTAAAGGACTAGCCTGAACACTTAGGTGAATATCCCCTGCACCAGCATTCCACGGAAATTCTTTCCTAGCTCTCCCACGTCAATGAGGACGTCATAATAGCACGGCTCCGCTCGCGACACCGTATGACGTCATCGGAGCCATAAGAGAACCTCATCGGCGTGCTGAGGTCAGTTCCACCCATTTTTTCCGTGCCACCGAGGCTAACAGGGGATTGAGACATTTTCACATGTATACATAGTATAATAAATATATATATATTCACTGAAAAAACCATAGGTTTCAGGCACGTTATAGTTAGAAATTAGCATTTAAAAACCTTAGAAATTCACTGAAAAAACCATAGGTTTCAGGCACGTTATAGTTAGAAATTAGCATTTAAAAAACCTTAGAAATTCACTGAAAAAACCATAGGTTTCAGGGGCATTATAGTTAGTTGGACATTTCACTCGTACAAAACCATAGAAATTCCCCCGTTATAGTTAGTTCAGCTAACTATAACTCGCTGCACCCGCAATGCACTGCTGATGACGTCACATATTACATCACTCATGACATGGTCAGTGACATCACTCATGACATCACTGATGACATCTCAAATGACATCACTGATGACATCACTGATGACATCATCCAGTGAATGTGTGTTTTTCTGAAAATTAAATATGTTTTATATATGTATATCTCAAGGTCGATGGAAGAATAAATGGGTATATAAGTGTCTAAATGGATGATTTTGTTTTGTAAAATTGATTGTGTAACTGACTAAGTGTATCTTAGTGAATACATGGGTTAGTGAGTAATGTTTAAATATGAAAATATCTGTATCAGTCTCTCACTTTGTGTATAAGTGGCTGCATGGGTTGGTGAGTAGCTACATGAGTGTCTATATGGGTTATTAGTTGGTTTTTGAGTATCAGTATGAGTGTCTGAGTGTCTGTATGGTTCGGTGGGGGTATTACTTAGTGCATAGATGCATGAATGAGTGACTCACTGTTTGTATGTGTTGAAGACAGCATGTGTGCAGGACTGTATAGGTGGATGAGTATGTGTATGGGTGTGTTAGTGAGTGAATGACTGTCTCAATAGTGTCTTTATGAGTAACTACATATGTTTTAAACTAGTATATGTGAGTATTGGTGTATATAAGTGAGTATATGTAGAGTGAGAGATTGGAAGAGTTCCTGTACAAATAAGTAGGTGTTTCTATAAGTGATTGTTTAAGAGAGTAAGTATGTGTAAGTTTCTGTAGAAGTAAGTGTGGTAGTGTGTGTATAACTGTATATGCAAGTAAATGGATGTTTGATACTTTGTTTGCATGTGTGACTATGTGTGTGAGTAACTCTATGGATGAGTGGCGGTGTGTAACAGGATGTATAGGTGAATGAGTACATATGATGAGTGAGTACATGTATGAGTGACTGTATAGGGACTGTTGGTGAATGAGTGGATGTGTGTGTAGATCTTGGAATTACTGAATAGGTGTGTTGTAACTGGTATTGGTATGTCCATTGTTTTGAAAATGTTAGTTTGTATTTTTGAGTGTGTGTATCAAAGGTTATATCAGGGTGAGAGGAGGTCTGCCACTCTATCACAAGGATGATGTCATCAGTGATGTCATCAGTGATGTCATTTGAGATGTCAACAGTGATGTCATGAGTGATGTCACTGACCATGTCATGAGTGATGTAATATGTGACGTCATCAGCAGTGCATTGCGGGCGCGTGAGTTATAGTTAGCTGAACTAACTATAACGGGGGAATTTCTATGGTTTTGTACGAGTGAAATGTCCAACTAACTATAACGCCCCTGAAACCTATGGTTTTTTCAGTGAATATATATATATATATATATATATATATATATATATATATATATATATATATATATATATATTCACTGAAAAACCATAGGTTTTAGGGACAGTTATAGTTAGTTGGACATTGCACTCGTACAAAACCCGTGAAATTCCCCGTTATAGTTAGTTCAGCTAACTATAACTCGCGCCCCGCAATGCACTGCTGATGACGTCACATATTACATCACTCATGACATGGTCAGTGATATCACTGATGACATCACTGATGACATCTCAAATGACATCACTGATGACATCATCCAGTGACTTGTGTTTCTGTAAAGTTTAAATATGTTTAATATATATAGGGAAAGGCGTATTGAAGAATGAGTGGGTGTATAAGTGTCTGAATGGATGATTTAGTACGTGAGTGACTGACTCTACAAGTGAGTGATTAAACGTATCTTACTGAATGCATGGGTTAGTGACTAAACTGTGTGAATGTCTGTATCCGTCTGTTGGTATGTAAGTGGATGCATGGATTTGCGAATAGCTACATGAGTGTCTCTATGGGTTATTGATTGGTTCTCTGAGTATCTGTATGGCTGCCTGAGTGTTTGTGTGGGTGGGGTGTGTGTGACTCTATACATAGATGTGTGAGTGGGTGATTCACTGGGTGCATGATTTCAAGAGTGCATCTGCGATGGACTGCTTTGGTGGGTGAGTGTGTGTATGGGTGTGTTAGTGAGTGAATGTATATCTCAGTGGTACATGTGCTAGTAACTACATATGTAAAAGGCAGTATATATGTGTGTTAGAGTATTTAAATGGCTATAAGTGAGAGTGTGTTATTGTGAGAGTGGCTGTATGGATGCGTGTGTGCTTGTATCAGTTATTGTATAAGAGCGTAAGAATGTGCTAGTATTTGTATGAGTAAGTGAGCTGGTGTGTGTATAACTGTATAGGTGAGTAAATGGGTGTGTGATTAATTTTTTGCATGACTGACTAGGTGTGTGAGTACCTCTATGGATGAGTGGCGGTGTGTGAGTGTTTATATAGGTGTATGAGTGCATATGATAGTCCTGTACTGAGTGACTGTAAGTATGAGTGACTGTACAGGTGAGTGAGTGGATGTGTGTGTAGACCTAAGAATCAGTGAGTGGGTATGTAGTTTTTGGTGTTGGAGTGTCTATGGTTTTGAGAATGGCAGTCTGTAATTTAGAGTGGGTGTATCAAAAGTTATATTAGGGTGTGAGAAGATGCATGAAATTATCACATGGATGATGTCATCAGTGATGTCATTTGATATGTCATCAGTGATGTCATCAGTGATGTCACTGACCATGTCATGAGTGATGTAATATGTGACGTCATCAGCAGTGCATTGCGGGCGCGAGTTATAGTTAGCTGAACTAACTATAACAGGGAATTTCACGGGTTT